>OZ059839.1:39072914-39672914 GCA_964057195.1 Orthosia cruda | reverse complement strand
GTAACTACATAAAATTATAACACTTATAGTGATAGAGTTATAATATTAAAATAACCCATACAAAAATACGCACACACATATTATCTAATAATCATAGTAAACATTTTCTCCATGTTCTTACGTAGTTTTATAAACCTTTACTAGGTTGAAAGCTTGCCTAAATAGAGCAACTAACCATTTCAAAGCCTAGTAAGTTAGTTTTTTTTTTACGTAACTGCGGTGGAGCCCAAAAGTATCTTTATTCAAAATTTGATGGGTCTACTCTGCTATAAATTTGAGTATCTGGGTATAAAACCATCATAAAGAAGTTGGTTCAAAATGTCACCTACTGTGTTCTTATTTGTGGCAGTCGCATAGAATCAGACAAAATTTTAATATTTATTCAATTTGCACGGCAAGAACTTGTATGACACTAGCCAGATTGCCTATTTTAGTGATCTTTATTTTCGTAGCATTAAGGTTGCATTCATAGGCAAAATAACAGTGAACGATATGATGTCAGATGCCAGCCGCCAGTTTGAAATAAGAACTTGCGCAGTAATGTTTATGTAAAAACTATCGGAAGAGTCCGTTTATGATGCGGGCCTCTGTGGTCGGCCTTGTGAATTTAATTTTCAAATACTTTTCGCTCCAATTTAAAGTTTTCCCCTAAGATGTCAATGACAGTGGGCGTGGCTTAGAACCTCAGATGTCGATTGTCAACTGTTCGAACACAGCCCCTTAAGACAAGTGTCATTCTATCAACGAAAGCGTCCCGAGAGCGATTAAAAATTGACAAAAATATACTAAATAATAAGGTGTTGTCAAGAGCTATCAAAAAGTCACGTGATCACACATCCTTTATATTTTGGCATTCCGACCTTATATTTTAATTAGAAGGAAGCAAAGAGTTAATTTGCGCGTGGTATAAGAGATTCTGAAACAATCTATTCCGTGGCATTGATCCTCCATTCAGATCCGTTATAGGCAACAATGGCCCGCCAGCTATTGTCTGCAATATTGTTCAAATTAATTGGCGACTTCGAGTGCTATGCGCTGAGCAGTTCAGTACACAATTATGTATGTGGATCGGTTTGTAGTTATGTAATGACGAACAGAGTAGGAAACGCCATATTGTCTGCGTTGTCTATTTCAGACTTTGGGAAACTTGAGAAACTCGTGCCGCAAGGGTCGATTTTCAAGATTAGGCAATACTTGCTGATGTCGGGTCGTGGATGGGTGATACCTTCGTAAGCCGTTGTTCCCGCTGTCAGTTATACATATTTGACAGTCGTTACGGGTAGTCAGAATGCTTGACATCTGACATTGCCAAGGCGTATCGTGTTACCCAGTTACTGAGTTGTGGAGGTCAGATAGGCAGGCGCTCCATGTAAAATATTGGTACTCAGCTGAATCCGGTTAGACTGGAAGCCGACCCCAATATTGTTCGGCAAAAGACTAGACAGATTACCCCACTGCCGAAGGAGGCTAATGTGTTTATCAGTTTATGTATGTATTTTTGTTACTATGTGGCGTTCTAGAGACCAAACGCGTTGGCCTATTATGATGATTCTAACATCAATCGATTCGTCTTAACCTTGCTGGTATCACTGGCTACATTAAAATTAGAAAATAGAAAAATGGCGGCTTTTGGGCGCCATATTGTGGAGGCTCAATTTTTCTTCCAGACCCATCGTTTGTGGTACCAAAATAAAGGGTTGTAAGAGGTGATGTCAAAAATATACAACACTTATTCTTTTAAAAGTACATAAACCGCAAAAAAAAAATTATCTGAAAAGTTATAAACAAATAAAGAAAATTCAAAAAATGAAAAAATCCCGACCGCTTAAGAAGCGAACTAAAAAGACGTAAACAAGAAGAAAACCATGCTGTGCAGTCGTCGGATTAACGTTTTGTCCTATTTAAATGAAATCACAAGTAAACATCTTAGATACTGCAACCAAGCATTTTTTCCACTCTATTAATTTCTCGTGTGTGCGATTGGGCGAAGCGGCGGCCAGAAGCTCGTACAGCTATAATATCAAGACAAAACCCAATCCTCGACGGAGGCACTAACCGCTAAATACAAGCAACACGATCGCTCATCTCCCACAGCCACTACACGCCACTACGCGCCAGCACCCGCCAGCACACGCCACTGCACGCCAACTTAGTTCAGATCCTGTCAATCAGTATTAACTACCTACAAAGGTACTCACTTGGGGAGCTCTGCATGCTAATATTCTAATAGGTATTGTAGATGATGGTGTGATATTGAATAGGAAGTAGTTTTGCTAGATGGCTTTTCCTAAAATATCAGCATGTCACTGTACCACCGCAGGCCTTTGTCCTGCTCAATGGAGGTTGGTGATTTTAAACTTATATCATATACCACAGATAATATAATACTAGCATACAGATACCGCATCCCATACAAATAAACCGTGCCGACGTAATTAGCGTCTTTCGTCTAATTATGCTGATTACTTTTATAAGTACTTCGATCGTGTTCGGTTCCGTTCCACGGCTACAGATGTTGTAAGCAGTGACTTGCAAGTAAAAGTGTTTTCTATTTTATTCTTTAAATACAGTAACGTGTTTGTTTTATTGTATTTTACAGTTTCATTGTACCAAAACGTGTTACAATACAAATTTAAAAAATCGAGGGCATGCCTTAGAAAAACCGCTTCAAGTGATCCGTTCAAATAGTCTTTTAACTGTGAATTAAGATCCTAATAATCCATAATTGGGTGCTTAGGAGATTTGTTTAAACAAGAACATACGGTTGTAATGATCAATTCCAGAAAATTTTAATTTTAAGCACAATTCAATAACATATCGATACATACCGCGCCATCTAGTGACATTTGTTTGAACCAAATTGTCTTTGTTAGTGCTGGGACCCCGTGTCAATATTAATATTATAAATGCGAAAGTAACTCGGTATGTCTGTTACCTTTTCATGCTTCCACCGATTTAGTTGAAATTTGGGATGCCCATATATTGACACCCTGGGAAGGACATAGGGGCTATGTTCCCGGGGCTATGTTCCCTTGGGATGATATCCGAATTTGACGCGGGCGAAGCCGAGGGCTGAAGCTATTATAGCAAACTAAAAGTCCAGAGGTTCCACACGATGTTTGCCGTCACTGTTGTCAGCGATGTCCAAGAAAATTTTTGAAAGTACACAATTATGAATTGAAAAATGTGACATTGGTACATGCCCGGATCTGAACTCTCGCATGATTCGTGAGTTATAACCACTGGGCCACTTCGACGGCCGAAGAAAAGGAGACTAGCCGTATGGTTACGTGAAAGCTCAAGTAAATATTGATTGGAGTCAATCTTTATAATTCCATAACTTTGTAAAGTATTTGAAGCCGCAACTATAACATAGAATAACACCAATCCACTGTGCGATCCAAATTGCAGTGTTTTTGAGCTAGAATATTCAGGGCGAACGGTTGATAGCCGATTAGATACGGCTGGTTGAGAGACTGCTGAGAATGTATCTAAAGGAGCCCTTTGGTCAGATGTCCTGACTTACAAATATCTAAGGAGGACACATAATATGTAGGGCCGTTCATTTCATTTTAATCACGGGTAGGGCTTGACGCAAAATGACATAAATAGACAAATCTGACGTAGAAATACATAGTAAGATTGCCCTATATCAGGTGAATTTAAAAATCGAAGTTGGCCAGCTCTCTTGAAACTCGTAATTGTTTTATATTTCTTTATAAAAACACAAGACTTTTCTATTTTATTTCCATAGATCAATCTCACAGCCTACAAAACTTAAGCTCTGGCCAGACATCAAAGTACGCCACACCGATGACGTCCCGGCATCACTACGCCATTACGTCACAGAGTCGGTACGCGGTAACCACATAGTTAACAAAGTGCAGCCCGACTGAGTAAGACCTGTTTGATGCCAACTACCTCGGTTATCGATTACACTGACGGAAATTGGGGCTGCTATTAGTAGTTGAAGTCTCACTTAGGGCGAGTTTCTGAAGTCGACGTCACATCTCAAATCAGCTGACAATTTGTCACAAATTAACCAGCCGTCAGTTGTCAGTGAGTTTCTCAACTCTGCATCATCGAGAAATTACGTAATCGCTTGTTACAATAAATAATTGGCATTAATTTATTTCGGTTGGCTACCCTAGCTGGTATACATTCACTTCATTCACTACTATAACGTAATCTGTAATTATGAATAGTATTTTATCTTGAGCGGCTGGGTTGGTGTAGCCCGCAAGTTACCCGCGGTTAGTGTTGCTTACCCTGGCGGAGTCACCTATCCATAAACAAGCGATCCAAAAAAAAAGTGATCACCCATCCCAAGACTGACCTTGGTAAGTGTTGCTTACCCTGGCGCGGTCACCACCCCAGCCGCTTCAAGTTAAACACAAATCTATCCAGAAACTGACCTCGATAAGTACTAAGTACAGGATACAGTTAACATGAATGCGCGTGAGGAAGGTTCGATTCCCAGGTCAGTAATTTATTTTATTTTATTTTTATTTACCTGAATACAAAATAACTATTTTTGATAATTGTGTCAAAGTTTTATAATGTAATTAATTTAAAAAGTTTGTAACATCCTATTTTTTTTAAATCTTGCTAATTAAATAATTGATCTAAATTAACTTATTTTTTATAACTCATCCCATACCATAGTTTTCGCCGACCCCTTTTATCTTTTTATCGTAATATAAGCCTTTAAAATCATAATGTTAATTTTAATCTGAGAATAATCGACCAATTTCCAACAATTATAAATTAGGCTCGTTGACAAGAGGTTAACATTGAAAATGGTTCTCAGAAACCCAAAACTGCTGTAACATGTGGTTAATTCGAGATTTTTCTCAAATGTGACAAATTATTAAACGCTTGTCACATTTGGGTGTTGAGAAACTGAAAGTAGAATTAACAGGCGATTAATCGTCGATTACGTTAACAGCCCGATAATTTTGACCTGGGAAACTGGCAGTTAGATAGGTTTATCGGGATTTTGGAATGTATGGTGAAATCTGTTGGATCCAACAGTGATTAGTAAAATTTTAAATCTCGTTTGATGGCGATTGGTTGATTGCTAATAGTACAAAAAAGATAACATCTCTTACTCAACATTCCTTCCAATATTTTCCTCGACGGGTTAGGCAGTGGTGCAAATTTAGTAAATCCACATTTCGCCACTTATGGTTAAGCCATGATTTCAACACAACGCAATTGCGTTATGAATCTACAGAAATACACAATGGCGACGGCACAGCACAAATTAACATTAATCGCAACAATATTACAACACACTACGCTGATTCACCGAAACATCAATACGCCAATCCGTCACTCCACGTCTTCATAACAATACCTTTCGTATTCACTTCAGTTAACACGTGGAGTCGTGTTACCACATAGTTAATGAACTGCATTTCAACTAAGTTTGGAACGACTTAACTTCCACTTTGGACTTCGATTATCGACCCCGCCCTTTATTTAAGAGGGAGGTGTTGTCCTCTATTTGAGATTTTCTTGTATAGGGTGAAAATGTTAGTAGGGTGTAATTTGAAAACTTGTATATTAATAATGAAAAGTTGGTGAATTCATGCTGCTGAGTGATTGGGTCCATATTTATTTCTATCTATTTATACTACCGCCTGTGTATGTGTACATTATTGATGCAATTAAATTTTGATTGAGAACTTTTTGTCACGGTCTCGTTCCCGTGGTTTAACCATCGTGTATTTTTCGGTATAAACAGTATGCAAGTCAGTAATACCCTACCTGTTAGTGAAATAATGTTTTTATCTGACCAATATGCAGATAGTTCCAGAGATACCCTTCCGCAAAAAAACAATTTTAAGACTTTATAAATTAGTTCAGCTTGAATAACGTGGTTGCCCAGTGGCTAAAACCCTAATATTAACATTATAAGCGGGATATTTACCATGTTTACTGTTTGTAGCGAGTTTCCGATATTTCGGTGCCTTTGCAAGCACCATGATCACGGATAAACTGAAGTCATTGCGGGTGGGTGTTTATGAGGAGACAAAACGGTCTACCCTCTTTCTTGTTCGTTTTTTGCACTCGGCACCGCTACCATTGTCACTCACAACTCGATTCTGTTCCCGACACACGAAACTCACTGTGTCCGCTCGCGAACTTTTTACGGCACTTTTTCGGGGTTTACACAGTTGGACCACTGGATTCCAAGCTCTTGACAGTTGAAACCCATCCTCCCGGTTGAAATTTTTATATTTGGTAATTTCGATAGCTTCCCTCACCAGTCTAGGGATATAGTGGCGTTCTGTCGAAATGACCGGAGGGTTATGTAACTCAATCCAGTGGTTTAATCCTGATTCCAAGAGATGTTGAGCTATGGCTGATTTTTGTGTGTCATTGTTCTTTACTGCCCTGATATGCTCTGAAATTCGACAAGCAACCGTACGCTTCGTCTGACCGATGTATGACTTGCCACAACTACAATCTACTTTGTAAACACCGGGCTTTTCTAGCGGAAAGTTGTCCTTCGGCGAGCGCAGCATCTGTGACACTTTTCTGAAAGGAGTGAAGACAGTCTTTACGGCGTATTTCCGAAGAATGTTAGCAACCTTATCGAATGTTGGCTAAAACCCTGCCTATCGTGCTTGAGGTTGTGGATTCAAATCCGAGCAAGTATCATTGCTACTTTTTCAAATCATAAGTACAGTTGAGGGTCAAAAGTGCAGTCACACTCTACCGAAACAGTACCGGCAATTGTTTCTTAGGTAGAAGAATTTCAGCTTTTCACGGCTAGTAGGTATAATCTATACTTTAATTTCTACAGAACATATTAAATCAGTTCTGGATAGTTTAAATTATTCTTCAAAAACTTGCCATTTAAGTTTAAGGACAGTAAGACTGGACTTTTGACCCTTGACTGTACCTTGTAAGTGTATCTTAGACATATGTCTAATATTGGTGAAGGAACCCTGCAGCCTAATTGCGTAAGTGAATTCGGCAGAGCAAAGGGTATTACTCCATGAAAGAGTATGACAAATTCCCTTGACAATACCTAATTATTTAAAGGGAATTCGTCATACTTTTTCATGGAGTCATACATTTTGCCCTACCGAATTCACTTACAATTAGGCTGCTAGACTAACATAACTAACACCTTTCAAACCCAAGTGTGTAGAAATGAAGCATATTTTTCGATAGCTTTTCGGAAGAAAGCACCTTTTACTAATATTTACGACTAAACAGCACACTTTAACCGTTGCCCCACGTATACGAAATTACGTTTCGCAAACGGATTTTAAGATCACGGCATTTATAGCTGAGTTAAGATCAAGTATCGCTAAACTCTTCAACTTACGACCAAGAACCCAAAAACAATATAATTTTATCACCCTCACATACCAATACATGGAGAATAGAATAGTCTTACCCTTCCATTAAAACAATCTTCAATTCCTTGAACATCTCCATAAATTAGAATTGACGTATACAGCTTCACTGCTCGCAGTAAAGTTTACTACCTTCGCCGATAGATGGAGCTACGGTACTAAACGTTTAATGCTCCTGCCGATAGATGGCGTTATGTACAACCGGTTTACGGCAGTTTTTACTGCTCCTATCGGGACCTGTAGCAATTAAAATTTCAATGAGAATAGAAAATTTAATTAGCGAGGTGAGAGTCGGATGGTTGTATTAAAATTATGGATTTAATTTTCTTTGCCACTTTAACGGTGTTTGCTAAAACGATCTAGATTCTTAGCCCGGTTAGCTTTTTTTTGACGTAGAAAGCGAATAGAAATGTTTCATATCTCATTCGTAAACTGAAAGTTCTTTTCTTGATAAAAGCAAGTAATACCTGTAAAATAATAACCTTATCTAAATAAATTCTTAATATAGCTAGCATAAGCAATTTTAAAAAGAATCTTAATTCAAAATAAGAGTTGAAACTTGGGTGTTCTTTAGAGGTACAAACGCTCTGCCTAACCTTTCGGGCAATACAGGCTTAATGTTTGTTATGTTTATGTTTCAGTAGGTAATGAAAATGTTCGATGGAGAATTTAAATTTAGAATCCGTTAATCAGTGTTAATTCTAATCATTATGGCTACGGCGGTTAGTCTATGTACTCAATATTTTACTTGTATAGTCTTGCCATAAGTGTCACATTTCTGCAGATATGTACAAAAAAATTAAGCATCTGTAATTTAAGTCCCAATTCAGAAACCATAGGGAAGTGTAAAATCTTTTATTACCGGTACCCATTCAAAGGGGCGAAACGTTAAGTAAACATACAGAAGATAAGTACGGTCAACCAAAACTTGAACTACAAAAAACAATATTACCTCTACGAAATAAAGGCGCTGTCAAAGTCAAATGATTGCTAAGGACGTGGGGTTGACTGTACGCTCACCGTTCACGTAAAGGTATCAACTTTTCCAATTATGAACTCGGAATCAACTCGATTCGGGTTTGTTAGTATTGAAAAGTCATGTTCTTGCTACGGGGAATCCGTTTTGAATTATATCTTGTTAGGAAAGTATATCTATACTTGCTTTATTTCTATTTTGGTTACTTTTATTCTTAACTGACTTCAAAATAAGGAGGAGATTCTCCATTCGTCGGATTTTTTTATGTATGTTCCCCGATTATTCAAAGACGCCTGGAACGATTTGGAAAATTCTACTTCACAGGTGGTCATGGTCATCAGGTCAAGATCTGATGATGGGATCCTGGAGAAATCGAGTGAAATATTATATCCTCAAATATTAAGGGCATAGATATAGCGATTTTGGTATTTTCATCCACAATGCAATCGTTTGCACTCAGGAAGTATCATTTGGTGAAGTGGAACTGCTGAAGAAGAGCATAGATGGCCACTGGAAGTCCTTAATGATAAGTATGTCACGGGTATAAGATATCTCGAATAGTTTACCGACTTTGATGAAGCTGGATGATAGGCACTGGTAAAAAAAAGCGATGAATTCTTTTAAACCGATGTACACGGCCAAACAATAAGAAGTGGTCGGCAATAAAGACAAGAAGATTTTTTACTTTTTTCAATTAAATAAATTTACAAATGTTAAAATCACAGCTTGAATCCTTCTGGGCATGCTTTCCACGATGTTTTTAATAACGTTTTGAGGAATACGTTCCCACTCTTCTGCAATTACTCTTTTTAGCTCCCTGATGTTTTGTGGAGCAGGTTGCACTGATCTTACCCGTCTCTTTAGAACATGCTCGAGGTGAGGACTTCAAGCTGACCAATCTAAACGACGGATACCAACTTAGTGTATGTACACTTCCACGTCGCCAGAACGGTGCGGGCGAGCATTGTCGTCTATAAAAATGGAATCTTAACCAAGTGCAGTCAATAAGGGTTGTGCTTACGGAATTAGGACTTCCATTATGTACCGGTTTGCATTTAATGTTCCATTTTCTATGAAAACTAACTCCGTACGCTCCGTTTAATTAATTACTGCCCAAAACATAACGGAGCCTCCGCCATAAGGAGTGATTTCTTCGAAACACACTTCCGCATAGCGTTCCGCAGTGGTCTTCGCAGCACTTGCCTCTCGCAGTACTAGGATCTCTTTGTATCCTTTGCACACAAAGAGATTCTAGCTTCATCAGAAAACAATACTTTATCCTAGTCCTCCACAGTCCATGTAGCAAAGTTTCGAGCAAACTGAAGTCGAGCAACACGGTGCTCACGGAGTTATTTAGGGCCCCGAGCCGGTAACTCCTGATATTGGCAGCCAAAAATACAGTAAAAAAAATTGTTTCAGCAATTCGCGCCATTAGTAAAGCAATTTTACAATAATCCACAATAATCAATAGTTTTCTTTAGTTAGTAAAGAATCATGATGCTTCAAAAAACATGCCAATACATCGTCAAATTAATAAAACCTCTTTCTTGTTGTGGTATTCATTCCACATCTTTTAGTCTACTTACATTACACTATACAAACCACACCTTCATATATTTTGATATTGTGTCAACTCATGTGACTCATATTTATGTATTCTTTGTTACTGTTAACACCTGAAAAGCATATTTTTAGTTATCTCTGATTGATTTAATATCTTCAACTTAATTTATATTTCTAATTTGTAAAATCTTGGAATATTTTATGTTGTAAAAAGGTAAAAAAGGAACCCTTATAAGATCACTTTCTTGTCCGTCTGTCCGTCTGTCTGTCTGTCCATGTGTCACCACCGATTTTCTCAGGAACGGGTGGACCTAGCAAGTTGAAATTTATACCAGATACTGAGGTTTATAGTCCCTATTAGGTGTAAAAAACCAAGGCCCTGAATCACCGCAATAAAAAGATATAAGCAAATTTATTTTTTCACGAAAACTTGTAAGTACCAAAATTTGGTGGTGACACACTTTCAAGTTTTCGCGAAAATCTAGATTTGCCTATATCTTTAAAACTTAGCTACCAATAGCCTATTTTATTATGACGTTAAATTTCAGATTCTAAATCTTATTCGGTTAATAACAATGTGATAGCATTTAAACTAAGTATTAGTAAACAACACGATACGGTGACATGTAACTGAAAGTAGTGAACTACGTATATATACGAACAGTCCACTCTGTCAGCAATCATTTCAGAACCCTGTTCGAGCTGACCATAACTCGGGCCATCATTGATGTTGCGCGCAAGCGCGCGCAGCATTATCGCGTGAAAACAAACGCGCCGCCGCAAACATCCCTGACGCACTACATCGCCAAGGCAACCCCACCAGTTTTCTGAACTCATTATTATACTGGACTGGTGAATACTCGTACTTATCCCACAGGCTGCAAATGTTGAAGGTGGTTCAGAATGCTCTAATGAGCGTCACCTTAATTTCTGCATAACAATGTGCAAACCTGCAAGCTATCATATTCGCACGCTTGGAAAGAGCCCTTCGTTCCCTTTCAATGTCAGCATTGTCCTTTAAACCTTATTATTGACACAGACTGACTGCTAAGCGCCTCAATCAGGGCATTCATATACAAATTGAAGAGGGCAGGGGAGGTCAATCCCCCCTGTCTCACTCCACACTCCAATTGATAAGGCTCCGACAGCACACCCGCCCACCGAACTCTGTTGATCTGGTTTCCATATCAATGCCTGAAGATACTTATAAGCTCGATAGGAAAGCTTATAGGTTCAAGTTTCCTCCATAATAGATCTTAGGAAACCAGATCAAAAGCCCTAAACCGATCGAGGAAGCAAGTGAAAACAGGTGTTTCTCTTTTTGTGTAGTACCAAGCAGACCACCATGCACCTTAGCGACTATGGTTGCTAGAGAAATAGGTCTATAGTTTCCCCTAACAGAAAGATAACCTGTTTTACTTTTAACAATGGGACCAAGATCGTCCTCATTAGGCAAGTATGAATGACCAATACATCAATTGTACAGCAGTGCCAAAACCCTCGGTAAGTGAGGACCGGCGTATTGCAAATGCTCGAGCTACTGAGCCGATCATGTCCAAGGGACTTACCTCTAGACGTAGACTTGATGACCCTGGCCACATATTTGGCACTTAAACGTGTGCCCACCTTGCCACAACGGGGTTCAGCATCCAGCATCTCACAAGAACTCCCTTGCGATGACTTTAAAACAAACCGATTTTTAAAATGTTTTGCAATATCCTTCACATCACTCACACCATACACACTAACAGACAGGCCTGGCCGAGTGCTCAATTTATTAGCGCTCTTCCAGAAACCGCAAAATCACGCTTTGAATGCTTAGAGGCAATTATGTCCATCTTGGCAGCACGATTTCGAATCTAATGTGTTTCCTAAACCAGGCCTCCACAGTACTGGACTCTGAGGCAGGTGCCCAACTAGACGTCGCTTACTTTGACTTTAGGAAGGCATTCGATAGTGTGGACAATGATATTCTTTTAAGTAAATTTGCGAGTGCTGGTTTTACCCCAGCCCTTTTAAAGTTCTTTTCGAGCTACTTGGCGAACCGCAAGCAAGTGGTGGAATACGCAGGCTACACCTCTGACTCGTATTGCACCCCCGGGTAAGCCAGGGGACGAATTTAGGACCCTTGGAATTTATTATCATGGTCAATGATCTCCCGGAGGTCATTGAAGACGCTGGCTGCCTATTATTTGCCGACGATCTGAAGTTGTTCATGCGGATAACCAACGAGTCGCACTGTGAAAAGCTTCAGCGTGACATAGATCGGGTGGTGGCATGGAGTGTGGAGAACAAGTTACACTTCAATGTGGCGAAGTGTAATATAATGTCCTTCACGCGGGCCGTGGCACCCCGACGTCACGAATATAGTATGGGCGGTCACGTCATACCGCGGGTGGCATCGGTGCGAGATCTTGGGGTCACCTTTACTGAGGATCTATCGTTTCGAACTCATGTCGTGCAAGTATGTAAAAAAGCCTTCAGAAATCTTGGTTTTGTCATGCGAGAAACCCGGGACTTCACTAACATGGCAGCAGTGAAATCACTTTATAATGCGTTGGTGCGAAGTAACTTGGAAACTAGTGCTATCATCTGGAATCCTTATGAAACTAAATATTCTCAGATGGTGGAAAAGATGCAGAACAAGTTTACACGGTATCTCTATATGAGGCAATTTGGCGTCTACCCGTTTTACCCGCTTATGTACCCAACTCTCTTTGTAATAGGAATGGTTGGGTACTATAAGTTGGAAGTAAGGCGCAATCTTGCTCTGGTTAAATATGTATTTATGGTGTTTCGTGGGATGCTAAACAATCCGCAAATCTTGGAATCGTTGGGATTACTCGTTCCAAACAGTAGGCTACGGTTGGGACCGAGGGAAGGTCTGTTTAAAACTCCGGTAGCCCGTACAAACCTATTAAAGTTTGCACCCGTATGTCGGGCGGTTACGATCATTAATAGCATCTCTCAACGGTTGGACATTTTTTCCTGCTCTTTGGCGGAATTCCAGAGGGTGACCATTACTGTGTTGTCCTCTATGTAACTTGTGCCGGCACAAGGAGCCGTTACTTGGGACTGGTCTATCATAGACGCGAGTAGGTGTGTGATCAGATTTCGAGAGGCGTCTCTGAGTGTCGCATTGTATGACTACTTTTATTACCTTGGGTTCTGCCTGTAAAAATAATTGTATGTGTAAATAAATAAATAAATAAATAAATAAATAAATAAATAAATCTTTATCTGTATCTTTGTCTGTATAATGGGTAGGTACGGAACTCTCGGCGCACGAGTTTGACTCGCACTCGGCCGGTTTTTTTTATGGTATAGGGGAGCACTAAGAAGGGATTTATGGAAATTAAACCTTTAAGGGTTGAAACTAAAAAGTCATCTGTAGGATAAAATACGGATCACGCGAACGAAGTCGCGGGCGAAGTGCTAGTATATTATAAACTAGAAAGTAATTCTGTCTGTCTGTTACCTTTCAAGCCTCAACTATTGAACAGAATTCAATGTTTGTCAAAGAGATAGATGGTATCCTGAGGAAGAACATACTACATACTATAAGTATGAAAAATAAAGTAGTTTGTGTACACCTAACCTACCCTATCTTCTCTACCCTAACTACCCTACGTAGTTAGGGTAGAGAAGATAGGGTAGGGTAGGTGGGTTAGTTAGGTGGGCAGGGTAAGGTAGGGTTGGTAGGGTAGGGTAGATAGGTATGTAGGGTCGGGTAGATAGGTATGTAGGGTAGGGTAGATTGGTTGGTAGCTGGGTAGGTAGATAGAATAGGGTAGGCAGGTGGGTAACTAGGTAGGTAGGTAGGATAGTAGGTTGCCAGGATAGGTAGGTAGGTAGGATAGGGTACGATAGGGTAGGCCAGTTGATGGGAGCGAAGCCGCGGGTACAGCTAGTTACTAATATAGTATAACTAATTAAAAGCTCTAGACAAGTGTACTTCAGTGGGCGCACGGTTGGCGCAGTGGTTGAGCGATTGACTGCTGCGCTGCGTGTCGCGGGTTCGATTCCCGCACGGAACAAATATTTGTATGACCTACAGATAGTTGTTCCGGCTCTGGGTGTTGTGTATGTGAGTTTATATGTTTGTAAACGCACCCACGATTCAGGAAGAAATTCCTAGTGTGGGGCAACGTTTTTAAAAAAAAAAAAAAAAAAAAAATGTCAGCGATGTAGATGGTCGAAACGCCAAATGTAAGGGATTGCTCACGTGATATTACGTATTATGTCTTTTATTCAACTTTTTTCTTATTGATTACATTTTTAAATATTTTTACCAAACACTCACAAAAAAGAAAAACATTTAAAAATATAAAAAATAGAGGCCCACCGGTATCGGGAACAGGGTCCAAGCTACCGGCGGTCAGGGCTCCAAAATCAAAAATTAAAATCAATTTTTTTATTTCACATAGGCCTCATGGGCACTTATAAAACGTCGACAAAAGGTGCACGGTTCGGGTTGGTCGTTTCCTATGGAGAAGAACCGGCAAGAAACTCCATGGTTACTGTTTTAAAAATGGTTTGGTTTTACAATATTTCCATGTTACAGCATTAGTACTTAGATATGGGGGGACAACGTAGGCCCGACTTATGACAATAAGTCGTAAGAAACTAAAAAAATAAAATAAAAAGATTATATATTATATAAAAAAGTTAACAAATGTTAACTAGCATCTAGAAGGCCTACAATGTTCACACATTCACAAAACAATCGGTAAAAGAATCTATACAAAGGTAAAAAAAAAAAATAAGTATAACAAGACTAAATTTAACATGTGGCACAAATTTTGTTATCAGTGCTGTAACTATTCTTAGCAAAGGGCTATAAAGATGATTGAAAACCACTGTAAAAAGTCTAATTAAAAGAAGGAAAGAA
The DNA here is from genome assembly GCA_964057195.1 of Orthosia cruda. Lineage (NCBI taxonomy): Eukaryota > Metazoa > Arthropoda > Insecta > Lepidoptera > Noctuidae > Orthosia > Orthosia cruda. Next base: position 39,658,108 of record OZ059839.1, on the reverse strand, counting down.
AAAATGAGATTGAGAATAGTTAGAGACATCCACATATTTGTGCCGTTTACAAGTTACCAGGGAAACTGCATGCGCAGAAGGAGCTAAGGCCAAATGTTTTTATCTTCAACAAAGTCCTTGATTTTATAATATGCTTTTTTAATAAGGATACGTTTCAGAGAGAGGAACCTCCTAACAATACGAGCCGTGTCCAGCAGTACTTCTTTCTGGAGCGAAAAACGCGAGCCTCCTAAGGTGTTGGTCGAGGCTCGTGGCTATTAAGCCATGGGCTGACACGACTATCGGTACAATGATCGCTGTATCCACATCCCACATGTCGACAACCTCGCGAGCCAAGTCAAGATACTTGATTTGCTTATCTTTATCGGCTTTCATTCGGAATAAATTTAATAGAACTCATACCAAAATTGATAATTAACTTCATGAAAAATGCTATTGGCATTACATCTGATATTAAGAAAGCATTTTTACAAATATCATTATGGCCTGAAGATCGTAAATATGTCAAGTTTTTTGTGATGCAAGTTTGGCTGCCTATGCATGTTGTATATTTTCACGGTCTGAGTTTAATAGCGAGGTCACAGTTCAGTTGTTGACAGATAAGTCAAGAGTGTGTCCAAGTAAAACAGTTACGATGCCTAGGCTGGAGCTATTAGCCATTTTACTAGCTGCTAGAGTAGCCGCTGATATAAGACGGTACCTGAACTTAAGCTGTCCGGTATTCTACTGGACCGATTCGTCTATAGTGCTAGCATGGCTTAACAAAAAGGTGAATTTGAATGTATTTGTAAATAATAGAATTCAGGAGATACTAGATAAATCAGTTTTGCACAAATGGCGCCATGTTCCAGGAGAGTGTAACTCTGCTGGTTTGCCATCGCGAGGCTGCAATACAGAAGACCTTTTTAAAAGCAAATGGTGGGAAGGTAATGGGTGGCTAAAGAAATCTGCATCAGAGTGGCCTCATATAGAACCTACTCCGGATTAAAACGAGGTTTTTAGAGAGGTAAAGAAGTCGTGTTTGTGTGTAGTGAACACAAAAGAGTTTTCTAAAAATCTCCTTTATTTTGAGAAATACTCGAAAATAGTAAGAATGGTCGGCTGGTGAAACTGCCCAGTGAGTATTTATAAGTTTAATGATTTTATTTGGTTTTGTTATTCTCGAACAGTGCTTTAGTTTTATAGAGATTACTTCCACTTTCTCGCGGGGCCGGAGGATGTTGTGACATTGTCTTTGATTACTTTTTAAAAAGAAATTGTTTTAGAATAAAAAACTGTCACTACAAATAGAAATATATGAATGTCTACATTTTTTCGGTGATCCTTTTATTTTCCGATCGTTGTACTAAATAAAGTAATTCCCGACCCATTCTATATTATTATTATTATTGCGTTTGACATTCCCACAATTTTTTGTCTACTTTATTACTACGGCGACGCTTTCGTTGATGAGAATGTCACTTGTCTAGGGCCTAGGTATTCCCATACTCTATTTAAAAGTCATGTTATCTATCTCTTACATTTTGGCATTTCTGCCTTTGCCATAGCTGATAGAATTGTGTCTTTGTAAGATATTTGTATGGAATTAAAAATGTAACAACAATAATGATCTGTCAGCCATACGAAAATTAATTGAAGGCTATCGAAATTGCAAGTTTAAATATAATAAAAGTCTGTAAAACCAGGCTGTTTACACATACACCAGACAAAATAATTCGTCTTTATTTAGGTGTCGGAGTCGTACTTTTTGTTGTCAGACAGATCTAGAATGCGAGCAAAGATTTTCGAACATATTTTGTGCTATGTATGTGTTAGGCCCAGTTTTGATGCGTAGTTAACTCAACCAATGGTTAAATATGCTAACGGTTTCAAAATTCGGTGAAACTTGATATTTCATCAATAATTAGTTTAACGAATGGTAAAATGATTAATTCTCCAACTCATTTGACCATTTGTGAGGTTAAAAAAGGCTTGGGGGTTTTGTCCAGCAGTGGGACAGTATCGACTAATAAAAATAAATTTTAGAATGTGGGAGGTATTGTATTATAACATTTTATACAGTACCTTATGAAAGATGAGGCTACTTTAGTCAGTTCACCCGTTCTGTACTACAGTTCATTCAAGCTGGTTTTATTCAGTACGTCTTGGAGTGCCCTTCCTTTCAGTCTTATGAATTTGGGTGGATAAGACACAAGTTCCATTCCATTGACAATTAATTTTAGTGTGTATTTAATCTTTTGGAGTATTTGGTAATAATTAGTAGCTTTAATTTCCTCGTTAAGTTTTTCTTTTTAGGTTTTTGCGAATTCTTTCATTTGTGACGTACCAATGTGCAATAACTATGGATCAATCGCAGTGTTTTCTATTGGAACCTTTGGAGGATCTCAATATTGGTTCTTGTTGCAGTTGCCCACAGTTGGATACCGTAGCATTAGACAGGCTTGAGAATGTATATGTATAGTTTGCTTTCCAGGGACATTTACCATTTTTTATTGATAGTCTAAATACATTCCAAGACGTAGTGCAACTTCCGCCTCGTGCCTCTTTGCCGTTTAAGGTCACCTGTATGACCTTTAGACAGGGGGTAATTATGCTTTTATTTCAAGAACATTTCAACAGCTGTGCAAGTAACCTCTTTTGTTAGTCAATTTGAGACTCACTTAATTATATATTTGGACAAAAATAAAGCCTTAATCACTGGACACATTCAAACGAAGGTGAAATAACACACCCACAGATTGTCAAGCACAGACTCAACCATCATTATGAATACAGGTATTTATCATTTGATTGAAACCTTGGTTTGTATAGATGTGAGTTAGAAATAAAAGTCAAACCAGGGACTGTAAAACAGTGAGGAGATCCGTTGTCCGTTGTGTGTCCGGCCACGTGCTGTCCAGGAATGAGTTTGATAGGACCTAGACAAAGCAACATGCCAATCTCTATGCTACAGCCTTAAAGGCTTTAGACAAGTAGCATCCCATCAACGAGAGCTTTGCGGTGGCGATAAGAATAAAGTAAACTAATATGGGCTTTTCAAGCGATATCAAAATGTCACGTGATGAATCCCTTATACTTTGGCATTTGCGATCATTATCACTATCGCTAATATAATAATGGAGTTTCTTGTCCGTATTATTAGTTTTTAATAAGTAACCAGCTTAAATTTAAACACCGTAAGGATATTATGATCCTATCTGTTGAGCAGACAGTTTTTTTTTTATTCAATATTCTACCGCGGACATGTGGCAGTCCGCGCTCTTTTTTATTGTGTTTATATTTTGTTTTTTTTTTTCGTAATAATTACAATTGTTTGACTACTACGTCGGACATTATTTTTAACTTACTTAACTAACTTAAATTTACGTGAATTCATCCCTCACTAAATACTATATATATATATTACACACTGGCATTACAATCTTATGTTTCTGTTTATTACTTATATTTATGTTATTAACAATTTTTTTACTTATTTCTATTGATACACTGCTTATGTTATACTTATGTTATGTTATTACTATATCAATTGGTACACTTTCTGGAAAGATGCATGGCAGTGCGAGCAGAGCAGCTCCGGCCGACGGTTCCGGTTATAGAACCCCGTCGTTAGGACGTTAAGGTGAGTATGACTGACTCGCTCCACTATGCAGCTTCACATATATATATATATATATATATATATTTGCTTCAGACAGGGTGATGGTTTGGGTATGTGTTTGGGTTGGAGTTTTTAGGTGGAACTTGTTAGGTGGTGTTTTGGTGATGTCTGCTGACCAGGGACTTCGCTAGCGTGAGCAAGGCCTCTATGACAACTACGTCTCAATGCTGCATGGCCGTCTTAAGATTGTAGTTGACGACCGTTTTAGTCAGCGCATCCATCGCCCTCTTAGCAAGACGGCCTGCGGCGTCATCGGCATCGTCGGTGTAATAGACGCAACTGACTGTATGTCTGGACACAGCCACTACCGCGTGGGAGATGCTGTCGTGGACCTGAAGCCTCCTGGACTTGGTGTTGATGATGATAAAGCTGTCCTAGGTCGACCCCTGAGCCTCGTGTATGGTTAGCAGGCGCGACCCCTTGCCGGACCCATATCCCTGGCTCGCAAGAGAGGCTTTCTCCCCCTGTGTATGAACCAGGAACAGGGTGTTTTGGGCAGTACTCGGTATTTGCGCCCCTGTGTAACCTTTCACCTTCAGGGAGTGGACCCGCGACAGCGACGACTTGGAGGAATATATACCGGGGTATATCTCACTCAGTGCAAACGCCACGTCCATTGGATTGCGGTGTGTGCAGAGAAACTCCTGGGTGATGCCAGCCACCAGGTCTAAGGTCCAGATCACAACCTAAGCTCGAAAAGATTCTCCCTGTCCAAAAATGGAAGCTGGTTAACGTCTCCGTCGAGGACAAGCTCGCCCGCTCTAGACAACTTTACTGCCATGACTATAGCCCCAAAGTGGCTCATAAGAGCCTCGTCTACCATAAGACGGTAGCATTTGTCTTGGCTCTTGAAACCGTTTGCTAGGATTGAGGCAATAGTGCGCACCTTGGTCTTTGCTCGGTCTCCTAAGCGGCGCGCAAGCTTTTCCCTAAGATCTTTGGCAGCTTCTGTTGTCGTGGTGGCTATCACGTCCCTGTCCTCTTCGAAGTGCTTTACCAGCCAAGTTGTCTTACCGCAACCCGGAACTCCGTTAATCCACCTGATATTGGGTACCGCCCAACTTTCCTGCGATGCCGGTATACCGGAGGTCCCCGAAATGGAGTGTGCCATTTCCAGGATCTTATCGTCCGGTATGATTTTGGTACATTTGGCGGTAACCACTATCGGGTCGTCATTTGGCACACTGAACTTGAGTTTGCCTGAGCGCTCCGTCTCCTCCTTGTCCAGGGCCACAAAACCACTCCTCGCACTGTAGGCTGCCATATACGACCCCGTCTTTTCCCCTTAGATGACTTGGGATGTGACATTGTGGTACACCGCTGCCCCTGCTTCCTCGAGCAGTACCCTTAACAGACCTGTGTATCTCTGGAAGGTCTGTAGGATCTTCCTGCATGTCGTAAGATTAAGCTCTCTGGTTGCTCTTTCGATTGCTACGTACTAGAGGAACGCGCTCTTTACGTGGTCCGTGGTACCCGACTTTACTGCGAAGGTCGGCGAGCTAACTTGCCCTTTGTCACCTCGTGTTGGCTTAGGCTTATGCTGGGTGGGTCCCTTGGGTTTTTTTTCTGACGAACCTCTCCAATGCTGTCTCCTGCTTGTGAGATGGTGATGCGTAGCTGGTGCTTGGGAGCAGTGCACTGGGGAAAGTGCCAAACGCTTTCAGGCGACGCCGCGACCGGGCCCGGTCCTCCGGGTTTATGGTGTTGCATTGCTCCTTTGCGGGTTTTTCGGCTGCTGCCTTCTGCTGGGCATTTTCCGATCCGCTTTGAGTGGTGGGTCTTGTTGTGGGGCTCATTGCGCTGGCTGTTGGTTGTCTGGGGGCTTTAAGGAAACTCAGGGTTTCCCCTCTGCCCTCGTAGACAACAACCTCATGATGTTCTGAGGCCTTTAGACAGCCAAAGCGGTCTGCGACGTCTCCTCTCTCTCCTCCCACCACCATTGCGTCCAAACTTATGGTTCGGGCCCCGGTTGACGTGTAGTCTCCTGCCTCCCTAATCTTCTGAAAGCAATGAGCTTGCCTGAGCAAAAGGAGTAGCCTCTTCCCACTCGAGTGATACGATTGTTTCCCCTTTAAATCGCATTAGACGGCATCGGTGAGTGGCCACTTCCACTTGAGGTAGTGCAGCATACTTGCTGTGTTTTATGCTCGTTTTGGTGGTGCTTCCGTTAATCAGGGCGGCAAGGCCCGGTTAAAGGTCTATTCGGGCCGCAGCTTGACTTGAGCCTATGCAGAAGTTAGGCATAGCTAACTTCTCCTGTTCCCTGTTCATGAACAGAGCGACGCCTCTCAGTCTGATGCCAGGGACTCCGTCTTCTCCGCTTGCCAGGAATTGTGTGGTAGTCATGCTAGAGGCTGGCTGTTGCTGCTACCGCTGCTGCTACCGTTGGTAATGGCCGTTGGTTAGATTTTGTGTGTGTAATTTGTGTATCAATCGATGGTGTACTTGTTGTTGTTTGTGTAGTTGTGGTTGTTGTTTGTGTGGTTGTGGTTGTTGTTGTGGTTGTTTTTTGTGTGGTTGTGGTTGTTGTTGTGGTTGTTTATGTTCGATTGTGTGGTCGAATTCCCAAGGTTACGTCCGTTTTGTTGGCCTTTGCTGCGATTGTGGCGACTTTGCTCGCGAATGCCAAGAATGGAATCCTAGTAGCCGGTCTCCCCATGATGGTGTGGAGTGTGGACTGGCTAAGCTGGGTTTCGAATTTTACTTCGAGCTCCATTCTGTCTTAGCTGAACCTTGGGCATTCGAAGAGCGGATGCAAGACTGTCTCTTCGCAACTCGGGTCACAGACGCACGAGGGACTATCTTTGAGATGGAAGCGGTGGAGATACGCTGAGAATCCACCGGGTCCTGTAAGGACTTGTACTATCACGGTCAAAATCGCAGTCACAACTTCACGAAACTATAGCATAACCAATCAGTCCCACTTACGACCTTCTTCTATAGACACATAACACTCATACACACACTTGTATATCGAACTCTTTCATAATGAACCAATGAGAACGCGACATGACCACAACGTCGTACTATTTATTAAAATCACAAAACACGTGGGTGGTGTTTCAAATCCATCCTCATCTGTAGATATTATAATATAATACAAACGTTTACCTAAACTTTATAACATTGTGGGTAGATTTCAAACACAATACCCACAAGTTTTGTCGCCAACATCGATCGCACTTACTCCCGTATATTGCTATTCATCAAGAATCCTAGAGAGCGCGGTAGTATAATAATTTACCTTTAAGTTAGTTTGATTGGAATGAGGTATTTAATTTCAATGCTAAACGTAAGTGTTTATCTGGCCTAGCGGTAAACGCTTCTAGGTATACTACGATAACCCTGGTTCGAATCCCGTGAAAATATTATTATTTAATTTTTCTTCATTTATTATTTTATACAATTTTTAATACTATTTTTAACTAATAATCAAATTATTATTATTAAACTTTAATACACTTATGAATATGAATAATTATCTATTTCTTCATTTAAATTAAAGGCATAAATATTAATAAAGATCTTAACGATCTTTTTCATGTAATCCCTTAAATGATAGAAAATATTAAATACCGTAGCATAGTAATTTTGTTATCCTTTTAATAATATTATGTTCGTCGCTGCATTTATTACTTTACATTATGACTATGACCTAATTTATTCAGTTGTCAGGAAGATTTGCGTTTAAGTGTTTAGTTAATTGGATATTGAGCATTGCATTTGGATGAGGGTAGACATTTTTATTTTATTCGGTAAAATAACTGAAGATGAGGGTATATTGAAACAATACGAATTTCTTGAAGAAATACTTAGTACGACGTTGTTGGTTGGTGAACTTTAATCAGAGCGTTCGTGGTGGTTTTTAATAATAGCTGTGTGTATTTGAATATCATAAGTAATATGTTATACAAGCAAATATAAGTATAGAAAATAGGGCAAACATTGTTGCCTTGCATAAGAATAGGCTAAATACAATCACAAATTTCTGATGCAACCGGATTATGTGTAAGTTATATTATAAAAATAATGTGATGAATTTTAAATATATTGCATGATATTTTTGTGTCAAGTATGTATTTTTTTTTAATGTTTAATAAGTGTTTTTTTTTTTTTTTTTAGAGGAGAACTGTGATTCGTTGGATAACGAAGTTTGTGAAAGAAGGAAGTTTCGAGAGTCGTGCATGAAGTGGCAGACCACCGCTTATAAGTCAGTCTCAATGAAGTTTTATGGTTGAATGAATATGAAAACAATGGTTTTATACCATCTAGGCGTTTTGCTAGTGAATTCGATACGTCATTGTGCACTATTCGCCGCGCACTCCATGCCGAAGAAAAAAAGTGACTTAATTTAGTATTTTAAATCAGTGTTTGAAATCTTTTAACTTTGACCACCGCCTTATCTCGGGAATGTGTTGAATTCCTAGTCGACCACGAACCATTTGTTTTTCTTTTACCCTCATACTTCTAAAATGTTTGCATATTGTTGTAATGACAATTTATCTTAATGTAAATAAATATATTTAAACCGATCTAAGAACCAATTTATTATGTAAAAAGTTTTAATTTGATTTCAATATTATTATTTATTACTATTACATTTATTGTTTTAACTATTAACGGTATTCTATGTAAACATCATTGTATCATTGTATTGTTTAGCATTGTATTGTTGAGGTTAAGCTTCAATCTTGTTTTCCTAGAGAAAACGAAATAATTAAGTTATAGCCTCAATAATAATAGTTATCATATTATTATCCAAAAATTAAAACTTATCTTTTTTTTTAGAAGCCTACTATTTAAATTAGTTGTAATAATATTTAATAAATCAATAAATTACTTTATTTTCAACTTGTTTTCTTTTTTAATGGTTGGGTATAAACAATAATAACAAAGGGTGCATAAAAAAAATACAGAAGGACCATTCCCGCCTTTTCGAAAATTGACAGCTAAACTTGACAGACTCACTAAGGTTGCTACAATATTGATACCGAATTTAAAAAGTACGTTGTATAAGTTACAAACATAAATACATCGATTCGTCTAAACATACATCAAATGTCTATTCTCTAAATCGTGTAAGCACACGATTTAGAGAATAGACAGAGCATCAAATATCCATTAAAGATCACGACTCCACATACGACGAAGATTGTATGATAAAAAGACGTAACAATGGTGTAATAATTATCCCACCAAAAACATAAAAATGTGAAAAGCACTAAGCTAGACAAAAATATAAATGTGATTATTTTTTAATTAAATCAAAAAACCCGACTGCTTAAGAAGCAAACTAAAAAGATGTAGGTACTTAAACAAGAAGAAAATTATGCATTGCAATCGGAGGAAACATATTTATGAGCTAGATGACTTAAACTTAAACCATATTAATATGACAAGTTTCATACCCTTTCCAATTTCGTCTATGGACTTAAAATAATTTATTATTTTACTAGAAATTTAATTTCAAACTAATCACCTTGAAAATTTAATGACCTTTATAACTTAAACAGAATTAAAGAACGAATTTTAATTATATTGAATTCATTTAAAGTATATTCGGTCTGTAACAATTAATATTGGTAACCCAGCCAATGCATCCTCTTTACAGTACCTACTTTATGTATGAATAACGTGACAAACGCCCGCACAAAGCACTCGTGACAGCCGCGACTGAGCTCGCTCCAATATTGCCCATTATTCCCTGTAAAATCGAAAATTCAATGTGTGCGTTCAAAATGGCGCTTTGTTCGTAGTGGACTCTGTCTGCGGAGCGCCGCCGCTTGTGGACTTTGTGGTTTTACTTTATACCTATTCTAAGATGCATTCCTTTCTGGTAACTTACTAGTCATTATTTGTTACAATGAGTATAGGTTACCAAAAATACAAAAAGAAACTTAGTGCAGGCGAGATTTGAACTCGCGTCTACTACGATCCCGCTTTAGTGTGGACTTCTCTCCCAAGTCTGCCACGAGTTACGATAACTACTAAGACGAATTTTAGAGTTAGTTTTAAACCGGCTCGACACGGACTTTTGTAGTTACATATAAGTAAAACAAGTAAGTATATATTTTTATCTTTGTGTGGCGTTGACCACGCCTCTTCACCTCGTAGTTAGACTGTATGATGACTGATTGGTTGCGTTGAAACATCACGCACACACTTATATGCACAGAACCGTACAGGTGACTATAAACATTGAGGTATGACTGCAGTTTTGACCCCTTACTGTACGTGGACCGGTGTGAGCACTGCGTCTCTGAGTGTCCTTTTCGCTGCTAGGACGTCTGGTAAGAACGCTTTCATGACCGATCCTGTACTCGAAGACTCGTACCGCGCTTGCCACTTCCTTATAGTCCCCTCCTGAATATTCCTCCTCACAAACGAAACGGGGACCTTGCTGTATTCTGATGTGAGTTTTGTTAGAGCTGCCGCCTTGGCCTGCTCATCCGCTCTCTCATTCCCGGCAGTTCCCACATGGCCCTTGAGCCAAAAGAGCCTCACTTCTCTGCCCTCTTCTCTGATTTCACGGACGCTTTTTTTGATTTGGAGTGCCGGGGGCTTTTTTCGGGTTTTAGGTCTGGAGAACCATTTCCAGCTCTGCGGCCGTGAAGGGTGGATCGTCTGCAGACGGACCTTGGGGGTTTTTCTCCTCCGCTAGCCTCCTTAACGCAGTGTGGTAGGGTTGTTCGGCATCCGTTGAGTCGTCGGGTTAGAAGGTTTTTGCCAGAAGATCAGCAGATTGCTCTGGACTGAGCGTCTCGCCTACGTTGTTTCTCAGGAGCGGGTCCTCCTTTCTTCTGGCTGTCTATTACCCTGTAGATACCGTCCCACATGCTCTCTCGGTCCTGCTTCGTGCAGAACTCCTTCCAGTTGGCTGTGGCTGCTTCCGTTGCTGCTGTCGTGTAAGTTTGTTTGGCCAGCAAGTACTCTTGGATGGTGAAGTGTCTCCGGATTGCGACTGCGTTCCGGATCCTGCTCTTCTTCGTCATGGCGTCTTTTTTGAGACGATCTAGAGAAGGACTCCTCCATGGGGGTTTGGCGTTGTGTTTGGGGGACCCCAGTTTTGCAATCGCTTCCTCGCAAGAGCGGTGGATGTTCTGAGTATAGTTTGAAATGATTGTCTCCAGATCTTTTGGGTTCGATGAGCTCGAGACTCTGACTTGGGTGATGTCACTGTCTGCTAGGCTGGTCTTGAAGTGGGTGTTGAAGTCGGACTACTTGGCCTTCTTGGTGTTGTAGATGCGCGTCGAAATCGGCCGTAAGGGTTCCAGGGCCTTTTCTAGGCGCATCGAGAAGGTTATAGCGTTGTGGTCTGAAGTTGTTAGACTTCTTTCTACCTGCCACTCCTCGACCTTACCTAGCAGCGATGAACTGCAAGCTGTCACGTCAACGATGCTTGTGCACCACCTGTCATTTCTGTATGTCTCGAACGTTGGTGTTTGGCCCGTATTTAGGATGTGGAGATCCCACTCATTGAAGAAAGAACTGTACGCCACCCCGCGATGGATTTCGGAAACACTTCCCCACCAATGGCGTTAACGTCTCCTCCCACCACGATGTTGTTTGTGTTCAATTAGTGTGTCTTGTATTGTATTTCGGATAGGTAAGGTTCGATGTCCTGGTCACCCTCAAAATAGACCGACAGTACTCCAAAGCTGAGCTGAGCCACCTTTAGCAAGACAGCAGCAACGTTCTCGGTCACAAGCTGCGAGTCTTGGATCCAGGTTGTTACCGAAAACAACAATCGCTACCTTAACTGGCTTTTGGTGGTTGAGGCTGCACTGAATGACTTGTGTGCCGGGGTTTTGTTTCATCACACCTGTTCTTCCTCCGTAGGGCTCTTGAACAAGTGCTACTGAAATTCCTCTTGCCTGGGCCGCCATGTGGAGTTCTTCTGTGGCCAGCTTGGAGCAGTGAAGATTTGCTTGGATGAACCGCAATCTTGCTGTCGGTCTTGATGCGATTTCGGGGGTGACTGGTTGGTTTGTTGGTGTGCTTTCGTTGCCCTTAGCAATAGGATACGCGCGATCAGGCTATGCCGTCCCACTTTTGGCGTTCCTGGCAGTCTTCGCTGAACGCTGTGTGTGCCAGGTCGCTGCCCGTCCCGTGTGCTACCTTGCAGTTTGCGCAGTCTCCAGTCCAGAACCTTGAAGACATACTCTAGTGCAGCGGTGAACAGTTTCGGAGATATGACATCTCCCTGCCTCACACCTCGCTGCAGAAAGACAGGTTCCGAGGTATGATACTGAAGTCGAACTGACATGGTGGCGTTTTGTACAAACACTTCGATGTACAACACATCGGTACCATTGTGGTGAAGCTGTTGGCAGCCTTGGGCACCATGGCCTGTCTTGTTGCAAAAGCGCAGGACGCATAGCACGGCACGACAGTATCAATGACATTATTCGTCGAGCCCTTATCACCGCCAGTATACCAGCTGTATTAGAACCTAACGACTTGTTACGTGACGATGGGAAGAGACCAGATGGCATGACTTTGGTGCCGTGGATGGTGGGTAGGCCTCTGGTGTGGGACGCAACCTGTTTCGACACCCTTGCGCCATCTCATGTTCCTAGTTCGGCGGGCTGTGCTGGCGCTGCTGCTGCGGCTACTGAGGCCCACAAGCGGCACAAATACTGTAACCTAATTGGTAATTACAGTTTTGAGCCGTTTGGGGTCGAAACGCTTGGGTCATGGGGCCCGAGTGCACGTCTTCTTTTTAAGGAGATCTCTCGCCGACTGATCGACACTGTGCGTGATCAGAGGGCTGGCTCTATCTATGCGCAAAGAATTAGCATTGCCATTCAACGTGGCAATGCTGCCAGTCTTCCGGGCACGTACCCGGATGACAGCGATGTGGAGGAGGTTAAAGGTTTAGTATAAGTTTGTATAGTTTAATTTTGTTTAGTGTTTCACATCATCAGCCTATTAATGTTCCCACTGCTGGGACACAGGCCTCCTCTCTGAGAGAGGGAATGGGCCGTAATCCATCACGCGGGCCCAGTGCGGGTTGGTGGATGTCACATGTCTTCGAATTTTTGGTTCTAGGACATGCCGGTTTCCTCACGATGTTTTCCTTCACGGTTTTTGAGAGCAGTGGTGATGAAATAATTTACACAAAGTAAAGCGCCTACCTGGGCTTTATGGGCTAGGGGGTAACTTGGACATTTTTAAGGGGAGGAGAAAACTGCTACTGGACTTAATGGTGTGTTTAAGTAGGTAAGGTAATACTAGGTAAGTGGAAATGTGTAACCTACCTATTACCTACCCACTTTACGTGTGCTGTCTTAGGAGTTGGTACACGTCAAAAATATTATGAGTGGGAATCGAATTTATGAATCCTCTCTAGCCCGATCCTGAATTAAACGCTGATCTATCATATAATGCCTACCTGGCCTCGAAGCCACGACCTACAACTTGTTAGTCGCGGCCGATACCACTGGGCCACCACTGCTCTCTGTTTAGTGTAGTTTTATTATTTAAGTATTTATTATTTAAAGCTAAAAACTTACCATTAAACCATTTGTGGTTGCAAATAAATCTGTTAATGTAGAAGCTATCTTGCCCAGTATTTCACTGCGTCTCGATTTTATAATAAAGGTATTTATTATATTACATATATATGTATGTTTATTTTAGCTACAATACATATACTGGTATTCAATTTTACTTAAATAAAAAAAATATGCACCTGCCATGTTATCTCTTCACCACCCTTGGTTGACTGGTAGAGAATGCCTCACATATTAAGTACGCCTATGTACCTGTATGTTGCATGAAGTTTAAATTAAAAAAAAATGTTTTTTTTATTTGTAAGCTTGTTCTTCTCATGTGGTCCCATTTTAATTTGATCAAGATCTGACGAGTAGTTTTAAGTTATCCTTCATAATGCATATTTAGATGGTAATAATAGTAATAAGATACCAAAACCAAAAAGAGAAAAAAAACACAAAACTTTAAAACGTTAAAAAAACCGGCCAAGTGCGAGTCAAACTCGTGCGCCGAGGGTTCTGTACCTACCCATTATACAGACAAAGATACAGATAAAGATGGACATAATTGCCTCTAAGCATTCAAAGTGATTTTCGCGGTTTCTGGAAGAGCGCTAATATAAAAAGCATTCGGCCAGGCCTACCTGTCAGTGTGAATGGTGTGAGTGATGTGAAGGATATTGCAAATCTTTTTAGAAATCTGTTTGTTTTAAAGTTATCGCTAGGGAGCTCTTGTGAGATGCTGGATGCTGAGTCCCGTTGTGGCAAGGTTTCAGTGCCAAATATGTGACCAGGGTCATCAGGTCTACGTTTAGAGGTAAATCCCCTGGACATGATGGGATCAGTAGCTCAAGCGTTTGCAACACGCCGGTCCTCACGTACCAAGGGTTTTGGCACTGCTGTACAATTGATGTATTGGTCATTCATACTTGCCTAATGAGGACGATCGTGGTTCCCATTGTTAAAAGTAAAACAGTTGATCTTTCGGTTAGGGGAAACTATAGACCTATTTCTCTAGCAACCATAGTCGCTAAGGTGCATGATGGTCTACTTGATACACAGCTAAACGAACATCTTGTTCTGCACGACAATCAGTTCGGATTTCGGCCAGGACTTTCTACAGAGAGTGTAGTTCTGTGTCAAAACATCTGTTTTTGCTTGCTTCCTCGATCGGTTTAGGGCTTTTGATCTGGTTTCCTAAGATATATTATGGAGGAAACTTGAACTTATGAGCTTGCCTATCGAGCTTATAAGTATCTTCAGGCATTGGTATGGAAGCCAGATCAACAGAGTTTGGTGGGCGGGTGTGCTGTCGGAGCCTTATCAATTAGGTGTGGAGTGAGACAGGGGGGATTGACCACCCCTGCCCTCTTCAATTTGTATTTGAATGCCCTGATTGAGGCGCTTAGCAGTCAACATTTCGATTGTCATACTGACGGTGTCTGTGTAAATAATAAGCTTTAAAGGACAATGCTGACATTGAAAGGGAACGAAGGGCTCTTTCCGAGCGTGCGAATATGATAGCTCGCAGGTTTGCACATTGTACTGCAGAAATAGAGGTGACGCTCTTTAGAGCATTTTGTACCACCTTCTATCCTTGCAGCCTGTGGGATAAGTATTCACGGGCGTCGTATGGGGCCCTTCGTGTCCAGTATAATAAAGCATTCAGAAAACTGATGGGGTTGCCTTGGCGTTGTAGTGCGTCAGGGATGTTTGCGGCGGCGCCTTTGGTTTAACGCGATAATGTGCAAGGGCGAAACATCAATGGTGACCCGAGTTATGGACAACTCTAACAGGGTTTGAAAATGATTGATATACGTAGTTCACTGCTTTCAGTTACATATGTCACCGCATCGTGTTGTTTACTAAGACATAGTTTTAATGAACATTGTTACTAACCGTTTAAGAGTCTTCGCTCGAAATAAAGATTTTGTATTTGAATTTTACCGCCATAATAAAATTGTTTATTGGTGGCTAAGTTTTAAGGATATAAGCAAATTTAATGTCTCGCAAAAACTTGAAAGTACCATATCTACCTTAATTTTCAACTTTTTTTTTTGTAATTTTACCTTTATTTGTGCTGAAAGACCTCACTTTTTGCCAAATTTCGTGATTCTAGGTCAACGGGAACAACCATATAGGTTTTCGACCCAAAACCTATAGGGTACTTCCGGTTGACCTAGAATTATCAATTTTGGTTTGTTTGGTTACCTCGTGTGCTACATGGACTCTGGAGCCCTGGAATAAAGTATTGTTTTCTGATGAAGCTAGAATCTCTTTGTGTGCAGAAGACCGACGCCGGCGAGTGCTGCGAAGTCCACGGGAACGATATGCGCAAGTGTGTGTGGATTTTGTCTGCTAGGCGTACAGTAAGGCAGCGTATACACAAGTGTAACACTTGCTTTCGTATGAATCCAAATTCTGGTACGTACGAGCGACCTGTCGTGCGATTGTGCCCACTACCAAAGCAATAGTTTAACCTTCATTTAGCCGGGATAGTATTTCTACAGTATTTTTTTTTGTTTTGCATTATTTTATACGTAAAGTTGTAACCGCTCAATTATAAATAAGAATTTATGATATTAAGTTTAAGACTCTTATAGTCAATCCAATGTGGATGTCACTTGTTATTTTTATTTGTTTTGTCGAAGGGATCCTCCTTGTCCTCTATCTCATTCCCTCATGCACTTTGTATATCTCTATCTCAGTCGTGTAATGCTACAGAAGATGCGAGTGTGTTTTTTTATACTATGAACGTGCGTGAAGTGACAGTTTAGTTCAACGTCTTCAAGCAAAAGCCACAGCCGCGTGCGCAAGAAAAATACCGTGATAATCGAGCACCGCAAACCAGCTCTAGGAGACGAGATCAGCAACGCCAAGTAAGTGCATGTGATCCTATCCTTCCAGGCAACTGCCGCCCATTTTTCTATTTTTCCTCGAGCAGTTGTCTATCCTAACATATTGTACAAGTATCCATACCTACAGTCCACTCTCCAATAAATTTGTTATTTTTTAAGGAGTACTTTCTATAAATTCTCCATCATTTTCGGTCCTTCGCCAGCAACTTCTTATTATGAACTGATTTAGATGAAATTTGTTATGAAGATAGTTTGAAAAAAAGAGAATAACATAAGCTACTTCTTTTTGCATAAAACACGAAGGGGGAGAAATGGGGAGAGGTTTAATTTTGTATGTAACTTCTTATCTTGCAACTTTTCCTTATTATAAACCGATTTAGATGAAATTTGATAAGGAGATAGTTTGAGACCCGGGAAAGGACAAAGGATACTTTTTTTTCATAAAACACGAAGGGAGAGAAAAGGGGGCGGGACTAATTTTGTATGTAACTTCTTATCATGCAACTCGTATGCAAATCGTATTAAGATAGTTAACTTTAGTTAAGAAAGGATTTTTGTAAATTCGAATTTTGAGGGGTTTAATGGGAAATGGGTCAATGTGGCGACGCTTGAGGAAGGCCTATGTCAGCAGTGGACGTCTTTCGGCTGATATGATGATGATGATGAAATGGAAAAGCTGCTCTATGTATTAAACTTTTAATAGCGGCTTCCGATTTGGTTGAAACTTTGCAGGCATGACAAATGATTGAGATCTGCATATTTATTTAGATTATGTAATGAGATGAGGCTTCGTATTACACAATAAGGGCAAAATATAATAGGTGCCAATATATTAACAGGTATGAGAAAAAGGGAAACCGTGTTTATACGTCGAATCCCAATAATCCCCACTGAGCTATCAGTACAATTCAAAAGACTCCAGTTTCCAGTCAAACTTAGTTTTTCTATTACTATTAACAAAGTTCTAGGGTAGCAGGGGCGTATTTGGAAAAGCCATGCTTTACATAGTGATGTTCGCGTATGTTCAAGGACCAGAATGTGTATGTATTAGCACCAAGTGAAAGGACGTACAACATAGTATATAGCAGCGTCCTAAAATGTTGTACCCATGATTAATGGCATAATTAAGGAATGACAATTAACTGAAGATAAAAATTATGATAGAGTGGTATCTTCGATTCGCAGCATAGCAGAACCTGTGACTCTGTAGTTTATTTGTTTCCTTTGTAAGCTTTACCTGTATTGACCAACGTTTTCAATGAAATAAGTCAATCGGTTTTATGTTATAGCTTCCTGTATATATACAGGTTGAGTTTTCAAAGTGGGCGTGGATGGCCAAATCATCACTATGAAGAATATCACAAAACACTCAAAGGAGTCACGGGCCGATTTCGATTAAAACTAAAACTGCAACATCGGATATTTCTCACCCTGTTTGTCGACAACCACAATTGATTGACAAAATCTATATTAACGCGGGCAAAGCTGTGGGTAACAGCTAGTGCTACATAATTGATCCAGTACATACATAATAGATACGTTTCGATCGGCAATCTATTGAACACGTAATTATGACACGATATCTTGCGAAAACACCCCGATTCAAACAGTATTTTATACAAATATAGCTAAGAACATTCTCGACAAAATCACATTTCAAACAAAAAAACAAAATCTAGTCATCCGTTTAGGCACTATGATGCCACAGACAGACACACAGATACACAGCAACACACGTCAAACTTATAACACCCCTCTTTTTCCGGCGGGGGTTAAAAACATAAATATACTGTGACATGCAGCCTGATAAGCCTTCCCACAGCTACCGAGTTTGGTCTCTCTGCAATCATCCTTAGGATTCCGTTGGATAATATTCTTTAATCTTTGTTATTTTCCATGTTACTGCTGTTTTACAATAAAGTATGTTCATAATTTTATTCTGCAGGTAAATTGAGTGCTTTATTTAAAAATAACCCGCGTGGGTGCTTATAGCGATTGGTTGGAAGAACAGAGGTGAAAAAGAACCATTTCTTACTTGCCTAGATTAAAATCAGCAACCAATTAATGAACTATACAATACACACCTCGACGTAAACTATTTGCAACATAATGTACGTTAATAGTGCCTAATGAGCTCAGAGACTAGCAATTATAAGAGAGCGTGGATATTACATTGGTTTAATTTATTCATTCATAAACAATATACATTGTGTTTGAACATATTACAATCAAATTATTATTTCTCAAACATGCATAGAAATATTGTCATTATTTTCGAAAAAAGAACACGCGAAGTCTTTGAACACAAAGTAGAGAAAACTGGTGTGAACTCAGGGTTATAATGTTATAATGGAACATAGTTTTGGTTTACGTCCAGTGTTCTCCATAGCCCAGTTGGTAATTGGACGATGGAAACATGTAATTTTCCCCATAGACCAATTGGTCAAATTTCAATTGGTCTACGGAGCACCGACGGAATTTACGGACAAAGATAATCAAATCCATTGCTGGAGCGTTTTTCAAATTTGGAACATTACAACGCTCTAGCAATTTTGTATGAAACGGCGTGCTGGGGTTATTAACCCTCACCCGTCAGTCCTCATCTACCCTCACCCGTCGAGGCCGTAAGACGTTCGCTAAATGCTCTGTATAAAACTATATCAAAAATATTAGAAATGTCGGCCAAAACGTTGGAAACAACAATCTGTGAACTGACAAAAACTGTCCACTCATTGGTAAATAGAATTACATCGCTGGAAAAGGTAGTGTTGGACCAAAATCAGCTATTAAAAAACTAGTTGGTGTAAGTTCGGCGAAAACTACGCAAATCGGAGTAAATGTGGGTAAAAGCACTGTCAACACCGGACAGCTGACCCAGCGACCAATGCGCGATGCCCGTGTTCGAGCTGAGACGGCGCTCTCCATCAACGCGCGGAAGACGAAGGGAGCGCGCAACATATCGCCTGTTGTACGTACGGACCGACCAGAAGCACTCGAGCCGAATACGTCATCGAGTTTCAGCGAGCCGAATACGTCATCGAATTTCATCGAGCCCCCTACTCCACCTCAGTCGCTGCCGTCGGATTCAACACAATTCGAGTCCGTGAACACAACAGCGCTGCCGATGAATCATACGCAACTAAATGACAACAACAACGACTTGGACTGGGTTGAAGTCAAAAGAAAAAAAAAACGTCGTGCGCCTGATTACGTGACTCGTAGAACTGCTCCTGCGGGTTCTACTGTATGTGCGTTAGCTGCGGCGTAGAGAAAATCATATCTGGATCTCTACTAAGTCCAGATTGGTACCACTGCTGAGCAAGTGATTGCCCACCTGCGTAATATTTGTGTTGACGATAAATGCTCAGCTGAGATCCTAAAATCGCGAGGTGATTACGCGTCATTTAAGTTAACTGTGCCAACAAAAAACGTTGAGTACTATATGAAACCTGAACATTGGGCAGAAGTTGTGCATACGTGGAGAAGTGGGTTTCGTGAGTAACAGTAGTGATAGCGTTAATAAACGTTGTACAACGTATATGTTATTTTACCAGAACGTCCGGGGTTTACGTATAAAGCTTGATAGGTGTAAGAAGGCTATATTAGTTGAATCTGCTGACTTATTTGCGTTTACTGAGTTTTTTTTTACTAGTAGTGTTTGTGATGCTGAACTGTCTCCCCCGGGATATACAGTCTTGCGTCAGGACCGGGCCGGCGATGTAGGATGGGTTGGAGTACTGCTCGCAGTCCGGGACCGGTATAAAATACAGCGGGTTGTTGATATAGATGGCTACTCGAGCGATATTGAAATGGTGATTGGTATAGTAACACTCAAACATTCTAAGATTATCTTTTGTGTTGTATACATACCTCCAAGTTCTAAATATCTTAATACTGCTGAAAATTCGACTGGATTTGTCATTTACATAGTTAATAAATTATTATAATCTCCGTCCAGCGAACACAACACCAGATAGGTTTTTTCTTAACTTTCAGAAAGGGAAGTGCACGAAGCAGGTCATTGGAAGAAACAAAATAGCTAAAAAAGGTTTTTACAAAAAATACAACCGACTTCCAAATAAAAAAAAACAAAAAAGTGAAAAATAACTTCAATTTCGGAAGTCGGTGTTCTTGTTTTATTTTCTTCGTTTTTTGACACCGACTTCCGAAATTTAAGTTATTTTTCACTTTTTTGTTTTTTTTTTATTTGGAAGTCGGTTGTATTTTTTGTAAAAACCTTTTTTATTTTTCACTTTTTAGTTGTGCTAAACAATTTATATAGGCTAGGTACCAAAAATGCTCAAAGTGAAACCAGAATAGCTTTACCCAATAACATGAAACTTAAACAAATTTGGTCGAATAAGGGTATACCAAGGTGAACTTTTTACACCTGCGTACCCCTTTAGAGCGTACTAGTGTGATGTTATGTTATGAAATGGTGTAAACAATAAACATAAATGCGATTGCAGCTATCCCGAGTGATTTGCCGTCATTTATTGAAGAGTTCTGATGTGTATCTCCGAAGTTCTTTATCAGATCTTGATGAAAATTAAATGGGACCACATGAAAAACACCAGCTTTCAAATAAAAAAAGAATCATCAAAATCGGTTCACCCAGTAACAAGTTCTGAGGTAACAAACATAAAAAACAAAAAAAAAATACAGTCGAATTGAGAACCTCCTCCTTTTTTTGAAGTCGGTTAAAAATATCTAAAGAAATAGCTTGACAAATCCTGAATGTTACACTGGACATTGTTTCCGTAGGTCTTTAGCCACTCTTCTGGCTTATTCTGGAGCGAATTTGACGACTCGAAAAGACACGAAGGCTGGAAGTCCGATAATGTGGCTGAAGGCTACATTGAGGACTCAATTGAAAACAAAACTGATATAAATAATAAAATAAATCAAAACATCACGTTGCGACCTAATTCGGAAACAGAATCTCACCGGCTGGCCACTTGGCAACATCTAAGTCCACACCAACATCGATCCAGTGTTTATGTGGTATCTCTCCGCAGACCATATTAAGAAGAAGAAGCAGTGGACTAACTGATGATTTCTACTACCAATATAATTATAATATGTCATGTTATGTGGGTTTGGTTTCCGCACTTAGTCCTTCAGGTGGACCATTGTGCGTGGGCAATGGCGCCGTTTGGTGGTTATTCCAACCAGCCAACCTCCCTCCAGAAGGTTATGAAAGCTCCTGGTTTGCTCAGAACATCAATGTAATATTTGGGTGACCCGAGGGTTTGCGTTCTAATCTGGGTGACGCCTGTTCATTCAAAGAGTACGTGGGCGACGGTTTCCTCAGCCAGACTGTACGTTATTCCTATTGTGTGGAAGTGTTTGCTTAGCGAACAGTGTCTCGAGATGGTCCCCGTCATCAGTGGCAGGCCGTTCCAGTTCAGCCGTAATGAACGCGTGGTTAGCTTTTATCCAAGGATGGCCTAGCTTCTTTGGACTGCCTGCAGCCCGGTGTAACCTGATGGCGCCTGTGTTTGGGTGAATTACTGTAGCCACCTGCGTATTTCGTTGAAGGGGATGGGTACGACAGGCACGAGTCCACAGACCGCCGTGCTGGATCCTCGAATAGCAAGCTCGTCAGCAGCAGCCAGCGATCCTCTGTGTCCCTTTATCCATTGCAGTGTCACCGTGTTGCAGCTAGATACAGTTATTTGTTCTAGTGCGTTGTGAAATTGTTGAACGAACACTGATAGACGGCGTAGAACACTCCCAGCAGGCTGGATATGTTTATATTGAGGTCGTGTGAGAAGAATCCGACTCCGGAGTCAATCTTCGATCCGTCGGATTATATTCTCGTCTCTTCCGAGCATGAGTAGTCAGACTGTTCTTCTGCAAATATTATGTTGTAGTGCCAATGAAAGTTGCGTTTTTGGGGCTCTGCGACAATGTCCCAAAACTCACCACCACGGTGATGCCATTATTCGTCGTCGTTTGACTGCAACTTCCTTTATGCGTTTGTGCTTATCTCTGGCATCTTTACTTAGGGTACCTGATAGATGGAGCCTAAAAGCGGCCAGGGCTGCCTCTTCCCGCACGATGAGGTGCAGAGGAGGTAGCCCCAGCATTGCCTATAGGGCGGCAGTGGGTGTGGTTCTCATACTGCTAGTGATTGCAACTCAAGCAAACCGCTGCAGTTTTTCGAGATCTCTTTGAGCTGTGCTCAGGTCTATCCTGGGCTACCAGACCAATGAGCCGTATGTGATAATTGGTCGGATGACTACGGTGTATAGCTGGTGGGTAACCTAGTAGCTAGTGGTACCTTGGGGCTAATCCCCCAATTCCTACCAAGCAGTCGCTCGCGCTTCCTCAGGGATATGCTGGCTTTTGTAATGAATGGTGCGTGTGTTTTGCCTAGTTCAGTTATTTGTTCAAATAGATACCCAGGTATTTATTTTCAGATGAAAGGCTTATGGTTGTTCCAAAGAATCCCGGTAATTGCAGTTTCGTCGGTGTTCTCTTTTTTGTGAAGAGAATTGAAGAGCACCAAGCTAGCCGCACCATTCCCCTACTATTTTCAAGGCTTGACGCATGAGAATGCATAGAGTGTTTTCGTAGGTCCCGTTTATTATTAAAGTTATGTCATCCGCGTAGCCTACGGTGAAGTAACCTTTGTCCCTGAGTGTTTTGATGAGGCTATCTACTACCAGATTCTATAGAAGTGGCGAAAGGACGCCCCTTTGCGGACATCCTTTCGACAGCCCTTGTAGTGTCGATAACTGTGACTTGAACATATTGGTGATCCAGCCACCCAGGATCGGGTCTATGATGTACCTCTCGAGGGCCGTGTTTATGCTGTTGAACATGGTGTTATCCAAAACGCCCTCAAAGTCAATGAAGGCGGCTAGTAACCTATAACAAGTACCCTCATATCGGCAGCACATCGATCCACCGCAATTGCCGCGGCCACGTCGATGACGTCACGAGTAGGCCGCAAAATTGTGTGGTGGCTGTGGTGTTGCGGACGCTTTAATTATTTATTGTTGTGTGGATCATTGATTTTATGGGGTGTCATTGGAAAGTAATGCACCATTTCATGTTTGGGCATCAATAATAGACCCCAAACAAAACAAAGGCCGCCAAGTTCTTGACAACCACTTCGCTGATAAAAGCAATGAGATCTAACTGTATACCAAGTTCTCTCGAATTTTTTAAATTAAAAGCTTCTGTCATACACAACGATCTTCAGTTGCTTTAAAAGGAACCCGCAACAAAACAGGATGGGCACTCAAAATCAAAGATACGCCTTTAAAAAGAAAACTCCTTGGTCGACCGGACTTCGAACTACCCTACATCAAACAGATCCCTACAACTTGAACAATAACATTATAAGAACTATTGAACCTATAAACTCATTCAAAGACTTTGAAGAAAAAACGTATCGGAGCGTGAATTTAACAAGCACTCGTTATGTGAAGCCGACAGTATGTCTGTTTGTCTGTCTGTGTTGTTGTCCCATCTTATAAGTAGGAATATATAGTGGAGGGTTGTATCGAGAGGCACTAGACAAGTGACGGACTAAAACTATCAACAAAAGTGTCATGAAAGCGATTAGGAAAAGTCGAATTGTATTGGATTTCCAAGCTCTACCGAAATTTCACGTAACCAATCATCATGTCGGCAGTGATGACCCAGTGGTAACGGCCGCTACTTACAATCTGTAGGTCGAATCTAGGCAGGCGCTTTACTTTGTGTAAATTACTTCATCAACACTGCTCTCGAAACGGTGAAGGAAAACATCGTGAGGAAACCTGCATATCTTAGAACCAAACATGTTATTGACAATTTTTATAAGTAAAAAAAAAGTTATTATATTTTTTTTTGTATTATTTTTATTAAAGTTACTTTACAAACAACAACTAAAATAAAGTTACTATTCGGTTTTCCTTTTTAGGGTTCCGTACCTCAAAAGGTAAAAAAGGAACCCTTATAAGATCACTTTCTTGTCCGTCTGTCCGTCTGTCTGTCTGTCCGTGTGACACTACCGAATTTCTCAGGAACGGGTGGACCTAGCAAGTTGAAATTTATACCATATACTGAGGTCTATAGCCCCTATACGGTGTATAATAACCAAGGGCCTGAGTCACCGCGATAAAAAGATATAAGTAAATTTAGTTTTTCGCGAATACTTGTAAGTACCAACCGGAAGTAACCTATAGGTTTTGGGTCGAAAACCTATAAGGTAGTTCCCGTTGACCTAGAATTACGAAAATTGGCAAATGGAATGGAAACGAAAAAAAGGTATAAATTTCAACTTGCTAGATTCACATGTTCCTGAGAAAATCGGTGGTGACTAACTTACAAGTTTTCGCGAAAATCTAGCTTTGCCTATAACTTTAAAACTTAGCCACCAATCACCTATTTTATTATGGCGTTTAATTCAAATTCTACATCTTTATTTCGAGCGAAGACTCTTGAAGTAACCCTTCAAGAGTAACAATGTGATAGCATTTTAACTAAGTATTAGTAAACAACACGATACGGTGACATATGTAACTGGAAGCAGTGAACTACGTATATATACGAACAGTCCACTCTGCCAGCAATCATTTCAGAACCCTGTTAGAGCCGTCCATAACTCGGGCCGTCATTGATGTTGCGCGCTTGCGCATTATCGCGTGAAAACAAACGCGCCGCCGTAAACATCCCTGGCGCACTACATCGCCAAGGCAACCCCATCAGTTTTCTGAACGCGTTATTATACTGGACACGAAGGGCTCCATACGACGCCCGTGAATACTTATCCCACAGGCTGCAAATGTTGAAGGTGGTTCAGAATGCTCTAAAGAGCGTCACCTTTATTTCTGCAGTACAATGTGCAAACCTGCGAGCTATCATATTCGCACGCTTGGAAAGAGCCCTTCGTTCCCTTTCAATGTCAGCATTGTCCTTTAAAGATTATTATTGACACAGACACCGTCAGTATGACAACCGAAATGTTGACTGATAAACGCCTCAATCAGGGCATTCATATACAAATTGAAGAGGGCAGGGGAGGTCAATCCCCCTGTCTCACTCCACACTCCAATTGATAAGGCTCCGACAGCACACCCGCCCACCGAACTCTGTTGATCTGGCTTCCATATCAATGCCTGAAGATACTTATAAGCTCGATAGGCAAGCTTATAGGTTCAAGTTTCCTCTATAATATATCAAAATCATAATATATAAAATCAGAAACCGCGAAAATCACGCTTTGAATCTAAGCATTCAATTATGTCCATCTTTATCTGTATCTTTGTCTGTATAATGGGTAGATACGGAACCCTCGGCGTACGAGTTTGACTCGCACTTGGCCGGATTTTTTTTCAGTGAGATGGTGGTCCAACACGAGCTTATCAAGAATGGTAGGTTTTAGGTATTAAGGAGAAGGTGAACACATTTGCTCAGCAACTCCATGACTAAGCGCGTATTTGCCGCACAATTTTGATTAAACCTTTAAAGGTACTTTTGAATCAAGGTAACAACCATGCGCAACCACATTTTTTTCACGAAGGTACAAACTCGTGGCTAAAAACTGTAAAGATAGCAATTATTATCTATAACTGGTCAAACCAACCAACTATCCCTACCCAGTGTTTTCACAAGATCAAAGAGTTGATCTAGCTAGAATAGATAGCCTGTTCGCCCGAGTGCTCCCAGATGAGCACATCTAGTTCTAATATGTCTTTGATAGCTACCATCTGTCTGTTTGTGTTCTAGAGATGTTACGAAAGTAGTTTGATCGGAACCGCAGTTTTTAAATTTGGTTTGTCGGAGTCGAAACTGGGATCGGAGTTGGAGTTGGAGGCGACAGAAAGCACGTAGGGAAAAAATCTTGCAATACACTTTATCAGGTAAATGATATCTTGTGTTAATTTGTTTAGTTAAAAAAACTCGGAATAATCCCATTTTTAGGGTTCCGTATACGAAGGGTCCAAACGGAGCCCTATTGCTGTCACTCACGTATCCGTCTGTCTGTCCGTCTGACCGTCGTCTGTCACACAGGTTTGACAGCCAAAAGGTTGGAGCTATAGTCATTAAATTTTCACAGTATAAGCTTCTTGTTGACCAAAAGCCATAAAAATTGTCAAAAAAATATTTTTAAATATATTTATGGGGTGCTCCAATACAGCGAAAGAGGGGGGTGATGTTTTTTGGCTTACCCCATCGAGTGGGGTATCATTATTTAGAACACAATGAGTAGACAAATACTGTATTTTTGTTTTATAAAATATTGTAAAACAAAGTAATGAGAAGCCACCAAAGTCAGCTTTTTTTACCCGATTGCCGAAAGAGGGTACCTAATGTGTTGATTCTTCATAACTTCCTTTTGACCTTCAAATTTGGTGCAAATGTTTATTATTACGTATATTTAACTAACAAACACCAATTGATAAATCAGATTTTTATTTGAATTTACCTTACTTTTCTTATGACAACCAACTTGTTTTTGCGGTTTGGTACGGAACCCTAAATAGCAAAAACCGGCCAATGGCGTGTCGGACTTCACACCCGACACGCACTTGGCCGGTTTTTTATACATGTTAAAAGTTACCGCCACTATCCCTCCGAATAAAACTTCCGATTTAAAGTATTGGAGTCAAAGTAGGAACCGGAGGTGTAATATCAATCGGAAGTTCTGACTTATCGCAGTCGGAGTCGAAGCTCCGTAACTTCCTTACTGTGTTCTTTGCAGCCGTGTTAAGTAAAGCTAGTCCAGTGGAGATATTCCCTTATTAGGGGCATTAGCTTAGCGATTGTGTTGTTTTCTATTTGTGATAGAATATTCTTAACAGGATCAGTATTTTATAGGTATTTACAATGTTTAGTACTCATAAAGATTTCCATATTAGTTTACACTTGAGTTAAATCTTAAACTTTTATGCTTTTTAAGTCATTGTAAGTCTAACTTTTTGACTATTTGACCTATAAATACAGTCAAATCAAATCATTTATTTGCCAGAATGAAGGTAGGTATACAAAATAAGATGTTGCGTTGTGAGAAAACTTGAGACATTTATTTATTTAATAACAATTGCTTGCTATACTAACAGTTTGCATCAAAGCGTACAGCAAGCCAAAAACATAAACACTTATAAACTAAAGAACTATACACAAACATTTAACATATATTTATCCTTATACATAAATATGTCGACGCCAGGTTCCTGAGCAATTAGGGCGTTCAGCAAATTGAGCGCCTGGGTTGTAGGGGCATATCGCGCTGTCCAGGTACGCGAGGGAGGAGCCGCGAGCAGGTATCGCGGGGCACATTGCACACTGAGTACTGGTGTCGCGGGCACACCCGTGAACAAGTCGTCAATCCTATTGTTCAGCACAAATAAGTAGTGCATTAACAGCGTACACTTACATGTCAGTTCCAGCGTGTTGATGCCCACAATTCCCGCGACAAACAGAGGTAGATACAAATAGGGATAGTACCCCTACAACTTTTTATATAGGTATCGAGCAAATATGCGTTGAACCCGTTCTATCATTAGCTTATACTTTTGCTCGTGCGGATCCCACACCAGTGCATTATATTCTAATTTGCTGCGCACAAAGGAAAAATACAATACCATATCTGAATTATTATCCTTAAACCCATTTAGACATACATTCTGCACAAAAAATGGCATGAAAAATTTAAATAAATTGAAAAAGCCATATTATTATACAATTAATAAAAACATTGTGAAAAAATAAAATAGATAAAGTCAGATTCAATGTACGGCTCAGAGGTAGCCGGTTACTTACAGTTGAGTTGTTTGATGTGAGTTGACGAAAACCACAGATTACACCACAGTAAAGTTTATTCGTAAAAGTTACACGAAAGTTAGGTTGGATGCTAATCCGCGATTATAGCGCTACGGCAGCTATTGGTCAACTAACTAAATATAATAATAAAGTAAATAAAAACGAGTAGTTAAAAGTAGGTCGCGGCGTAAGCAATTTGCCTGTACGTGAACCGTACATGCTCCCGAGGGAAAAGTGGGATGAGCATCCATTACAAAGCAAATAATAATATAATTAAAGTGAAAAGTAGTTATTTAAAGTTAAATAGTAAACAATAGTTAATGTGTCCTGGTAAAAGATGTAAAAATATAGGTATAGGTTATAACACTCAATTTAGTCAAAGTAAAATGCTTTCATCGGCTGTCTTGCTTCGCTGTAAACGGGCTCCGCTGCTGTCGAATGCATTTCTTGTAGCTCGATGTCCCTTCCAAAGTTATCCCTTCCTCTAGGTGTCACTCCTCTTTCGGCAGAGAGTGTTTTGACGTCTTCCTTTGTTTTCGTTTTCAAACATCGTTTAATAATAATAGATGATCAAACGAACTTCCTGAAGTGAAGTTCGATCATTATTATATGAGTCGCTTCATTCGAAGATATAATGTTTACTAAGTAGTCCCTTTATCCTACAGGCAACATCGCACGTTTTCAGAGAGTAATTCGATAAGTTTTTTTTTTTTTCTTTCTACCTTCAATACGGTTCTTCCATTCTGTCTGTGTGACATTGTTCATTCTTTTTAGAGATTCGTTATGAACAAAACTTTCAGGGTTAAAATTAGTGATATTTATGTAATGTGATTTATTAATGGGAGAGGAGGGTTCTTATATCTTCGAATGAAGCGACTCATATAATAATGATCGAACTTCACTTCAGGAAGTTCGTTTGATCATCTATTATATATTCGTCGCTTCATTCTTCAGATATAATGTTTACTAAGTAGATTTTCAGAGAAACAAGTTTTGGTCGGGTAATGCCTTTTTATTAATGAAAATGAAACGTATCATAGCTGTACTTAATTCTTAATTATTGTAACAATCACCAATAATTGCTTAATATAATCAGTTAATAGGAAATACAACAGCGTTTGCGAAATCATCATCGCTTAGGACTGGTCGGTCATAAAATCGGGCAAAGGCTAAAGACGTGCTGGTCCACCCAGCTGTCTTTCTTATCGTGTCGATACCGAGTCCGGAGACGCGAGCGGCCGACGTGGCAGCATGTCGCGTGCTGTGTGCACTGAATGTACTTACGTCCACGCCGCTTTCTGACAGTACGTGTTTAATCCATCGACTGATGGATTGTGCCGTGGCGGCTTTGTGTGGTTTTTTATAAGTTAATAAGAGATTCTCTACATTCGTTGTCCTCATATTTTTCGTTAAAAAAATGTAATCTTTGAGGACTGAAGCAGGACATATATTAATATTGTCTCGAAAGTATGGTAGAAACAATACCGGCTGATCTCGTCCGGGAGCGGAAGTCTTAATAATATCTGTTATGGCTATCTTAACCCCGCTTGAAGTAATTGATATATTATGTAATTTAATTAAAGAGAATGTTTGTACCCTATGGGCTGTGCATAGTGCTAATAAAATAACTAACTTTTTGGTGATTTTTTCGATACTTAATTCTAAGTTAGGGTACCAATTGGACACATAATTCAGCACCAACTGTGGGTCCCAAGTAGAAGTATACTTGGGCTTATTGGGTTTAAGTTTGTAAGCTCCTTTCAATAATCGTTTTATACAATTATCGGAACCTACATTATGATTTAGAATCAACGACAACGCGGACCGGTGGCTATTAAGGGAGCCATAAGAACAACCTTTATTAAATTGCTCCGTTAAAAAGGAAAGAACTGATGCTTGTGAACCACTAAAAACCTCAATGTTATGCAAAAAACAATATTGCCACCAAAGTTTTAGTGTAACGTTATACTGTTTGATAGTATTGTCGGCTAGCGAAGCCATCATTAGATTTAATGAGTCGAGCGGGGTCCCGCGGCGGATGAATGCCGTCCGCAGAGCCTCGCGACACCCAGGGTAAGCTTGGTGTGCAATGGATGGTGCTGCCTGAAATTAGATTGAAGAAGAAATTTACTAGGGTTCAGATAAAGTATATCGGAGTCAAGTAAACTTTGTAGAAGTGGGTACCATGGCTGCGAAGGCCAATAGGGAAATACTAAAATTCCCATCGCATTATCTTCAATAACCTTGCGCAAACATTTTAAAATTAAGGAAAAAGGCGGGAAAGCGTAAAAGTATTTGGATTGCCAGTTCAGAGTGAAAGCGTCTACGGAGTATGCATCTGGTTCTTGTTTCCAAGAAACAAACAAGTCACATTTGGCATTGTCGCGAGAAGCGAAGAGGTCAATATCAGGGCAACCAAACTGTCTTTTAATAATTTTATAAGCATGATCAGATAACTCCCACTCTGTATCGGGGTTAATCTTTCTAGATTCTTCGTCAGCATAATTATCTTTCGTGTTTACGTACGATGCGAACAACCAAATATTACGCTTCTCGCACCATTGCCAGATGTGTCTTGTCAGATCGTTTAGATGCGGGAACTGAATTCCGCCTAGGCGATTTATGTAACTTATTGCTGTAGTATTGTCTACCCTCAACAATATTTCACAATTATAGTCATTACTGGCAAAACTTTTTAATCCTAGAAATACGGCCAGAAGTTCTAGGTAATTTATATGGTGTTTCATTTCTATGGCTTTCCATTTGCCATGGGCTTTTGCGCCACCACAGACAGCACCCCAACCTGTTCTAGAAGCGTCTGAATATATTTCTTTTTTATAACTTTGATTTTTAATAGAACACATGGCTGTAAAAATATGATTACGCCACCAATTAAGGTCTTCTAGAACCGTTTCGGGGATATTAATCTTGTGTTCATAATTATTATTATGCTGTTGTAATGCCAGGAATTTCTGACGTTCTAACAATTTTGTATACAGAAACCCATATCGAACTGCTGGACAAGCTGCGACCAGAACACCTATTAATTGCGCAAACTCTCGAATTGTACAGTTTGGCAACCTCGAGAATTTTTTAACTAACTGATTAATGCAATTTCGTTTATCATTAGGTAACGATAAGGTCATATTCTGTGTATTATACACGAATCCCAGAAATTTACGTATTTTTGCTGGTTTTAATGAACTCTTGTCATAATTAACTACGAAACCTAAACATTCTAGAAGTTTTATGGTTTCACGTACATTACTAGCACATTCTTCGTAATTATTACCTATACATAATATATCGTCTAAGTATATAACTGATTTGTATCCCTTTTTTCTTAGGTAGGCTATCACCTCCTTCATGATTTTTGTGAACACTCTTGGTGCCACTGATAGGCCGTACGGCATGGCAGTGAACTGGTATGTACATATATTGCTAGAATTAGGGGCCCGAAAATTAAATCGTAAGTATTTTCGATCGGCTTCGGATATAGGAACTAATAAGTAGGCCTCTTTGAGGTCAATTGTTGCTAAAAATCCGTCTTGAGGGATTAATTTCGCTGCCGTTCTATAATCCTCCATTTTAAAATGTGTATGTGTAATAAATTTGTTTAAGGATTTTAAATTTAGAATAAACCGCTTGCCTCCATTAGGTTTAGGTGCCAAAAATATTTTTGATATGTACTGGTCATGAGTTGGAATACTGCGTGTTATAGCCCCTAGTTCTAATAATTTTATAATTGCTACATGCATGTCTCGAGCCTCATCGGAAGTAAAGTTACAAACTGGTACGATAGGCTGAGTCACTGGAGTGCAAAAGGGAATTGTAAAACCATGTTCTATCCATGACAATACAACTGTGTTATTGGTTATGTGAGACCAACAACTGAGGAAGAATTGTATTCTGCCTGCATGTACCTTGGTTATTTCTGTTGAGACGCACGGGTCTTCGATGCGTAGCCCTTCGCTTGCGCTTGAGACTGCGATGGGTATGACCGACGTGGCGCCACTGGTGGTCTCTTCTGACCTCCCCGCCCCCCCCTGTTTGACGGGTAACGAGGAGGTCCTGACCAGTTTCCCTGGATGGCAGGATGAGTGACCGACGGTTGGGGAGTAATATTTTTCTGATTTGCCATTGTTTTTCTTATTTGAGTTCCTTGTTTTTCAATGGCCTTGCTGGCTTTTATTTTTTCGGACAGTGAGTTACCATATAGGGTATCATCACGGTCTGAGTCTTGAATGACGTGAAGAAAGTTCTTTTCCAGACTCGGGGTAATTAATTTTATTCTGTCTTTGGTCAAGCAGTGGTGCAAGTCAGATAGCAAACGACAACCATCGCTTAAATATTTTAAGGCCAGAACTTTATTATTTGTTTTTAGCAAAGTATCCATTGCTTTATTTATTGCTGCGGTACCATTTCCCAGCTGTTGTTGAAAACCAAACAGTTTTTTGTCACGTCCTCTGACTATGTCTGATACGGCGGCTGAGATCTCCGCGTTCAACTTCGGAGCTTGCAATAATTTGCAATTAGCGGGTATAAGATGCTCTTTTGTAAGTCTATCTTTATCCTCTTTGGCTAACCCTTTCTTCAATAGGGGTGTCCACAAACTGGCTAAGCTCTCATGGACATCTTCCCCAAAGTCTGGTGTACAAGACGTACAAGACCCCAACGCTGACAAAAGCTCCGGATCCAAAACTTCTGGGGTTATCTCAGCTGGTGGTGTAGGATCCTCTATGAGGTCTGGTATATCCTGCAGGGCAGGGGTTGCCACCAGTTGGCCTTCTACACTTGAAAGGGTTGACGGACCATCTTGTGGTTCACGGGGCTCGACGTCGTTCGTATCTACAAAAAAAGATAAGATAATATAGCGAACGAATAAGGAGGTAGGTACGCATTTTGCGTTAATATTGTCTCGCGGACAATAGGTAATTCGTAGTTAACGTGCATATCTATTCAAGATTACACATATTGTCTACTTGGTTGTCATGAGAACATGACTCATAATTGGCTCGCAGCTAATTATGTTATCGCAATTGACTCGCAGTCAATCCCGATTTTCACAAAGTTGGTTGATGTAAACACTTGTGACACTTAGTAATAATGTTCAACTAACCTGCAATGTTTTCATCCTCAGATGAATCAAACGGTCGTCTTATTCGATGCCGATACTTCTCCTTGTCCCTTTCTTTTTCTTCTATTTTTCTAATCTTGTGCTTGTATCTTTCCAATTTCTCCTGTACACTACGTTTCGGCATTTTTATAAGCGTGTGCGCTCGTTGCCTCGCACGAAAAAGGAATGAACAATGTCACACAGACAGAATGGAAGAACCGTATTGAAGGTAGAAAGAAAAAAAAAAAAACTTATCGAATTACTCTCTGAAAACGTGCGATGTTGCCTGTAGGATAAAGGGACTACTTAGTAAACATTATATCTGAAGAATGAAGCGACGAATATATAATATAGAGGGCAAGCGCAGCGATTCCTCCCAACATCAAAGAAGTAACCGAGTAGAGATAAATGTCGTGACTTGACATGTGAGACGCCTTCGGTAATATTTCTCTGCTTTTCTGGAATTCCAACTGCTGGTCTACTTTTCTTATTTCTACTGCAGTTGGCGTTTCTTGTTCAGTTATATTTAATTTTGCATTCTGCCAGCCGAGGTCAAAGATGTGGTTAATAGTCGAATTAATAGTTGGTATTTCTATCTCTGGTTCCATGTTAAAAGTACTTCCCAGCTGATTGTGTGTAAATATTGTGGCGTCCTTTTTCTGTAGTAAGCACTTTGATTTCAAGGAAATCACTCCAGTCCCGTCAATGACCGCTGGCGTAACTTGATCGTTACATATGACGCGCATCAGCTGTTTCCCGCACAATGTAAATAGCCACATATTCGATTTGTGAAGCTTTGTCCAGGTTTCTTTGCATGTTACATCATTGAGGACGCATGATAAAGACTCTTGTTGGTTGAAGACTTGGGCCTCACATGGGGCGTCTTTATCGTGCATGTTGTAGACTGGATTACGTGAGACACAAGTGAATTCGTCTTCTCCGTATGAAGTACATTGGCGCATGTCTTGGTCTTCCATTGTTATGTAAGAGTTTTTTACAAAGTTGATTGCGATGAAGCTTGAACTTGGTTGTACGAGTTTTAAATGTCCTTGTCTAAGGAACGGTATTGGTATGACTCGATATATCTTGTAGTCTTCATCGCTCAGCAAGGGGATGTGTATTTCAAATAGCATGTAGTTGTTTGTTATTCGAGCCTTCACATGGATCAGGTCATAGATATTTTTCAAATCCCTTTGAGTGCCCTTTACAGGTAACGATAATCCCTGTGGCAACCTTCCGGATATTATGTTTAGCTGTTCGATCAGTTGATTAGCAGGAAATAGATGGGTATCTAAATGCCCTCTGTAAATGTTGGCGAGAGTGTTTATCAGCATTTCCAATATTCGGTTTAGATCACTTATAATCAGAGTTGACGTCACGGCAGCGGAATTTATGTCATTCATTGTGAATAGCATTTGCGCCTTGTTCACTATTTTTGTGATTTCGCTGCAAGTTTGGTTCATGTAGATGCGCAATGTTTTGAATTGTTCATCCATAAAGGCAGTGTTCTTTTTTATAACGTTGTTTTCAGCCTCTACAATTAATGTTTGGTTTTTCATAAGTTGTAGTAGGTAGTCATCATTTGATTGTAGATTCTGTATGTCTCTTTCGTACTTTTCGGCAAAGTCTGCGTCGAGCACTCCGAAAAGAGTTCTTGCTAATTTCCCAACTCCATCAAAGTAACCTCGTTTTGGTCTTGAGTGTTGAGTGAGCAGCATAGAGTTGTAGTCGGCTAGGTGACTCAGTTCATGACGTAGGTGGCCGACAATTGTTTCGCAAGGCGAGTACTCATGTGATATTCTTTGGCATAGTATATCTATTTGGTTCACATAATCATTGATCTGACCAGTTGCTTGCCAGTATGAGGTTAAGTTGT
Organism: Orthosia cruda; assembly: GCA_964057195.1. Lineage (NCBI taxonomy): Eukaryota > Metazoa > Arthropoda > Insecta > Lepidoptera > Noctuidae > Orthosia > Orthosia cruda. The sequence continues at coordinate 39,623,340 of OZ059839.1, read as the reverse complement.
AGTAAACCAATAGGGTCCATTCGTCATGTATTAGTTTCATTTGCCCAGCTTCATCGAAGTAAATCGGATGATTGCTTGATATAGGTGTAACCTTCAAGTTCAAGTTATTCGTTGGCGCTGATTGTGCAAGCCCCGTCATTGCTAGCATGGCTAGGAGAACTAGTGATAGCCAATTGTTCTTATTTTTTGCTGTGCCTCCCCGTTTTGTAGTTTCCGGAGTAGGTCTCCTTTGCTCTTCCTCTTCGTTTACCCTAGGTTCTTCGGGTTTAAGTGGTAATGGTGCTAGCTTCGTTATTGGTCGCTTAAGTGACCCTTTCCTTGTTTTTAAGGTAACAACCCGTACTCGACCATCAGCGCCTGGATGTAGTTCCTGGACTCTTCCTATAGCCCAGCGGCCAGGAGGTAAGTGCTCATCTTTGACTAATACTAGGGTTCCTAGTTTCAGGTTTTCTTTTGGTTGCTGCCATTTGCTTCGGGTTTGCAGTTGATGTAGATATTCGTTCGACCAGCGCTTCCAGATGTGTACGTTCATTTGTTCAACAAGCCTCCATCTGTTTCTTAGATCGTGCTCAGCAAAATCTTGTTCTTCTTGTGGTAGTGACAGTAGGGGGCCACCAATGAGGAAGTGGCCGGGAGTTAGATATTCCAGGTCTTCGACATCCTCTGTTAATGGGCACAGCGGACGAGAGTTAAGACAGGCTTCAATTTGATTTAGTAAAGTAGTAAATTGTTCGAAAGTAAGCTTCTGTTCCCCCAGTACTCGATGTAGGTGATATTTCATGGCTTTGACAGCAGCCTCCCACAGGCCTCCAGCTGTTGGCCAAAGTGGTGCATTGAAATGCCACTCAATTTGTAAGTGGCTCATCTCATCGAAGAATTCTGAATTCTTAAACGTATTGTGTTTTTCAAATTCCTGTTGAAGTAGTTTTGCTGCGCCCACAAAATTCGTTCCGTTGTCGGAGAATACGTGTCTGGGTGTACCCCTGCGGGCACACATCCTTTTGAATGCGGCGAGGAACGTTTGCGTAGTCAGGTCCGACACCAATTCCAAATGCACAGCTTTGGTCACCATGCATATGAAGATTGCTATGTAAGCCTTGCAAGTTTTAACGCCTCTTCCTTTGTTGATTTTCACATCAACATGCCCAGTATAGTCTACGCCTGTGTTTGTGAATGGTCTTGATGGAGTTACACGCTCCTTTGGCAAGTCTGCCATCAGTTGTACGTTTCGGTTTGGTTTGAAACGATGACATCGGACGCATTGTCGTAGCTCCTTCTTGACTGTTCTGCTACCTCCAATGACCCATAATGTTTGACGTAAATGGGCCAAAGTGAGTCGGGCGCCTCCGTGGAGAGTGTTGCGATGAGCCTCTTGAATAATAAGCTCCGTTAATCTTCCTGTAGCCGGAAGAATAATAGGATGTTTAGCTTCGGGAGATAAAGTTGAGTAGCCTAGTCGGCCCTTCACGCGCAGTATTCCACGGTCGTCAAGGATTGGGGTTAACTTCAGCAAGCTGCTTTTTGTTGATATTGGTCGATTTTTCTTTAAACATTCAATTTCGTCGCCATAGTTTTCATTTTGAACATTTTTGATGAGCAATTCTGTTGCTCCCATAATGTCTTGTGGTGACAAACACATAACCTCCTTTTTGTTACCGCAGTCGGTTAACTTATTGGTTGAGTTTAGTGTGCGTTTTTGCTTACGAATATTGCTTATTCGTACAATCCATCCAAGCACTCGTATTACGCGTTTATAATTACTGTTTTTATTAAGTAATGTATCAATTATTTCACAATGCTTGTATGTGACTGCGCAGCAGTTTATTTCCTGCAACTCAGTGTTTGTTGTGTAGGTCAGGTGATTGTCCTGATGAATTTTTGGCATGTTTGTTTTTAACCAATGTGGTCCATTCCACCAAAGTTTAAAATCTAGGAGTTGAAAAGGTGTAAGCCCTCGAGTTGCACAGTCAGCAGGATTTTCTTCTGACTTCACATAGTTCCAGCAGTTTGCTGAGATAATGCTGTTTATTTGTTTTACTCTGTTAGCTACATATTTCTCCCATCGGTTTATATCGCCCTGCAGCCAGGCTAAAACGACCTTGGAGTCGCTCCAGCACCTTAAATGTAGATTTTTAGTGCTGAGGGTGTTCCGAACCTTTTCTAGCAGTTTGGCTAGTAAAACGGCCCCGCAAAGTTCCATTCTAGGTACAGTTATCCTGTTGCTGATTGGTGCAACCTTTGTTTTTGCAGTAATTAGTGTAGTCTTGTATTCGCCGGCTTCAGTTTTCACTCGGCTATAAATGACGCACGCGTAAGCTTTTTCGCTTGCGTCGCAAAACCCGTGTATCTCTAGATTGTTTTCTTGACATTGTAACCATCGTGGTATGGAAAGTTTGTTTAGCAACGGGATATCTTTTCTAATTGTTTCCCATTCTGTAGCGAGATCGTCGGTTAAGCGTTCATCCCAGTTGGTCTTGCTTATCCAGATTTTTTGGAACAGAAGTTTGGTTTTTATTGTAAGTGGCGATAGTAATCCAAGTGGGTCGTATAGCTTGCTTATTTCGCTCAGTAGCACGCGTTTTGTCAGTATTTTCTTGATTGGTAGATCCCATTGGTATGTGAAGCTATCGTTGTCTTGATTCCACCTCATGCCCAACATTTTTAAATTAGTTGTTTGTTCTGGGCTAAAGTCGATGTTCGTATTGCGGCTCTTTTGATCATCTCGCAAGTCTTCCAAGATACTCGGTTCGTTAGTTTTCCATTTTCTCAAGTTAAATCCTCCTTTTTTCAGCAACTCAATTAGCTGTGTGACCAGTGTCTTCGATGCGTCGACAGTATCCTGTCCGTAAACCAAATCGTCCATGTAGAAGTAGTTTTTCAGGACGTTTCCAGCTTCCGGATAGGTATCTTTTTCATCTTCTGCGAGTTTATGTAGAGTGCGCATTGCCAGATAAGGTGCACTTTTTGTTCCGTAAGTTACTGTGCCCAACTGCCAATCTTGTAGAGGTTCCTTCGGGGAAGATCTCCAGATTATAGTTTGCAGATGTTGTTGATTTTCGTTTAGCCAGATGAACCGATAAAGTTTTTCTACATCCGCCGTAAAGACGTATCTGTACGTTCTCCAATTAATTAGTAGTGTCAGTATGTCCTTTTGTAAGTTCGGACCGCAGTACATGTGATCATTGAGACTGCTGCTGTCTCCTTTTGTCTTGTACGAGGCGTTGAACACTACTCTTAGTTTTGTTGTAGTGGACTCAGCTCTCATCACGCCGTGGTGAGGTAGGTAAACTCGGCCCCTACTTTCTTCTGTGACTGGTTTCATGTGTCCCATAGCGATGTATTCGTTCATAAAACGCGTGTACTCGTAACTGAGTTCTTTGTTTTTTAGCATTTTCCTTTCCAGTTGAAGGAACTGTGCTAATGCTTGTGACCTTGCATTGTTTAAGTTTGATTCGTAGTTAGGCTTCATAGGCATTTGTACCACATATTGTCCGTTTGCCAATCTTGTGGTAGTTGCGTTGTAATAATCTTCACAGTGTTGTTCCTCACTAGTTGATGATGACTTGTCTGGAATTTCCTCGGTTTCCCAAAATCTTGCCATGTTTTCGAAATCGTTTAGTGTCACCAAGCAGTTGAATGTCTTTACATTCCCGCATAGAATCCAGCCTACTTTCGTTTGTTGAGCTACGGGGTATCTCTCACTCCTGATGACGCCGTTTAGGATAAGTTCTGAGTAGATGTCCGCGCCCAAGAGTAGATCGATCGGGCCCGACAGATTGAACTGTGGATCCGCTAGTTTTAAGTTTTCTAAATAGTCCCAGTTGCTGATTGGGAACGATGCGGTAGGTAAGTTGCTTATGAGTTTTTTCATAATTAATGCTTCAAAGTTTAGTCTGTAGTCTGAATGTATTGACTGGCATTCTAAGTTCATTGCCCCTTTGCAGTTGCCGCTAAGGGTTCCGACACCCGATACAACAGCGCTCACTTTACGTCGCTGTAATCGGAGGCGTTGTGCCGCGTTTTCCGTTATTAGGCTCACTTGAGAGCCTTGGTCTAGTAGGCCTCTCAAGTTGATGAAGTTTCCATCAATTGTTTTGACTTTCAGAAGTACAGTTGTCAACAACACTTCCCTTTGTTCGTTCGTTATGTTGTTGACCCCATAGGAAGTCGAAAGGGTCGACGATGGGTTTTCCTCCCTTGTTGCTTGTTTTTTGCTAGATAGTTCAGTTACATCTTCATGCATAAGTGTATGGTGTGCCTTATGACACAATTTACACGTCTTTCGTGATTTGCATTGTTTTTCTCCGTGGTTGAATAGGCAGTTTTTACAAATATGCAAGTTGCGAATTGCGTCATTCCGTTTGTTTGTGTCCATAGCCAAGAATTGTTCGCAATTCATCAATACGTGATTAGTTTTGCATATTGGGCATGTTTTTGCTGTCGTGAAGAAGGTTTTTGGTGAGTTTTGTGACTTGTTAAAGTACGATGACCCCTGCGTTTTATTCTTGTAGTTGTAATTTCGGTTTTCTGATCCCTTATGAGGCTGCTTTTCCGATTTCCATGGTTTGTTTGATGACGAGAATTTTTGGCTACTCCCCTGCAGAGCTTCCAGTGACATGAACTTTGATTCTAAAAACTCGGCGAACTCTTCCAGTTCGGGAAATTCCCTGGGATGTTTGATCTCCTTTATATATTCGTTATACGTAACGCTATCTAGTTTTTGAATCAATAGGTGGACCACGATCGGATCCCAGTTGGTGATGTCTAGCCCGATGTTTTTGAGCCCGTTCAAGCACTCCATCATGACGTCATGAAGCTTCCGTATGCTTGCTGCGGTTGGTTGCTGAATACTAGGTTGATTCAGGAGTGTATTCATGTATGATGTAAATAACAGCCGTTTGTTATCGTAGCGGTGGGTCAGCATGTCCCAGCAAGATGCATAGTTTTCAGCACTGATGCCAAGATGCTGAACCAGTTTCTCTGCTTCACCCTTCAGTTTTGTTTTCAAGTGTTGCATTTTTTGAGCCTTCGAAAGTGTCGGATTGTTGTGTACACTTTCGAGGTAGAGGTCTCTAAAAGTCAACCACTGGTTATAGTTGCCATGGAAATCGGGTATTTGAATTTTTGGCGTAGATTTCTCATAATGTGCATTGTTCCAGATGTTGTGTTGTAGTTTCCTTTTCAGGTCATCATAGAAGTTTTCTGCTGTATTGTATTTCTGTTGATAAATTGAGTCCTCATCTTGTAGTAGGTACTCTAGTTCCCAATTTGCCTTTTCGATTTGCTCCCATTTAGTTTTCAGGGTGCTTAAGTTGTCTTCTAATTCCCATTTTTCCATCGGTACTGCCAATGCTATGTTTACCTTTTCCACAGTGCGTTCAAACGCTCTAAAGTTGCAGTATTGTTGACGCAAAAGAACTTGTTGCTTTTCCGCCGACTCGCTTGCTTCCCGAGGAGGTACGTGGAATTGTATATCGTCGAAAGTAAATTTCGATTGTCCCTTACCTTGCTTAGGCGTAGCAGGTGGTTGTTCCGTCTTACCAGCAGGTGCAGACGGCAATTCCGATTTACGTTTCAACATGTCTTGCAGCACTTCTTCATACATCTTCTTCGTACAGTTGAAAATGTCGTCGTTGAAGTATTGAAGGTCTGTTGCTCCAGACTCTTCCAGTAGATGATGGTTGTGAACAAACTTCTCCCAGTTATTGTTCAGCCGAGAAAGACGCTCCTCCAGGTACGCCAAGTTCTTCCTGGTGGGACTGTCCTTCTTGTAGTTGGTGCAAATAAGCTTCAAGTCTCTGAAGGTTGTTTCTTGATGGCTTATCAGTTCCGTTACGCTCTGAACCATGGTTATTAGTTATTGGCTTGACCGTTGGTGGAGTAGAGTTGTATCACCGCAGGTACTAGTTCACCAAAGTTGCGAAGTTTCCGCAAGTTTTGGATATCAAGTGCGTTAGCGCCCCACTAACGCGATCCGCTCTTCTGGGACTCCAGCTAGACAGATTCGCTAACGTTAACAGAGAGAATACGCACCTGTTATATCCGGCTCGAAGGACCAGTTTTATGTACGGCTCAGAGGTAGCCGGTTACTTACAGTTGAGTTGTTTGATGTGAGTTGACGAAAACCACAGATTACACCACAGTAAAGTTTATTCGTAAAAGTTACACGAAAGTTAGGTTGGATGCTAATCCGCGATTATAGCGCTACGGCAGCTATTGGTCAACTAACTAAATATAATAATAAAGTAAATAAAAACGAGTAGTTAAAAGTAGGTCGCGGCGTAAGCAATTTGCCTGGACGTGAACCGTACATTCAATTTAAATTTTCAAAATACTATCGAAGCAATCACTCAATCTCACTCATCAGTCAATTTACCAAATAGGGTTAAAAAAAGTCACCAGTAGAGTCTCACTAATCTGGCAATATTAAAAACCAGGGGGTGCCAGTTTATTGAAATGTTCGGATTACTGGATTGTATAGAAAAAACTTAGATAAATATATAGAAAGCTATCACATGCTATCATTTATATAGGGAACTATGGGGCAGACGCGGGTGGAGAATGTCGGACTGCTGGATGTGCCGAAGTACTGAAGTGCCGGATTAGTGAGACTCTTCTGAAATGAAATTGTTTCAAACTAATTGTGATGAATCATGAAAAATCTTTGCCATGGAAGAAAACTCTGCTGAATACTAAAAATGCTCAAAGTTCGAAAAAAAAAAACTAGGTGGCAATAATTGGGTCATACTCAGAAAAAGTGTACATTTGGTATCTTTTCTTGTCCCACTGCTTCATATTAAATTAAATATCTAATATTATGATATATTTTCTTTTTTTTCCCCTTGCTGTTATATTAGTCTATAAATATGAAGATTTTTTTGATACTTAAACTTTAATTTTCATTAAAAGAGTATATTTTTTGAGTGTCAATTTTTTTTAATAAATATCATCATACATTTTTTTTGTGTCCCAATGACTATAACACATTTTCAGAGATGAATTGTTACGAATATTCATCGCTTTACTTAATATTGACTATAGCTATATTATTCCTTATGAATAAAGTTACTAAATAGGACCAATTTTATTCGTTAATCATTTATAGAATAATTTATTTTAATTAAACTAATCTTGTCCCAAAATTATGAAGTTTCGTTACTCAGGATTAGTAACACGCAATAAAATTTAAAACGCAAGTATTTAAATTGGTTTAAATATTTTTTCCTATTCTGGCAACACTATTATCTACGTCAAAATTACTGTCACGGCAGCCATTATGTTTTCGCCGTTGTCGTGAAGTCAAGACGTGTATCAAGTGAAAATTTACAAAAAAATCCTCAGGGTGATAAACGACTATTATTGTGGTAAGTTTATTATATTTTTTATTTACTTACTATGTTATTTTCTTATTTTTTGTATTATCAGAACGAATACGCTCAGTGCCTGCGTGGTAAACACGTGGTTTACGTAAAAATATTTTTAGAGGTTATAATTTCTCAGAATTTATTGTCAATTTCGTTATATTGCGTTACGTTACGACATCAGTTTACTATACCTTATGACATCAGTTTCGTAACGAAGATTCTCAGAATCAGTTTAGTAACAAATTTAAAATGTACACTTTTTCTGAGTATGACCCAATTAATTTTTTTGAAGGTCTCCTTGAAGAGACGAAATTTCTTTTACGGAAAAAGACAAGAGGATTTGTTGATTTTTCAAATAAATACAGAAAAAGTAAAAACTACAATGACAAAAGCAGTCACACATGCACATACATACTAAACTATATTTATAGACTAATATAACACAATATACATACAAAACAAAAACACAACAAGAACAAAAGAAACATTCACACTTAAATCATATACAATCGTTTACATGCATCATTCACATACAAACATTAAGTTCAGAATAAAGACCAAATAGTACAAAAAAACACCGTATCTCAATATGACACCACCCCCTTATCAAAGCGCGCGCTCTGATTGGATGCCGCGCGAGAGGCGTGCGCGCAGCCTCCAATACATTGGTCCTTTGTGACGTTATCGTTAGATGCCGTTTTTGCTGTAGTGGCTGAGAGATAAGGTTATAAGTAACTAGAGGACGTCTCGCGGTTTTACCCGCGTAGTTCCCGTTCCCGTGGGAATACAGGGATAAAAAGTAGCCTATGTCACCCGGGGATAGAGTAGCTTCCCAACGATGAAAGAATTTTTGGAATCGGTCCAGTAGTTTTGGAGCCTATTCGGTACAAACAATCAAACGAACAAACAAAAAAATCTTTCCTCTTTATAATATTGGTATAGATATACTGCTGTTTTGATCTCCAAATGAAAAAAAGCTCTTCACATACCTACTAATACATACTCGTAGATGTAGTTATTATCAGTTTATACACCTTAATTTATAAAATCTTAAATGTTTACCAGTTGCTTAGATCACACACGTGTTGTTAAATAGCTCAGAGATTTTTTATAAATAAAGACCATGGTTTGATTTACCCACAAGTTAATCAGGCCTAGGGCGCGAGGATCTAAATTTCGCCCTGAATACTCCTCCTGCCAGCTCTCCCTTTGTAAGCCATTATTTCTCTAGTTATTTTGAGTTTACTGATATACTCCTTTGGTGTGATTGCGATGCCTCTGTACTAAGTGTTACCTTTAGACAAGTAATACTATCTCTTTTTACAGAGTTTGGATGAAGTACAAAAAAAATAATTTGGGCGCCATCGTGTGGGGTATCAAAATAAAGGGTTTTAAGAGGTGATTTCAAAAATATATAACACTTATATGTTTAAATGTACCTAATTAAAAAAAAAATACTAAAAAGTTATAAATGAAAAAAGTTAATTAAAAAAAACAAAACCCGGACTGCTTAAAATTCGATCTAAAAAGGCCCTAAACAAGAAGAAAATCGTGCTGTGCAGTCGGAGGATACATCTGGTTTTGCTCAGCCAGCTCGCGAATACGTACCCTCCAACTGCACAGCATGATTTTCTTCTTGTTTAGGGCTTTCTAGTTCGAATTTTAAGCAGTCGGGTCTTTTGAGTTTTTTTAATTAACTTTTTTTTGTAGTCGAACTATGACAGTTTCGATACGTCAGGGTACGTGGGCAGTTGTCCGTAATTGCAAGCCGCATATTTACACAGGCGTAAACAGTAGTCATCGTTACATTTATTGATGTAAAAACATTGCAATTAGTGTTAAAACTGTACTTTGGAATCGTGTTTGGCATTCATTCAGATATAGTTCTGTTAATTTATAGGTAAACCAACTAGCACAATGATATAACGGCCAATCCAAAACGATCACTGCGCAAATCGCGTCGTCATTTGTTTATTGTTTACACTATTAATTCTCGGTACATTTGCACGGGCTCAGCACAGAAATGTATAATATCACATAACCCGTAAATTATATTACATTAAATACGTGTAATTACGTTTGTCTAACAATACTGACCACACGCACACTCCTAAATACACACACATAAAGATCACGTTACGGTAACGTGTCCATATTAAGCTATACTAGAGTATGCTACGTTCTATTCAGCTCATTCGCTCTTCGGCTTAACTAATAATATAAAGACGTCAAAATGTTTGTACGCGACCTTCCTGGTGGATCGACGTGATTCGATTTATAAAACACCGATTGCACTAGCGATTACATGGACACATTGCGACGCAATCAGACCGATTTGCACTTTAAATTTTCGTAGAAAATACGTATACGCGTTATTCAACCGATGTCATCAGGAAGGCCCCTATTCGAAGAGGGTATTGATGCCTTTACAAACATTATCGCGCTTATATTGACACATGACAAACACTCTATATGAAATACTTTCATTGTGCGTCCAGCTAAGGAGTGGAATTCCCTACCGGCGTCGTTGTTTCCGGATAGCTACAACCTAGGGATCTACAAGTCAAGAGTGAATAGGTTACTTCTATGTAAGCGTGCTACACCTTCGACAACATCAGGCGAGAAAGTGATCAAATGCGAGCCTATAACGACAAAAAAATAAATAAAAATGACACTTTTATTATGCGTACAGCTAAGGAGTGGAATTCCCTGCCGGAGTCTGTGTTTTCCGATAGCTACAATCTAGGAGTATTTAAGTCAAGAGTAAATGTTTTTTTTTCTAAGCAAGCGTGCTTCATCGTCGACCACATCGTCGCTTACCATCAGGTGAGATAGTGGTTAAGCGCGAGCCTATAGAATATAAAAAAAAAAAAAAAATAGAAAGCGATCTATGAGTTGAAGCTTCCGTTAAGGTAAATACATGGATCTTCTTGGTGATGTTCTTCACAAAGGCCAGGTACGCAGTACTTATACCCGGCGTGCGTATATGACCAGATGTATGAACGTAAGTGAAGCAAAACAAGTATGTAAGGGTCATAGTTATATAATTATGTACATGGCCAAACTATAAATGCATATTTTTTTTTTTTTTTATCAATACCTAAATCTTCTTTTATACCACAACGTTGTCGTATCATATCATTCTTAAATAATTATGCAAAGTTACACCACACATACTTCGCAAGGAACGCATTGGAGAAGAAGTTGCTTGTTTACTGAAAAAAATATAGCACTTCAAGTTAGCTAGCCACAGCACCGCGCAGCTTAGCTACACATTGCTCTTTCACCTTTATCACACACATACACACTCTCAAACAATAAAATGTGTGTGCATCTCACACACACAGCTCAACCGAATGAAATATGTGTAATATTTGAATAACAAACAAACGGACGGCTCACATCTGCTTCCTATGTTTGCGAAGGTTCGCACGCAGAATGTACTTGTGTATTTGCGTTCCTACGGATAGGTGTGTAATGAAAATAGTTTGCTTTATACAAATAATTGTGGATTTAACTCAGGAGCATAGAATTCGTAAAATTAAACCACTTTTACGCCACAGAATATTCCGCCACCTTTTATATTCGAGGAATACCAGCTTGTTACTATCCTACTGCAGGGCAAACGCCTCTTTTCATACAGAGTAGGCACGAGCATTGATCACTACGCTTGCTCAATGTGGTTAGCCGTATTCCAACTTATATTAACTAAATCCAGGTTTTCTCACGATGTCTTCCTTCACCGATATCAGCGATGTCCAAGGAAAATTTAAAAGTACATATGAATTGAAAAAGTCACATTGGTATTGCCCAGATTAGAACTCACGACTTCAAGCACGCTAATTATAGTGCTCGCCAAACTACTTGGCCGCCCTGAAGTTGGTTTTCCGATGCGCAAGGCACGAAACGGTGCTGTTTCTGTGTGAGATTTACTACTGCGCAGCCATTGCAGCCAACTTCAGGGCAACCAAGAAATTTGGCGAGAACTATAATAATAGCCACACGGGTCGATCTTCAAGTTTAAGCAACGCTTGCCGAGGTTTGTCCGTGGATGGTTGACCATCTTAACATACCAAGATTCCTCCGTGTCTCGGCAAGCCCGCTAAGCTGTTGTTTCCGGCTATAATTTTTGGACTTATTGGACAATTGTTACGGATAGCCAAAAGCCAGTGACGCGTATGGTCTTTCCAAAGAGGTTAGGAATTTTTATGTCTATACTTATATATATAATATTATAAAGCTGAAGAGTTCGTTTGTTTGTTTGTTTGAACGCGCTAATCTCAGGAACTATTGGTTGGAAATGAAAAATCTTTTTGTGTTGAATAGTCCATTTATTGAGGAAGGCTATAGGATATATAACATCACGCTTCGACCAACAGGAGCGGAGCATAAATGAAAAATGTTACAAAAACGGGAATGAAAAATGTTACAAACTCCTTTTTGAGAGCTTCCGTTGCGTGTGTTGCGTACCATCATGTATGAATAGCCCAATCAACGGGGCATATGAAACCCGAAAAATTCTCCTGCCTGTGAGAGTAGGTAGTGTGATAAAGTAAGACCTACAGATTACAGATATCAAATTATCCAACAGATTTTGATAAGAGAAGTTAGGTATTTTTACCTAAACTTGAAAATTGCTTATAACTCTCTGTGAAAAATTCCTCAGGCTGAAATACTTTCTGTATACGTACGAGTGTATTAGTTAGAATAGGCATGTATAGGCATCCAACATTTTTTCGATTTGGGAGACACTCCAAATTTAACTTTTAGCATTTTACGCTATAACTTCTACAGAAAAATTGTTCTGCTACTTTTTATTTTTTAATATGGTTTTATTTCGTTAAATAAACAGATTTGATAAGTTATCCAAAAGATTTTCCTTTATTTGCCATTTTTTTTATTTTTGCTTAATTACGTAATGTGAAAAATATCTCCGTGCATTTTCATACCTTTATTAGTCATATGATTTTATATTAAATAAGAATTATCAATTATCCAACAAATTTTCGAACGTTCATTATATTTGTTAGGATAGTTCGCTGATTTATGCTAGAGCGTAAGGGTTGACCTTCACTTGACCGCTCGGAGCTGCTTTGCCGCGCATTACTTTTGGAGTATTGTAGGCGGGTTTTGTGGCCACCGTTATTATTACAAATATTTTTTTATCTTAATATGCACAACTTATGTGAAGTCATCCAGTTACCACAAACTTTCAAACTTTCTCATTCGATTTTGAACTTAACCATCAAGATTTGAAGGTTTAAAATCATTTGGAGAAATTTTTCAGTTTTGTATAACCCAATGTGCTGTTGACTGTAAAACGGCGTTTAGAAATTCACTTTATATTTCTAAAGAATATTTATTACTTATATGGATTTAAAATAAACGTTTGATACCTCCTTAAGGACTTAGTAAACTATGCAAAAAAATGGTCAAAAAGTATGTTTAGAAAGACACCTGTTGAGGCGTTAACGAGTAAGATAAAAGAAGATTATTATTATGTCCCTTATTTAATGTTCTTTTCTTATCGTCTTCATTTATTTTTATTTATGTAAAATAAATTAATAAAAATACATAAAAAATAGAGCCCACCGGTATCGGGAACAGGGTCTAAGCATGAAGTCCAAGTCTTGTATGCATTAGGTAAGTGCCCCCAAGGACAATCCCCGGTTGGTGCAGGACTATTGTTAAATATGAAGACAAATATATTGGGCTATGGGTTTTGGAAGGTTTATTGGATCGATTGTTTAAAACTATAGAATTACTATTAGCGCCTGCCTGACTACTGTTGAACTACACGACTAAAAAAGATAAAATGGCAGGGGTGACTTACACACTCAAATAATGGGCTACCATAGCGGATCTCCACTCAAGCCAGCCAATTAAGGCAAGAGATAATGAACTTTGCCCGCAACTTATGGAAGTGTCAAACCTTACAGGACACGTAAAATGTCGAAAATCATATACAAATGATGCCATGATCAAGGCGTTTAAAAGGATGAAGACATTATTCATGAACGCTACAGTGTCAGACCCACCGGCAGCGAGCACCCCGCCTCTCGAATTTGATTTCCAGTCAAAATGTCTAATAATAATACAACTGTAAAAAAAACAAAAACTAATAAAAAACTAAACTATTAATTTATACAACTCTACGCACCTTCCTAATTTCGTGTATGGGGCAATAGAGCACGGTCCTTCGCTATCCAGGATGTCTAAATATCCAGAGGAATAGCGAACATGTAAGGATCGACGAGGTATATTCCAGGGTGCTAGTTTGAGTCCACTTTGGTTTTGCTTAGCCCTGAATCCTATAAGCATGCTGGAGAATTCAGGGCTGAAGAGAGGTGGTCAGGTTATAACTCACTTCCTTTACATGGATGACCTGAAGCTCTTTGCCCCCAGCAATCTTCAGCGGATATCTCTATCTCTACTGAAGGTAACTGAAACTTTTAGTAGCGCCATCAGGATGGAGTTTGGTGTGGATAAATGTGCGGTCATGCATGTAAAGCGAGGGGAAATTGTGGAATCCGTAGGAATTCAACTCGCGGATTCCCAAGATAAAACAAGAGGTCCCTGTCCCCAAACGAATCCTATAATTATTTGGGTATGTCTGACATGAAGCAATCGTAGAAGGAACGCTTCTTTGGCCGCCTGAAGAAGGTATTTAATAGCCTTTCGGGCGGAAACATGGTGCGTGCCTCAACGATTCCGAGAACGTAGCGTTCCTTCAACGATTGCTTCATGTCAGTAGTGTTGATACCTAACGCTTCCGACATACTCAAATACATATATTATGCATTGATGTACTCTTTCGGCATACTCAAATTAACTCAAACGGCACTTGACGCCCTGGATAGGCGGGTCCGTACACTGCTGACTGCATATCAATTGCCCACCCACGATCGTCGGTCATGAGATTGTATATCCCTCGGAAGTGTGGAGGCCGAGGCTTTTTAAATACCAAAAACCGCCACAGCCGCGAGATAAGCAAACTGAAAGAATATTTTCTACACGCCGACGTGGATGTGGACGTGAAGTAGAAGTGGAAAAGGGACTCAGCCCGCTCTCCTTGGCTAATGAGAACTGGCGCAAGCCTTTAGTGCTTGACAATAACGACCGCAGGGAGGTATGGCAAAGTAAGCAGCTTCACGGACGCTTTTTTCCGGGAACTACATGGGTTCATGTAGACCAATCGCAGGTACAAGCGCGACCCAGTGTTCGAAAATGGCAATGTCACGTTGTATTGGGATCGGTCTATCATCACAGACAGGACTATTGTTGCCAATAAGCCTGACATGGTGGTGATAGACCGACTAGAGCGTCGCGCAATGATTGTTGACATCGATCCCTCATGTCGAGAACCTCTTGAAGGCTGAGGGAGATCAGAAAACTAAGTATCTTGATCTGGCTCGCGAGGTTGTCGACATGTGGGATGTGAATACAGCAGTAATTGTGCCGATAGTCTTGAGAGCCTATGGCATAATAGCCAAGAGCCTCGACGAACACCTGTGAGAAGTCTTGTTCCTTACCACTGTCTTGCCTTAATTGGCTGGCGTGAGTGGAGATTCACAAGAGCAACCGTGCTCGGAGGAAGAAAGTTAACCCATCAAGATACTTGTAGGGATCTTGACTGTACTTCCGGGAATGTCCTGATAGCCGTGGTATACCTCTCCACTCCTCAAGCACCTCCGCATAGGGGCAACATAGCCTTGGCGCTACGGGAGCCCATTAAATGAGTGTTGCGGGGATCCGCTGGATGCGAGATGCACGGGACCGATCAATGTGGCGACGCTTGGGGGAGGCCTATGTCCAGCAGTGGACGTCTTCCGGCTGATATAATGATGATGAGTTCAGCAGTGGTCAGGTAGGGGCCATTAATCCTCCTATAGTTTTAGGCAATCCATCAACCAAACCTACCAAACCCATAGCCCAATACATTTTTCTCCATATTTTGCAATAGTCCTGCACCAACCGGGGAAGCAATTGCGTAGTGCATACAGGGATAATCATCGGTTGATTTCACATTTCCTGATACATGCCTAACAAGGCCCCTGGGAGTTGAATTCAGCCCCTTGCACGCCTTTCAAAGGATCGGGACCCCAGGGTCCCGAGATTCAAAGTCATGTAAAAATAATAATAATAATATGCCGCAGGGCAGCATTGTGGCGAGCTGGTGGGCTGTGGCGACGATGTGTCCCTCATCTCCGGCTTGCCTTTATTGGCCGGTCGGAGCGAACACTGACAGGGACAGAGCTCCCATCTCTCTCCTGCCATAATTGGCTGGCTTGATTGGAGATCCGCTATGGTAGCCCATTAATTGAGTGTGCATGTCACCCCTGCCATTTTATAGTCGTGTAGTTCAACAGTAGTCAGGCAGGGGCTAATAGTAATTCTATAGTTTTAGACAATCGATCCAGTAAACCTTCCAAAACCCATAGCCCAATATATTTGTCTTCATATTTAACAATAGTCCTGCACTAACCGGAGATTGTCCTTGGGGGCACTTACCTAGTGCATATAAGACTTGGACTTCATGCTTAGACCCTGTTCCCGATACCGGTGGGCTCTATTTTTTATGTCTTTTTATTAATTTATTTTATATAAATAAAAATAAATGAAGACGATAAGAAAAGAACATTAAATAAGGGACATAATAATAA
The DNA here is from genome assembly GCA_964057195.1 of Orthosia cruda. Classification (NCBI taxonomy): domain Eukaryota; kingdom Metazoa; phylum Arthropoda; class Insecta; order Lepidoptera; family Noctuidae; genus Orthosia; species Orthosia cruda. The sequence goes on along the minus strand of OZ059839.1, from coordinate 39,607,313 downwards.
TCTTCTTTTATCTTACTCGTTAACGCCTCAACAGGTGTCTTTCTAAACATACTTTTTGACCATTTTTTTGCATAGTTTACTAAGTCCTTAAGGAGGTATCAAACGTTTATTTTAAATCCATATAAGTAATAAATATTCTTTAGAAATATAAAGTGAATTTCTAAACGCCGTTTTACAGTCAACAGCACATTGGGTTATACAAAACTGAAAAAATTCTCCAAATGATTTTAAACCTTCAAATCTTGATGGTTAAGTTCAAAATCGAATGAGAAAGTTTGAAAGTTTGTGGTAACTGGATGACTTCACATAAGTTGTGCATATTAAGTTAAATTTGGAGTATCACCAAAATCGAAAAAATGTTAAATACCTTTACATACTTATTCTAACTAGTACATACATACGTATACAGAAAGTATTTCAGTCTGAGGAAATATTCACAGAGCCTTATAAGCAATTTTCATGTTTAGGTAAAAATACCTAACTTCTCGTAACATAATTTGTTGGATTAATTTACATCTGTAATCTGTATTACCTTATTTCATCACATGCCAAAATTCATAGGCGGGAGAATTTTTCGGAAGTCTCCATACAACAAATATCCTCGTTGACTGGACTAGAAGTGTAGAGTAGGTAGATAGGTAGGTTAGGTAGCCAGTTGACGGGAGCGAAGCCGCGGGGTAAAGTTAGTTTATAATAATTATAATGTGTAAAAGTATCTATTATAAGTTGGTAAATAAAAGCTACTTGAATTAGAATTTGTAATTATTTCACTTATCGTACTTAATAACAGTCTAATTACAACTCATCCCTTAGTTTGAAGTAGCCATCAACACTTGTAAGTCAGTGTCAGCCTATAAGCACTTCATGTCAGTTTCAGAACAGAGATCTCTCACGAACAATATTACAATACTAAGCTCAAGTATCTTCAGTTCAGTACTTAGTATTGTTATGTAGTAAATATAATATCACGCTTGTTTGCTTCGAAGGGTTCGGCAGAGGTGTAGCTGTACACCAATATTTTATCGGTTAGGTTTCATCATCAGTCTTTTAACGTTCCCACTGCTGGGACACAGACCTCCTCTCTGTGAGAGAGAATGGACCTTTGTCCACCACGCGGGTCCAGTGTAGGTTGCTGGATGTTACATGTCTTCCAGTTTTTGGTTCTAGTACATTCCGGTTTCATCACGATGTTTTCCTTCACCGTTTTGAGAGCAGTGGTGATGAAATAATTTACACAAAGTAAAGCGCCTGCCTGAATTCGAACCCACGCACGCCACCACGTTTGCAAGTCGCGGCCGATACCGCTTCTATCTCGGTTATGTTTAAGTCCGATTACACACAAATACAGGACCCAGGCTGATTCTGAAAAATCCTGGATAAAGAAATCCAATAACACTCTGCACTAGCCGGGATTCAAACCCAAGATCTCCAGAAAAGCAGTAGCGCCTGCGACAAAAAAGGCAGCAATGTGAGGTGGTTTGTCACAGTTCGGGACTTAGGTAGGAAGTTCATACAGCTTGGTACATGGAAAATTAAGCAGGAAGATTGTAGCAGGTGGCATTCTGTAGTTTCTCACTATGCCCATGAGAACAAGGTGTGCGTTTGTGTATTTACTATGGACAAAGTGTTTAATACACCATTATTCATAATACCCAGACAATTTGAAAGTACGCATGAGTTAAACCCAGATTTTTGGAATAAAATCTTTATAAAATCAAATTTTAGATCGTTTCAAGTTCCTTCATGACACACATAATAGATACCTGAGGTCATCGGAAAACTTGGGACTAGAGATGCCGATGCATTCCACCAGCTTGTACGACAAATCTTTTACGGTTCAAGCGGTGCGATTGTGGAATGCTTTGCCTGTGTCAATAAGGCGTGCTCAATCTCTGCCCATTTTTAAAACTATGGTAAAGAATCACTACCTCTCTCTTTAGTAGTTGTTTTCTTGATTTCTATGTTTTTGTTCCATATTTATAACTGTATATATAGTATATTTATATATATATGTATTTATTTTATATATAAATAGTACACCAATAGACTACCTACAGTACTTTCTTTCCTTTCTTTTTTTAAATCCATCCAAAGGTTGTCTTGAAAAGATCGCTTTTAGCGATAAGGCCGCCCATTGTGTCACCCAGTGTATTTTTTTCTTCATCTATACTTTCTGTAACTAATCCCGAGAGATTTGCTGTTATTTATTGAAGAGTTCTGTTGTATATCTCCCAAGTCCTTCATCAAATCTTCATCAAATTAAAATGGGACTAATTTGGCAATATACTCTTTCAAAAATAAGGATTCTCAAAATTTGTCCACAATTGACGGAGAAATCGGTGAAAGAAAACAAAAAAGTTGAACATAGAATCTCCTCCTTTTTGGAATTCGGTTAAAACTAGGTCATAATATTTGCCCACTATCTCTATATTTTTGAGGACGGCGCTGCTTTTCTTATTTTTCCACAAATCATCACTCAAAAATGTATTTAGTTTTCACACATTTTTCTCCCTTTGATGGGTTGGATTCTATTGTATAATACAGCTTAAAGAAAGTTGACAGTGACTGACTCTATATTCTGTAATTTTCTGGACTCTTCTTTGAGTCAATTTGTACCCAGTTACTGGATTGTTGACTTTAGAAAACAGATGGGCTTCCTGTAAAGACTCAAAATAGTTAAATGTACGGTTGTCGAAGTGGCTGGAAGATTGGCTGCAGCGCTGCGTGTTGCGGGTTTGATTCTCGCACGGAAGTAATTCCTAGTGTAAGGAAAAGAAAAAAAAAAATTAAAAGACAGAGAAAAAATATATTTACAGATTTTATTGAGTCAAGACAAGCTCAGAGATCGAATTAGTTAGCTAATCACCTAAATCACTATCAATTAATAACTTCACCACATCTGTTAACAACTCTACCTCCATACTAAATCAGCTGTAATTCCCATAGCAACGACTCACACAAATCATGAATAGATCGGCATTAAAAATAATAAACTGCGCGAGCGCGTGCTTGCCCGGTGTGCGACGACGCTTATTTTTAGATTGTGGTGTGACGTCATCGCTACAGTCCGGTGGTCGGAAGTCGTTGAGATGTAGCTAGAAAAATCATGTAGAAGTCGATATTGTACGAGTTTTTTAAATAAATACAAGCTTGTAATGTAACTGGCCCACTTTAGGACTCATGCCTCTTCTAAAACAGAGAAGGCACGAGCTTTGATCACCAAAACTTGCTCAAAACGGGTTGGCGTTTTCAGACTTCGGTATAGTAATTTCCTAAAAAATAAAAAGTCCAGGTTTCCTCAAGATGTTTTTCTTTACAGTTGTCAGTGATGTCCAAGATAAACTTAGAAAGCACATATTATTATGAACTAGCTTCTTCCAACGGCATCGCCCGCGTGAACGTCGAAAATTATCCCGAGGGAACATATTCCCGGGATAAAATCTATCTCTGTGCCAAATTTCATCGAGATCCGTCCAGCAGTTTGAGCGTGAAAAATAAACAAACACACTCATAAAGTTTAGCATTTATAATATTAGTGTGATTTGAAAAAGTCACATTGGTGCTTATTTTTTTTTTAATACGGGTTGAAATAATAATTAGTAGTTACCTTATTTGGAAACGTGATTCGTTGATTATGTAGCAACTGTTGGTTAGCACCAACCATAGGAACCAACAGTCGCTTTCACTGTTTTCTATTAAAATATGATTTTATTTGTAGATAGAATAACAAAGTCGCTGTCCGCGTCTATCCACGTCATTACTGTTTCTTCGCGAACTTCTTCTAAACCACGAAACAGATTTTGATACGTTTTTAATTAGTAGAAAGAGCGATAAACGAGGTAGGTTTTAAAATACTGTTTTGTCCCTTGTGAAGTCGGGGCGGGTCACTAGTTGGTGATAACGCCTCGCAGTTTGGTCCACAATTACCTTATATGACACTCTTGGCAATAGCATTTTCGATGGAGAAGGCCCCATATTGGTGGTAACACTTTCTGGTGCTACTCGATTCAATATAATTTATGAGACCAGCCCTTCTAGCCTAGTTACAAACGTATCGTATCGAATCTCTTTCGATACGAAACGTTTGTAACGAAATTTCGATAGCGTTTAACATTCCCATACATTTTTGTTTTATTTCTAACCGCTATTATCTCTCTGGACGGTTGAATTGGCTATCACCATATTAATAGTAAGTTATAGGCTATTCTCATTATCTGAATATAAAAGAGAAGAATATCAGCTGTTTTCTTTTGAAAACAGTTCATCAGGAACAGCTTTGATGAGGTCGCTTAGATATTTCTGTTCCTTACTAATTAGTTTTCCTAATAAGCATACTTGAGCTAAGTAAATCGCCTCGGCCACGGCGCGGCGCCAGCGTAGCTCGGACGTAAAGCTTACTCTGTCGCCATTCGAGCGAAACCATTTAGCTTTAATATATTTATTCATGTATTTTGGGGTGACCATATCTATTAACTTAAGTGACAGTGGACAGGACATATTGCTCGCAGAAGGGATGGCTGTTGGGGCCGAAAAGTTTTGGAGTGGCGACCGCGTATCAGAAGATGCAGCTTTGGAAGGCCTCCCTCCCTCCCGATGGAGCAACGACCTGGTCAAGGCTGCGGCAGTCAGTTGGATGCGAAACGCACAGGACTGATGAGTGTGGCGACGCTTAGGGGAGGCCTATGTCCAGAGCAGTGGACATCTTTCAGCTGAAATGATCATGATGATGATTAATTTGTAGGCTGACCATGATCTACGTCCACTGATGTTAATAAAAATAAATTTGGCACCATTTCTGCAGAAACATGTTCAAGTCATACCTGGAATTTATATAGAAAAGCATTTAATTAATAATACAACACCGCTAATACATTTAACTTCTGAATAATCACTATCAATGAAATCATACGACAAGTAAAATTTTAAAATTTTAAAAAACCTCCGATACATTTTTATTTCATGCTACATAATTTATCTAGTACATAGTAGATACGCTTCGATCGGCAATCTATTGAACACGTAATTATGACACGATATCTTGCGAAAACACCCCGATTCAAACAGTAAAACGACCATAACTTCTGAACGGCTGAACCGATTTTATTCAAACATAGCTAAGAACACTCTCGACAAAATCACCTTTCAAATAAAAAAAACTAAATCAATCAGCTCATCCGTTTAGGAGCTATGATGCCACAGACTGACACACAGATAAATCTGTTTATGCACACAGCAACACACGTCAAGCTTATAACACTTTTCGGGGGTAAAAAAATTCCAATAACGCTATAAAATTAGAGTTTTATGTATTTGCATATGCAAACATGCAAATGCATACTCTAATCTTATGTCTAGTTATTACTTTTCTTTCTTCTTAAAAGCACACAAAATAACCTTCAAACAAGGAAATTCTCCCAAAAGCCCTAAATATACCGAACCTACGTATTCCACTGTAGGCTCAATTTATTGGCCTCATGTTTTATTTAGTGGCGTCGATTGAAATGCTTAATTAGCCGACTATATCCTGAAATCTTAGCGTTTTAATGGCCTATTTCCAGCATAGTGCCCGTTTGGCCCCTCGTAAGAAGGCCCGGGCGGTCTTAATTAGAAAAACCTCGCAATTAATTAGCAATAAAATGCATGGACTTGTTTGAATTGAAGGGGAATAAAACTGTGGGGCGGTTTTTTTGGCTCGCTTTGTATTGTAAGGTCGTCTTTGGGTGAACTTGTGAGAGGCAAGACGTATAAAATTAGTCTTTAATTTTTAAAGCTCGCGAGGAAAAGTGTCAGTGTTTTGAATTACTAGGTGCCTTCAAAAATAAATGGCCGGTCTTACTAATTTGTTAGCAAAAAATAAAATATTACATCATTAAACGACAGTTTACAATATCAAAATGCACGTACATTCTGAGGCACGGAGAAATCTTGCTGTGTAAAGATGGTCACCCATCCACGAATTGACCTCGGCAGGCGTTGCTTAACCTTGAAGATCGAGCCATGCGCCCGTTATTATTTAGCACGTCACGAGCTCCTCCGACTATTAATGAATTAAAAGCAGACGATACAGTTACTGAACAGATAACTTTTCCTGGAGAACTAGTTGACACTCAGAATTTATTCCTCCATTCGTCAGCATCAGCCTCTCTTGAGTGTACCATAAATAAGAAAGCAACACGACACGACCGCGGCTGAGTCGCGATACAGACGCCACAGCCGCCGCTTAGCAGAAGATCAGAGTAAGGAAGAGGTCACAACGGTGAGCAATGCGAAATAAATGAGAAATATGTTGTTGGCATGATACGGTGGCGAAAAATTTTTGGCATTATTTTTATGTAATTTAGTAGGTTTAGTGATGATAAGTTATTTAGAAGTGATTTCTGCTTTCAGACTCAAAGTTATCATTTATAAAGAAAGAAAGAAAAAGTATTTAATTGACACAAAACGACATACAAAAATTACATTACAAGAACAGTGGTAGTAGATTTTGAAAACTAAACGATACCCTTTTCCTGAGCGTAATTCGATAAATAGTATTTATACCAATAATATTGATTAAAGTGAGTGTAACATAAATAAAAAGCAACAAGACACAACCGCAGCTGAGTCGCGATACAGACTTTATAATAGGTAGCGCTTAGCAGCGTGAATATTATGCAAAATTATTGCGAAATAATAACTGTGTTCGAAATTATTTGTAAATCCATACTAATCTATAATTCTATACTAATATTATAAAGAGGAAAGATTTGTATTTTTGTATGTAACGAATAACCTTAAAAAATACTGAACCGATTTCAAAAATTCTTTCACCGTTGGCAAGCTACACTATCACCGGGTGACCTAGGCTACTTTTTAACCCCCGACACAAAAAGAGGGGTGTTATAAGTTTGACGTGTGTTGCTGTGAATCTGTGTGTCTGTGTATCTGTGTATCTGTGTATCTGTGAATCTGTGTATTCGTGTAACTGTGTATCTGTGTTTCTGTGTGTCTGTCTGTGGCATCATAGCGTCCAAACGGGTGAACCGATTTTGATTTAGTTTTTTTTGTTTAAAAGGTGATTTAATCGAAAGTGTTCTTAGCTATGTTTGAATTATATCGGTTCAGCCATTCAAAAGTTATGGGCATTTTACTGTTTGAATCGGGGTGTTTGCGCAAGATATCGTGTCATAATTACGTATTCAATAGATTGCCGATCGAAGCGTGTCTACTATATCTATACTAATATTATAAAGAGGTAAAGTTTGTGAGTCTGTGGGTTGGTGAGTTTGTGACGTTGTAAGGGGTAAGGGGTAATCTCTGGATCTACTGAACCGATTTTGAAAATTCTTTCACCAGTAGAAAGCTACATCATTCCTGAGTGTCAAATGCTATAATACAATTAAAAAAAAATGCAATAAGGTAACCAAAAGTAGCAAAATGTTGCCTGTAAAATACATGTAGGTAGGGTAGATAGGGTAGATAGGGTAGGCAGGGTAGGCAGGGTAGGGAGGGTAGCCAAGGTAGGTAGCCAGGTTAGCCAGGGTAGGCAGGGTAGGCAGGGCAGGCAGGGTAGGCAGGGTAGGCAGGGTAGACAGGGTAGGCAGGGTAGACAGGGTATATGAAATTTGGTATGGAAATAGTTTGAGACCCTGGAAAGGACATAAGATATGTTTACATCCCGATAGTCCCTTGGGATAGAAAAAAACACTTTTACACGGGCGAAGTTTAAGACAATTAGCAACTGGCGACTCCATTCAAAAAAACAAAATCAAATTTTTATTATGCTTCTCTACTCAACAAATACAAAACGTATAGCTATGATATCAAACCATACAGCAATGAAAATAAACAAGGAAATTTACCTGATATCAATTATCTGAAATGATGATGATGATCGTGGCATAAAAATCGAAAGGACTCTTGACGATTACTAATAGTCAAAAGATGGATTCAATCTTACTTTAAAAAAAAGCAGCAGGTGCCATTTGGCACCGCTAGGGTAAATATTTTAGCTGCGCCATACAAAGGTAACAAATGACAGATTAATACTAAGCACCACCACAACCATTAATTTCCACTACTAACTCTTACTCCCTTAAACCGAAAAGTCCGAACGCGAATCTATAAAACATTCGCATTCTCCGCTAGTGAGCACTGCGCCTATTTCGCGCTGTGTCGTCAAATGACACAAACGACCGGATTAGCCGGTATCGCGCCTCGCCATGCTAGTGACGTACCTGCAAGAATTGTGGCTTAGTGTCACATCACTATTATTAGCCGTGGCACAAAATATTGCGGAGTTATAAGAAAAAGACGTATATAGTTCCATATTTCGTTTAAAATTAACGCTTTATAAGAATTTGACTAAGGAAGTGCATCAGTCTGCCTATACTGCGTTGGCTTCAGTCTTAAGGGATGCTACTGAATAAATCCATAACATAAATATTAGGAACAAACACACATTTGTAGTACCTACAACAAGACTCAAGAAAAATAGGTGGCTCGTTTAGACGTAAAAGTTTCCGCTTTTATAATAAACTTCCAAGCCATATACAAGATCTAAGCCTTCGTAAATTTAAATGATTCATTAAATGTTAGTTGTGCCAGAAAGCGTTTTATAACGTTGACGATTTCATTGAGGACAAATAGGCTTGGGATTGAGCTGCTCCAATTTATATTTTTATTTAGTGTCAGATTATTCACGATTTACAGTATTAGGTATATTCTATTAATTATTGTGAATGTGAAGACTATGTCATTCCTTTTTTTTCTGTGTTTTCTTTTCAATTCTTTTAATCATAATCTTACAGTTAATTAATTTATGCGGCCTACATAAATGTCCTTTCTTTGGTATTGTTCGATGAATCGATGAACTCCTTAAATTCTGAGTTGAGGTGCACGGTTACTAAAAATGCGTGCATTGACTGGACAGGTCCTCTCAATCTATCTGGTTCTTGCCTCAACAGACCATTTCAGACACCAATCTATATGGTCCTTACACGATCCGAGCAAGATTATGGTTGGACTGTAAAAGTTGGACTGTAATTTTGAAATTTTACTTGTATACTAGAAAGGAAGGATAAGGATTTATAAGTATACAAGTAAAATTTCAAAATTTCAAAACCCCCGACACATTTTTATTTCATCCATACTAATACTAATATTATAAATGCGAAAGTAACTCTGTCTGTCTGTCTGTTTGTTACCTTTTCACGCTTAAACCACTGAACCGATTTAGATGAAAGTTGGTATGGAGATAGATAGTTTGAGACCCGGGAAAGGGCATAGACTACTTTTTTTTCATAAAACACGAAAGGAGAGAAAAGGGGTGAGGGGACTAATTTTGTATGTAACTTCTTATCATGCAACTCGTATTAAGATAGATAACTTTAGTTAAGAAAGGACTTTTGTACATTCGAATTTTGAGGGGTTAAATGGGTCAATGTGGCGACGCTTGGGAAAAGTATCTTCGATTCGCAGCATAGCAGAACCTTTGACTGTAGTTTATTTGTTTCCTTTGTAAGCTTTACCTGTATTGACTAACGTTTTCAATGAAATTATTCAATCAGTTTTACGTTATAGCTTCCTGTATATATACAGGCTGAGTTTTCCAAGTGGGCGTGGATGGCCAAATCATCACTATGAAGAATAGCACAAAAAAATCAAAAGAGTCACGGGCCGATTCCGATTAAAACTAAAACTGCAACATTGGATATTTCTCACCCTGTTTGTCGACAACCACAATTGATTGACAAAATCTATATTAACGCGGGCGAAGCTGTGGGTAACAGCTAGTGCTATATAATTTATCTAGTACATACATAATAAATAAGCTTCAATCGGCAATCTATTGAACACGTAATTATGTCACGATATTTTGCGAAAATACCCCGATACAAACAGTAAAACGCACATAACTTTGAAACGGCTGAACCGATTTTATTTAAATATAGTTAAGAACACTCTCGACAAAATCATCTTTCAAACAAAAAAACCAAATCAAAATCGGTTTATCCGTTTAGGCGCTGTGATGCCACAGACAGACACACAGATACACAGATACACAGATACACGGATACACAGATACACAGCAACACACGTCAAACTTATAACACCCCTCTTTTTCCGGCGGGGGTCAAAAATACAAGAATTGATATTGACTACAAATAAAGCAATTTATTTATTACAGTTTAAGGACAGTCTAAGGACTAAATAATAATAAGCTCGAGGCTAAATAATTACAGCCGTACGGGTCGTTCTTCGAAGTGAAGCAACGGTTACCAATATCGGTCAGTACATCAATGACCAGTATAATATGAACTCCGATAAATAATAACAGAAAATAAATTAATTATGTTTATGTAATTGGAACTTCATTGCGAAAAGCTGTCTCTTAAGATACAGGATATCCTAGATCCAGGAGTTTAGGAGACAGAGTTTAATGTATGTATGTGTACAGATTTTTATCATACAAATGTTTAATGTAAATGTTCTCTACCATAATTATATTATAAAATGGGAAACTTAAAGTACCTACAATAATCTGTATTTTGGGCAATAAAGATATTTATTAATATTGTATAAAAAGTAACTAATAACATATCAATGAAATGTTATGACATTTTCCGGAAACTCGAGGTCTGGCAGTTGTTACCAGAACAACTTATTGTACAAAGGGCCATTATATTATCTGATTTTTTTTATTATCCGATAAGGCAGTGTTTACAGCTTACAGAAGTGGTCGCAAATTTTTGGAAATTGTCGATGTGGCAACCTATATTAGATTTTTAAGTTAGTTGTGTTGACGCACATCGCTTGCCTGTTATTAGGCGTCTATTTATTTATTTATTTATTAATAGGACTTTCTTCAATGAGTACACTCCTACTTTATAAATTAGTTAAGATAGATAAGATTAAATAAAATCAGCATAGATTAAATTAAATTAAAATAGATTAAATATTAATTAGATTAAATTTTACTGCGTCCAAGGGCTGTGTGGTCGCGGTGTGAGTAGATGGTTGGCCACGCTTTATATACCGAGGTCCAGGAAAGACCCTTCCATGGAACGGAAAGAGCCGTTGGCCCCGGCTGTCATTTCTAAATCTTTAACAGTCATTACGGATAATCATAAGTCAAGAAATCTGACACCAGTCTTGCCCAGAGAAACCGTGTTATGAAGTTACCGAGTTGTGAAAGTCAGATAGCCAGTCACTCTATCTAAAATACTAGTACTGAACTGCATCTGGTTTAGACTGGAAGCCGAACCAACATAAATATTTTTTTTATTATTGATAAGCTCGCACCTATCTCAACTCATGATATGCGATGTTGTACCGCCTGCCTCTTTTTACCGTTTTACCGTGGAGAAATGCTCATGCATATTGCACTACCCCCGGGAGATAGTGCAGTTATGTGGGATTCCAACCCACTACAACTCCTAATATAATACTATTATACAGATGCCTCATCCCATACAAAGAAACCGTGCCGACGTAACTAGCGTTTTTCATCTGATTAAGATAAGATTACTTTAATAAGTACTTCAAATGCGTTTGGTTCCGTTCCACAGCTATAGATGGTGTTAGTTACTTGCAAGTAAAAGGGTTTTCTCGGTTCGTGACAATTTTTCTCTTTAAATACAGTGACGTTTTGTTTTATAGTATTTTTTGCACGTTTTTACAGTATCATTGTACCAAAATGTGTTACAAGACAAATTTAAAAATCGAGAAAAAGAGAAACTAAAACCTTAAATTTTTAATATTGGAATCAATTTTAAATGATCCTCTCAAATAATCTTTGTTATGTGAATTAAGAGCCCAATATTCCATAATTTTGTGCTTAGGCGAGTTAATTAAAAATACAACATACAATTTTCAAGACCAATTTATAAAAAATGTTAATTTTACACACAAATCGATGCATATCTCGCCATCTAGCGACATTCATTTGAACCAATTTTTCTTTGCTAGTTCTCTCAGTCAGGGTATTCCACTCCGTAGATACTTGCACATTGACTCATAAATGAAGAGATAATCACCAGACTAACATTAGTGTGTGTCTCCTTTGCCAAATCGTCCGATAAGCAAGCTTCACATTTGTGCAGCATTCGGTTAGTATTCAACATGGCGACAGATAAGCGAGGTTCGAGAATTAGAATATTAATTAAACTAGCTCGACGCACGGAATGTGCTTATACAGTGGTGTGCAGTTTTGCACCTGGAATATACATTCGAACTTTGTTCTATCTATAGTTTAGAGGCGAATATTCTTAAAATTCAAAAACATCCATCATGACTGTCTTGTTATCATTCAGTCGCAGGCACTACTGCCGAGCATGAAGTTCCTGAGATTGATTTTCATGTTAGCAATTATGATATTATATGTTTCCACTAGGAATCTCTCTTTATCGACCAGCCCATCCTCGCTTCCCTTTTGCATCTGACTTTAACAAACTAACTGGCAAAAGGAGGATATACCGTACACCTCTAACTAAACATTTGGCGCATGTGATGGTATGTTGACACATACCTTAATTTAAGTTAAGACTGGCTGGTGTCCGCAACTCCATGCCTAAGCGCGTATTTTGCGTACGGGTGGGATTTGTCTTCCTCACTCGATCCACCCCAGCTCCTCGAGGAACGCCAACAACGCCTTGGTGTTGCCAATTATCCCCTGTACGGTACCTGGGTCGCCGAAGAATTTGTCCTTGTAACCAGCGACTACTGGGCAGCTTAGGAGCAGGTGTGCTGCTGTCTCGTCCTCCTCCCATGGCTAGTCGTTACGGCCGTGATTGCACGTAACTATGGTTTAATCAGTATCAGGGCTTTCTGCGTAAAACGGCCATCTAAAGAGGGAAATGCCTCCTTGGCCTGCCTGCACTCGCTGTGGTAACAAATACCTTTTCACAGTATGTGTTTTTTTTATGTTACAGAAAATTGTAATGACAAACTTGAATCGTTAATCATTGAGTAAAATTTACGGTTGTTATCTATACCAATATTATAAAGAGGAAAGATTTTTTTGTTTGTTTGTTTGTACCGAATAGGCTCCGAAACTACAGGACCGATTTTAAAAATTCTTTCACCTATGGAAAGCTACATTTTTCCCGAGTAACATAGGCTATAACTTATTTTCGACAAAATTGGGGATCCTTAAGAAAATTGCAATAATTTAACCCAAAGTATCAATATTTTGCCTAAAAAATTCATTACTTGGCGTGCGGTGAAAAAACTATGGATTATACTTAAAAATTATGTACTACATGATTAAAATACTCATTATTTACTAAAAAAATCTGCGAGACAATGTATCTCACTAACATAGTTAAGTCACAATAGCAGCATTTGTGTTCTAAAATTCAATTAGATCGCCGGTAGAAACAAAAGTTGGTTACATGTTTATTGTAGTATATTCATTCTTATTCAAATAAATAGTTTAACAAATTATTAGGTAGGGTAGATAAGGTAGGTGGGTATGTAGGTAGGGTAGGGTAAATAGGTTAAGTAGGTGCAGGTGAGTAGGTTGGTAGGTAGGTAAGGTTAGGTGGCTAGAAGCATGAAATTTGGCAAAAAGGTTCCTCAAGCTTATTTAAGAGCTCCTCAGTAATGACACCATCATGATTGTGTGTACCATGTATATTTGTAGCGCACTACAATGTGGATGCTATTATCCAGATAGCAGACATCGGCGTAGTCTATGATCGGCTGAATTAAGGTTTGGGCTAAATAAATATAAGTACTAATTGACAGGAGACTTTGAAGATTTTTTAAAGAGTGAAAGGAGCAATGCACCTTACGACTAACTTCAATTACTTGCGCTCGCCAAGAGCTGCCAATTGCTGTCAATTAAGTCACCGAAATTCTTTGCCGTATCGGTGTAAGGAATCGTCGAGCCGTTAAGGATTAGTGGCGTCAAGGTAGAAGTCTCAAGCGCAGTGCGATAACACCGACTGCCTATGATCATGGCCTGGGACTTGGGAGGGTTAACCTGTAAGCCATAAGATTTAGCCCATTCACTGATTCTCTCCAGGTCACGATTCATGACATTAATCGCTGAGTCCGCGTCTGCAAGCAGGAAGTGTCCATAAATCTGCAAATCATCCGCGCAAAGATGGAAGTTGGAGGTAACAGTGTTTATGAAGATAGAGAAAAGAAGAGGATAGAGAACGCCACCCTGAGGAACACCAGCAGTGCGATTACACTAATCAGAGAAGATCTCTTCAAGGCGGACACACTAAGAGTAATCCCGAAGATATGAGTCAAACCAGGCGAATGCAGAAGAAGAGAAGTTAATAGATTGCAAGATCCCAAGCAGAATGTCGAAATCCACAGGGTTGAACGCACAACTCAAGTCAAGTAGGACTAACACGATTAGAGACTTATTGTCCATAGCTCTGTGGATTGCATTTACAGTACTGTGACCCGCACGAAAGCCAGATTGGAAAGTTCAGATAAGTGCTTTAGACGAAAGAAGTCTGAAAATTTGACCATGAACGATATGCTCGAGAACTTTAGATAGGAAAGGTAGTATGGAGATGGGTCGGAAGTGAGATAAAGAAGAAGGATTGGTTATTTTGGGAAGTGGAATTATGTGTGCCTGTTTCTGTTATTTAAATACCAACCTAAACAAACAATAAAGGTTGACATTTTTAGTTTATCGAATCTTCCCCAAAAGAAGATTTAGGGGGTGATACATTTTTTTTTTGAAGAATCATATTTTTTGGGTTAATAAAATTGAAACTTGGTACAAATACCAACCTGAGTAAATAATAAGACAACCTTTATTGTTTACTCAGTTTGGTATTTCTGCCAACTTTCAAATTATAAGTTTTTCGAAACTAACCCCAAGCTAAGAATCTTACTGGACCGGGTTTTGTAATTCCTTGGGAATAAAGATAATAATCAAAATTTTAATAAAACTACCCCTCAGATTGAGTTAAGGGTTGTTAAAGTTTTTTTGAGGAATCATACTGCGCAATCTGACTAACATAAATGAAAAATTTATAAGAGAAGAAAAGAGTGAATAACATATTTGGGTTGTTCAAAACTCGACACTCAACGGGGCAAAAAAGGGTATTTATTTTAAGTTTAGTTTTAGAAGAGGATTTTACTTTGGGCTGTAACCTGAAATAAGGCAAATAACGAATTGTCCCAATCCAATAAACTCTGTATATCTACGACACCCAATTTTTTATTGATTTAATAATAGCTTATTTTTGGTCGCCTTCATTAACTGCACATAAGAAAATCATTTATAGGATAAACGAAATCACACGAACGAAGTCGCCGGCGGAGTGCTATAGTTTATAAAGATATCTGGAGAAGTACTAATACCACGCTGGCGGAGCCGCGGGCGGCAGCTAGTTGTTTTATACAATGACTAGCTGACCCCCGCGGCTTCGTTCCCGTCAACTGGCTATCTACCTACCTACCATCTACGTGCCTACCCTAACTACCTACCATACCCACCTACCCACTTACCTACCCACCTACCTTACCTACCTACCAACCTACTCACCTGTCCAACCGATTACATACCTATCCTACCCTACCCTATCCGACATACCCTACCCTACCTATATATCAATTTGTTAAACTATTTATTTGAATAATAATTAATACTATACTACAATACGAATGTAACTAGCTTCTGTTTGTACCGGCGATCTAATTAAATTTTAGAACACAAAAGCTGTTTTTGTGACTTAACTATGATAGTGAGTACAGTATGCCTACAGCGTATTTTGTCCTAGTTAGGTCACTTAATGCGAAGGGGAGATAGAAGTCTAGAAAAACTGGTCATTATTGGTAATACCGAAGGGAAAAGAGCACGAGGCCGGTCGCCAACACGATGGTCTGACCAAGTGAAAGAAGCTACGTCCTCAAGCATATTTCAGCAGGTGGTGACAGCAACTTTGGACCGGAATCGATGGAGGCAGATTGTCCGCTTAAAGGGGTCCAGTGACCACGATCCCCAGTAATGAGGGACCGATCAAAGAAGATGATAGTGAGATATATTCTTTTGCAGATTTTTATGTAGGTAATAATGAGTACTTTAATCATGTAGTACATGTTTTTTATTTAACATCAATAGTTTTCTCAGCGCACGCCAAATAATGAATTTTATAGTAAAAATTTTGCTAATTTGGATTACATTATCGCAATTTTCATAAGGATCTCTAATATTATTGCAAATAAATTATAGCCGATATTACTCGGGAAAAATGTAGCTTTCCATACGTGAAATATTGTTTTAAATCGGTCTAGTGGTTTCGGAGCCTAATCGCTATAAACAAATATAAAAATATTTCCTCTTTATAATATTAGTATAGATTATTTCACAACCATCCCTTCGTGTCATTAAAAAATCCCTATATTCCTGTTCCCCTTCGATATCTTGACTTATAAACAAACCACTGCCACAACAAACTAATGAAAAGCCGTAAAAACGTCATTTAGTGCCCGATATCGTCGAGGAAAGTTCGTGAATAAATAATAACAGCCACATGGGTCGATCTTCAAGTTTAAGCAAGGGTTGCCGAGATCGGTCCTTGGATGGGTGACCGTCTTTAGATTCCCCCTTGCCTCGGAGAGCACGGGTTATGTTTTTTTTTAAATCTTTGAATGTTGTTACGGGTACTAAGAAGCGAATCTTGCCTAGGGGTATTGTGTTATTTATTTATTAAAACTTCATGCAACATATAAGTACATAGGCGAACTTAATACCTGAGGCATTCTCTACCAGTCAACTAAGGGTGCTGAAGAGATAGCAAGGCAGGTGCATAAAAATTAAATTATAGTATTATAAATTAGTACAAAAGTATATAGTTAAAATATAGCATATTTAAATATTTACTATAGTAAATACTAGAGTCTGGCAAACGAAAGTGGATCCTCGAATTATTTGCAAACTTTTTATATGGGAATGCTATACTAATGTCAACATCAATTTTTGGTGATTTGTTGTGGTCTTGATAATAGCATTTATTAAGTGAAAAATAAAGAGAACAATTAAAAGTGGATTACGGGATGTCGTTTCGCATAATGTCTAAATATCAAGAAACACAACAGGAGAAAGACGTCTAATTCAAACAATAACATGATTGTTTACGTGTGGTGTTAGATTTCATAAGTTAGTATGACGCTAATAAGTTGATCCTTTGTTTTAATTCGTAATCAATCTTCGATACATAATATCAAAAGTATTGCCTACCTAAAGTACCTTGTATTCAGACGAAGTAAAATAAATAATTCTAAAGTATCAAATTAGGTTATTCCAGGTATTTCATACTAGTTTTGGGGTTGCTATGTTGCTTTTTCAATCTCTACTTTCGTTTGCCAGACTCTATATATAAAATAATATATATATATATATATAAATGAAAGAGAGGCGCATAGGAGATGCTTCTGCTATTCGTTTAGAAAATAATACCGTAATTTCCGCTTAAAAGCACATTCCAGAGAAGAATGGATTGAAAGGAAGAATGAACAAAATCAGAAGTATAAGAAGCAAAGAGTAAGAGAAGATTGTTAGATGAACGCAGACTCCTAGCGTGTGAAATACATAGGTATTGAAAGTGAGGTATGAGATAAGAAGGAAGTGTGGGAGAGTTGAGTAGAGAAAAGCGCAGTCAAGGCGCGCAAATTTGTTCTCTGCCGAATGGGCATCCATTTGTTACCCAGTTACTGGGTTGTGGAGGTCAGATAAGCAGTCGTTCCATGTAAAATGCTAGTCCTTAGGTGCATCCGGGAAGATCGGAAGCCGACCCCGATATTGTTCGACAACGAATAGATAGATTTGGTTAAAAACAATGATATTATACAACCATCCCTGCGTGTCATTAAAAATCCCCTTTCCCGGTTCCGATATCTTTATCTATAAACAAAACACTGCCACAATAAACTAATGAAAAGCCATATAAACGTCATTTAACTCCCGATGTCGTCTCGGTCGGCCCCCGACACAATCGAACGTGTAAATAATCGCCTCCCTCAGGATGTCCGGATTTCATAGTGAGGCGACACGCTATGTTTTACGTTGATGGTAAGTTATTAGGGAATTATTTTTGCATGTTTTGTTTTTTCATAGGGTAAAATGCGATTGATTTGGTCGTTGTTGCTGTTAGTAAAGTAAAATTACTTCAGGGGAAGTTTTGTGAATTGGTCGGAGAAGGCAATTAGTGTATTGGAGGAAGAGAGAGAATAGCTAGGCTCAGAATGGAAGGATATTATTTATTTATTATCTATTAAAATATACAGTACCTGTTCGACGAGCTCTGCTCGGGTGAAAATAGAGAAAACGACGTTTTCTATAATGAAAACTAGTTAGATCGATTTATCGCCCCCGAAACCCCCTGCATACAAAATTTCATGAAAATCGTTGTAGCCGTTTCCGAGATTCAGATTATATATAAACAAGAATTGCTCGTTTAAACGTGTTAGATAGATGTATAACTTTACAGGTCACACCTAAGACGATGCAAACAACACTAGAAAAATAAAACCAGCCAAGTGCGAGTCGGACTCGCGCACGAAGGGTTCCGTACTTGGTAAATTGCGGTTTACGATTTATGACGTATTAAAAAAAAACTACTTACAAGATCTCGTTCAAACCAATTTTCGGTGGAAGTTTACATGATAATGTACATCATATATTTTTTTACCCGTCTACCGAAGGAGGGTAATGTGTTTATCAGTCTATATATGTATGTATGTTTGTTCCTATGTGGCGTTCTAGAGACCAAACGCGTTGGCTGATTTTGGTGATTCTTACGTCAATCGATTCGTCTTAACCCTGCGAGTGTCATAGGCTACATAACAATTGGAAAAGAAAAAGTGGCGGATTTTGGGCGCCATTTTGTGGGGAAAAACTTTTTTTTTCTTTCAAACCCATCGTGTGGGGTATCAAATAAAGGGTTTTAAGAGGTGATTTCAAAAATATATAACACTTATATGTTTAAATGTACATAATATAAAAAAAACTGAATTTTTTTAAATAAAAAAGTTAATTAAAAATATCAAAAAACCCGACTGCTTAAAAAGCGAACCAAAAAGACGTAAACAAGAAGAAAATCATGATGTACAGGCGGAGGATACATCTAGTTTCGGTCAGCCAGCTCGCGAATATGTATCTTCCACTGCACAGCATGATTTTCTTACATTTACATTTTACCACTTTGGCAGTGTCTCTCGCGCAAACTATTCAGTTTATGCGAGATGAAGCAGATGTTAGAAACCTCAATAACATTTTTGAAGTCCTATCCATAAATACCCCACACGTATGGGTTCGATGAAAAATAAATTGAGTTTCAGGTCTATGTTTTTTTTTCTATTTTTGTGTGAAAATCTTAATGCGGTTCACAGAATACGAGTACATCTACTTACTAAGTTTCAACAGCATAGTTCTTATAGTTTCCGATAAAAGTGGCTGTGACATACGGGCGGACAGACAGACAGACATGACGAATCCATAAGGGTTCCGTAGCCAAATGGCAAAAAACGGAACCCTTATGGATTCGTCATGTCTGTCTGTCCGCCCGTATGTCACAGCCACTTTTATCGGAAACTATAAGAACTATGCTGTTGAAACTTAGTAAGTAGATGTACTCGTATTCTGTGAACCGCATTAAGATTTTCACACAAAAATCAATACGAATCCATAAGGGTTCCGTAGCCAAATGGCAAAAAACGGAACCCTTATGGATTCGTCATGTCTGTCTGTCACCCAAACGAAACATACAAAATTTAATATACAAATAAAAATAAAAGAGACACACGATATAACAAAAAACATACGACAAAAATGCAAGAAAAAAAAAACTGAAAATAACAACAAGAAAAAAAACCTTACGGAAGTAAAAATGTAGAATCGCTATAGAATAGGTATTTATTTGCTTAGAATGTATTCACATACAAATAACATGTTTCATTATAAAATAGGATCCTTGTACATTCTACCTTATATAGCATGCAAATGTATAAGGCAAATCATGCCCAATAGTGGGAAAATATACGTTGACAAACCCAAAAGAAATTAAAAAAGGAATTGCTCACGATAAGATAAAGATATTTTATTTCAACTAGGCCACAAAGCGGCACTTTTGAACGTTAGATACATTAAAATTTACAAGGAATAAAAATTGATTCTATCGTGCATTCGGAAAGTAGCTCGTTATGGAGAAGAACGCACAAGAAACTCCATACTTACTCTTTTATAAAAAAATATATATATATGTTTTTTTTTTTACAATTTTTAGGTACATAAGTACATACATTAATAAATTTATATGTGTGAGGACAATGCTCCCAGAATCACTACATACTATACTACTTACAGGTACAAAGTATTAAAAGTACTCACACATGTACTGTGCAGTTACATAATAGGTACTAGAAAAACACTAGCATCCGAAGCAGTTAAGTTAAGTCCAATCCCAACTGACGGCGCCCGTTCACGAACATGACGCATGAATCGGCACCACCCAGCTCAACCATCATGAAGGGAACCGAAGGATCCAACACACGCACCACCATCAGATCACGCATGTAAACCATACATTTTCCGTGGACAGTGCACGGATGTCTAACCAATTTTTAGTACAGACTATTAAAGGAAGATTTAAACTTAACATTGGCTCGGAACACGAAGCATGTCACTGCACAGAAGCAAATTCATGTTGCAGCGGGAGTGATGAGTGGGATACCACACACTGAAAAGCGAACTTCAACTGCCATTAAGTAAGAAATCGACGCATATACTTGTACAGTCGTGTGAATGTTTCGGTTGTATAAAGAGTAACATGTCAAAATTACTTATTCTATCTCTCTTCTAAAGTAAGTGACATCGGTTTATGTCATCATTATCATTAGACTTTTTAATGTTCCCACTGCTGGGAAACAGGCCTCCTCTCTGTGAGAGGAAATGGTCCGTAATCCACCACCCAGGTCCAATGCGGGTTGGTGGATGTCACATGTATTTGACCTTAACCGTTTTAAGTGCAGTGGTGGTGATATAATTTACACAAAGTAAAGCGCCTGCCTGGGTTTGAACCCACGGCCTACAACTTATAAGTCGCAGCCGGTACCACTAAGCCACCACTGCACTCGGTTCGGTTTATGTAAATCATAATTAATAAAGCGATTCTTAATTGCACAACTAAATTAAAAGAATTCCATAATTTAAGGAATTTACTAGGCAGTCCCATAAATAATCGTTTATTACAAGCTTTTTTTTAACTTCCAATGTATCTATGTATATGCCTATAAATGTATGTATATATGTTCGGGTCAAATCTTGCAACTGAACTTTAAAGCAGTTTTCCGCCACCGATTAAGATGAAATTTTGCATACACGTTTAGTTTGAATGACAATGCATGGTTAGCTAAGTGACGTCATTCTAAATCCAATATGGCGGACGGCCCAAGATGGTTAACAAGTTATTTTTTGTGCACTGCCGTGATAATTATGTAAATGAATTGAATAAATGATTTTATATAATGTTTTTATGTAATGAAAGGGTTTGCAGAGCAGAATACGAAAAAAGCTTGTTGTAAAAAGATTTTTAATGAATAATTCAATCACTATCGCGATTTTTATTTATGGAATGTCACCTTGTCAAGTCCCTATTGTGTTTAAATTAAATTCAACTTATTTGTAATTAAAAACTTGTACACAAAATGTAAATGCTGGTATATTCGGTAAGCATAGCTCCGTCTTGCGGGACTGCGCTGCTAAATTAAACATGTACCGACAACTATAGCGCACTAATTAAAATTGCTGTTATTTCAAGGTTGGTTTATTAGTAGTTTCTAGGAAGGACTTATTTCTGTTTTGATTAAACCCGGAAGCGAAAATAAAATAAGTAATACCTGAATTTAAATAACTAGATCTCTAAAAGGAGGAGGTCCTATGTTCGACATTATGTTGTTTTTTTTATTTTTGTGTATGTTCACCGATATCTCCGTTAATTTGAAATTTCGTTTGAAAAAGTAGTATCCGAAATTGGTCCCATTTTAATTTGGTGAATATCTGATGAAGATTTTTTGAGATATACAACAGAACTCTTCAATAAATAACGGCAAATCTCTCGTGATTGCTGCAATCGCATTTATGTTTATTGTTTATACCATTTCATAACATAACATCTTACATAACAACTCTTAAGGAGTACGCAGATCTCTCATTTCAACGGTTATGATCAAGTTTCA
Organism: Orthosia cruda; assembly: GCA_964057195.1. Lineage (NCBI taxonomy): Eukaryota > Metazoa > Arthropoda > Insecta > Lepidoptera > Noctuidae > Orthosia > Orthosia cruda. Next base: position 39,585,128 of record OZ059839.1, on the reverse strand, counting down.
TAAAATTTATTCTGGCGTTATGGTTACCTTACTAACTTCCCTACTAGGTAGGTACTAAAAGTAACTAAAAAGTAAAAATAAAAAAACTTTTTTGCAAAAATATTCTACCGTCTTCCAAATACAAAACTACAAAGTGAAAAATAACTTTACTTTTTGAAGTCGGTGTCCATAACACAAAAAAATGGTACCTACGAAAGACACATTTGGAAGTCGGTAGTATTTTTTTGCAAAAATGTTTTATATTGTGTAAATAATTTGTATTAATCATTTTCAAAAAATTCCCTTTAAACTAGGTGCTTAAATACATTTATTTCTTCTTTCTACTTTTAAAACCCAACAAAATCAGTCTTGCCAAGGGATATCGTATTATCTAGTAAACTGGGTTGTGAAGGTCAGATAGGCAGTCGCTCCATGTAAAATAGTAATTCTCAGTAAGACCGGAAGCCGAACCCTACATAGTTCGGAAAAGATGCAGATTTAATCATAATTCGAGAGAGATAAGCATTGCCACAGATATCGTAACTAGCGATGCCTCATCCCATGCACAGAAATCGTGCCGACGTAACTAGCGTATTTCGTCTGACTATACTGATTATTTTACTAAAAGTACATCGAACGCGGTCGGTTTTCCTCCGAGCGATAGATGGTGTTAGCAGTGACATCAAATTAAAAGGGTTAAATCGGTTTGAGAATATTTTTCCTGAAAATACAGTAACGATATGTTTTAATGTTTTTTTTTTGCACGATTTTACAGTTTCATTGTACTGATATGTGTTACAATACAAATTTAAAAAATCGAGTGGGTGCCTCAGTAATTTAAAACCGCTCCCTCTATTGGTATAGGTTTTAAATGACCCGTTCAAGAAATACTTGAAATGTGAAAAAAGAGCCTTATATTCCATAATTGTGTGCTTAGGAGAGTTGAGTAAACAAGACCATACAATGTATATGATCAATTCTAGAAAATGTTAATTTTACACAAAATTCAATAACAAATCGATGCATTTCATTCAATCTAGTGAAATTTATTTGAACCAAGTTTCCTAACGTCGGGACTTCGTGGCATCCAGTGCCCTCATAAGATAGTAAAAGTTAGTATTTTGTACCTTAGGTGTCATTCAGTACTAAAATAAACCTTCACGTTATTCACTATATCTTCCATAACACAGACATCACGTCTGTTTTGCTCGAAGGGTTAGGTAGAAGTTTCCATAACATGATAATGATAATACATACATAGGCGACTTTTTATTTGCTGTAATAACATGGAGGGAATAAAACTGGTGCTCGTGACAATGCAGGCAACTCGCGGATCATATGGAACGTGTGGGGTTACCAGCTTCAGATACAATATAATGTACAATGTTTATTTGTACTATTCTAGAGATTATGGTTAAATCATAATATCTGCACGGGTCGATCTTCTAGGTTATGCGACGCTTGCCTAGGTCGGTTAATGAATGGGTGACTGTGATTGGGTGACAGTTACTTACGTTTTAGGGTTCCGTACCAAAATGTTAAAAAGGAACCCTTATGTTGCGATTCAGTCTGTCTGTCCGTCTGTCACAGCAGGATATCCCAAGAACTACTAATGTTATCAACATGAAATTTGGAATTGTTGTATGACGTTTGCTCAACTATTTTGCAAATAAGGAAGATTTTATTTTTTTCAGCAGTGACTGAAAAGGGGTCTTGAAAATTCGAATTGCGGCTACTAGTGCATGTATCATATGAAGGAGTGCTATTTGCACATAGTCAATTTTTTTTTAGTCCACGTTATTTTCGAATTTGACGAAAAATTTAAAAAATATCGTCTCTTCCCCCTTATCTCCGAAGTTTGTATGGAGAAAATCTGAAATTATTCTATGTGATAGAAGTTAATGTAAAGAGTACAGGAAAAATAAAACAATGTCTTATTTACAGACATTATTTTCACACTTTTTCAGAAATCATCAACAAAAATTACATTACTTCCGCAATCAGTCAAAAGATGGTGCTGACCACAAACTACAATATTCTCACCGCATTGTTAAAATTCTCTGACGAATATATATATATATATCTTTCTTTTTCAGTTTATGGAATATCTCTTAATTTGGTCCAATATTGGAGGAGGAAATAGGCGTGAGCTAAACCTCGAATTATGACTCTTTAGTTAAGAAATTCAGTCGGATGTCTGCGACCGCATTTCCTCTAAAGGTATATCTACACAAATCAGAGCCGTGGCCGGGACGTGACAGCGCCGGGCCCAATCATTGAAGCTTCGTCACTGGCCCGTGCACGGTCCTTGCACGGACGTGTGTGAACGAGTTCATATAAAATGTACACAACGATTTTTTTTTTGAGCCACTGATGGGGCACGGTCCGTTCACGTCCCGGGCACGGCCCTGATATGTGTGGATAGACCTTTAACGTGCTTTCCAAGACTCGGCGTAGTCTCGGCCCATGTGGTTGTTAAGACTTAACTCCTCAAAAAACGTACAAAATATACCAAATTTTCCTCACCTAGCAACCCTCCCATATTTATACCGTCCTTGAGTCGCTGTCAGTCATCGCTAGCTTTACGAGCACTATATAAAACTTCGCCTATTGTCGTTCGTTGTTGAGGATGTTATGATAGCACTTCCAGTTCGTAACACTGTCATGGTATAGTTATTTTGTGGCCTTAAAAGTTGTTATGGCTATTCTATTTTCAAGTAGTTTTTTATCTTTATAATTGTTAACATGCAGAGTTCTGTTGCGTGAACCAGGGTTACCGAAATAGCCCGAAGAATTGAGAAAATTAAGTGGGCAGGGCACATTGCTCGCAGAACGGGTGGCCGATGGGGCAGATAAGTTCTGGAATGGTGACCGCGAACCGGAAGACGTTGCGTTGAAAAGCCTCCCACCAGGTGGACCGATGAGCTGGTGCAGGTTGCGAGGACTGCTGGATGCGGGACGCACGGGACCGGTCAATGTAGCGCCGCTTGGCCTATGTCGAGAAGTGAACGTCTTTCAGATGATATTGTTACGAGCTGGGGTTCAGGGATAAATTATTTAAACAGCAGACTTCAATTAATCACTGTTTATTACAAAAACACTTCTTAAACAATTCTATTACTTTGCTCTATTTTCCGCTTTGATCTCTCTGTATCGCTTCTCAACCGAAACTGACCCACGACGAACCCGACCGCTCTTTATATAGCACGGAAGAAGTTTCAAGAACGTTCCATACTGTTCTAGATAATTCGAGAAACTTCCAGAACAATCGACTTTCGAACTCATTTTTCCCGAAGAGACTAGAAACTTCCAGAATGTTCGGTTCGAACCATCTTGAAAATTCCATTCGACACGAGCTTTCGAGAACAATAGTTCCGCTATTCGATATTAGACGGCGCCACTAGTTACTACCTAGTTCTTCCTCTCGTTACTAGATGGCGTTGCCCTATCTTTGTAACAATATGATGATGATTATGATTAATTGTGAACATAGTTAATCGATTATTCATTTAATAATAATATAAGAATAAAATTACAATTAAATTGCAAATAAAATTCTATTGATTCAAAAATTAAATAACTACAACGTCATTAAAAATATGTTAGAATTAGTTATATTTTACAATAATAACATTAAAGTCAGGTGAGAGTACGGCTCTTTCTGCCTGACCTTTGACTTAAACTGAGTTAGTGAGTTGAAAAAGATGTCTATATCATCATTGCAAGAGCTGATCTTGTTGTGCGTGCTCATCATCTTATGCATAGGAGCAGATCTTCAGTTCAAAATCTTGGACATCAATGATGTCCGAGATTTTGAACTGAACTACCGGCAACATTATAGATGCCAGTATTATTAGTATAGTACTGGCATAACAAACTTTTTCAAGCCATCCGTCCATATGCCTCACCCCTCTCTAAATTATCAACTATAGCTAAGCAGCTGATACATCCTGCCAGTGATTACCATATTGCGTGGCGTCATGAAATAGTGTTCAAAATCGCGTTTTTGCGTTAGCTGCCACTTCGCTGGTTCATAGTGGGTTCATTTGTGTTTTTGTGTAACGGTTATCAAGTGTAGGTGAAGTGGTAAGAGGTTTTAACTAAGAGCTACAGATACACAATACACACATAAACATAACATTACGCTTGTGTTCGCTAAAGGATTGGCACTTGGCAGCAATGTATCTAATACACCCACATTTCGACGGTTATGTTAATGCTCCATATAATAATGGTCGAGCATATTGATACTGAGCTGGAATTTATCAAACGAGAAAATCCGATAATTCTTTACCCGTCCCGGGCATCGAACCCTAGAACCCATTTGGAGCAGTAGCGTTTACGAACACTATACTCACGAGGCAGTTTATTATTCTGGTTAACAGCATACTTATTATGGGTACATATCGATTCAAACTTAATGGCGGCTCGTAAGTGACGGCAGTTGATAGCGCTTCTTTCGCTCCGCTTTACCCCACCCCCCAAGCCTGTTGTCACGTGAGTTTGCTACCAATGACTAGTCGAGTTTTCTGGGCCGCCATTAAGTTTGCATGTGTCTATACCCTAGTCAAGGTAAATGGTCACACATCAAAATACTGTCCGTGACAAGCTTTGCTTAACCTCACATAGCAACCAATCCACGTGTTTGTGATTCAACCTTAATATTGACAGGCTACCATTTTAATTAACAAAAAAAAAAAACTAACATCTTCCGAACAAAACAAAAATACAGGTGCAATCCCTATTAGAAAGAGACATCAACATCCTACCTTTCGCCCTTGCACCTGACACATTGCGTCCATAACAGGTGGCTGAGACCGTTACACTTTGCGCCACAGGATAAAAAAAGTTCTACACACCTTTGTTGTTATACTGCCAGTTGTAAATGTTGAATGTATTAAAGGTTTTTAGGCTGTGTGTGGGTGAGACAGCTGTTAGACGCGTGCGCTCATGTGTTAAAGTTTTAGAAAAAAGTGTAGTTTTTTTGTGTTCATTGATAGGTTTTGTCTTATAGGACGTCGCGGCGTCGGGAAGGAAATATTGTTTGTGTTCTTTAAAGTATATCGTAGTTTTTAATATTGGTTTTGATTTTACAAGCTTTCATTTTTAACTTGCAATTTATGTATGTAAGTGTGTTCGGGTCACATCTTGCAACTGAATTTTAAAGCAGTTATCCTCCACCGAATAAAATGAAATTTTGCATACACGTTTAGTTTGGATGACAGTGCATGGTTAGCTAAGTGACGTTCTAAATCCAATATGGCGGACGGCCCAAGATGTCAGACTAGATATTTTTTTGTGCACTGCCATGATTTGGGTATCGATTGAAAGGATTTGCTGAGAAAAATACGAAAAAAACTTCATCATCATCATCATATCAGCCGAAAGACGTCCACTGCTGGACATAGGCGTCCCCCAAGCGTCGCCACATTGACCGGTCCCGTGCGTCCCGCATCCAGCTTATCCCCGCAACCTTCACCAGGTCATCGGTCCACCTGGTGGGAGGCCTTCCAACGCAACGACTTCCGGTTCGCGGTCGCCACTCCAGAACCTTTCTGCCCCATCGGCCATCCGTTCTGCGAGCAATGTGCCCTGCCTACTGCCACTTAAGTTTGGCAATTCTTCGGGCTATGTCGGTAACCCTGGTTCTCTTGCGGATCTCTACATTTTTGATTCGATCACAAAAAATCTTGTTATAATGAATTATTTGAATATTTTCATGTATAAACTTTAGAAAGATAGTGTTATTGTCATAGACATTGACAACAGATTTCAACTCAATAAAAAGCGGACGAGTGCGAGTCGGACTCGCGCACGTAGGGAACCATAGACGCAAAAACCGGCAAAAAAATCACGTTTGTTGTATGGGAGCCCCACTTAAATATTTATTTTATTCTGTTTTTAGTATTTGTTGTTATAGCGGCAACAATTCAAGTCAATTGTCTAGCTATCACGGTTCATGAGATACAGCCTGGAGACAAACAGACGGACAGTGGATTCTTAGTAATAGGGTCCCGTTTTTACCCTTTGGCTACGGAACCCCAAAACGACTCAAAATCATTAATTTCAAAGAAACCATTAAATTGTAATATGGAATTATCAAACAAAAGATGAAACTAGTTGTATATTTGCAAGCGTCCGAAGAAGGTCTCTATGAAGAAGAACGTGAAAGAAACTCCAAGGACATTCTTTCTACTTGTGTAAATTAGACCCATCCAAATTGAAAAGTGCCAATATAAACCTAACTTTTGCCCGCGGCTACAATCTTTTCTATCCCACTCAGCGTCAGTGTATATTCCTGTCTTTAAGTAAGAAGAACATACGTATGAAAGTAAATACATTCATACATAAACTCACGGCTTTTCCATTAAACCTACGATCCTTAAACACAAATTTATCTGCAAATAAACAATAAATTTTACTTCATCATAATATCTATTTAATGTGTATTATCACTTCCTCCTTCACCTGCCAAAATTGCATTAGGATCACACAAGCTTTTTCTAAAAGCTCTTAAAGTAAAGGTTTATGATATCGTTTAGAGCATGACTAACAAAATGATCTCTATAATCTACCTTGAAAACCCACTCGTGCGAATCAACCCTAACCTTCCAAATAAAAACAAAATAACTGCCCCATCCGACACCGAACCCACATCCAAGATACAAGATCCCACAGTAAAACTTCTCACATTACATCCCGTAACATAAAACCACAAACTTTGCTAAAAAAATATGTTTAAAACATACATCTACGTCATCAGTATCAGGTAAGAAATGAACGGGGGGTATTGTTGACAGGAAGATGACAATTTAGTTTAATAATTGCCTTCTGTGGTGCCAACTGCCATGTGTCACCAAAACTTATTTTCTTATTATTAGTTCCTACTCCACTTTTGTGCGTTAGATGTATTGTATGTAAGGTTGCTGTTTTGAAACAGGTGCTCCTCTAAACTTAAGGCGCTACCCCGAGCAAAACGCCGCGCTAGCCGTTTTTCGTGCAGTTTTTAGGAGCTATCTACTCGTTATTTAAAATGAAATATCAACTAATAAATATACATTAAATTTCTACTTGATTCCAAAATTGTAGAATTCTTTTTTTTTATGTAGTATATGTTTCACTAATCTCCTTCCAACAAAACCATAAAAATGAGAAATAATGATTGATAGCATGCATCTCCTCGTAAAGTGTTCATTAATAATTTGTTGTACTAACACTAATGGATAGACAATTCGATAACGAACATTTTGGTAGATTTTTTTTTTTCAAAAGACCAATATTCGATTTTATAAAGAAGTTATTCTAAAATCTGGGCGTATTCACTACTGTAATTCATGCGCCACGAGTGCCGCTAGGCCAATAGGAATGCTCAAATCTCATGCTGATTTTTTGGTCAGGATACGGCCTTAAATTAAAGAAGGAAATCATATACAAACTGTAGCATGTTACAACATAAACAAAACACAAACTAGTTCTGAAACACAATATTTTTAACCACCTCGTCCCGACGGAAAAAGAGGGGTGTTAGTTTGACGTGTGTACCTGTGTGTTTGTGTATCTGTCTGCGGCATCGTAGCTCCTAAACGGATGAAGCGATTTTGATTTCGTTTTGTTTGAAAGGTGACTTTATCAAGAGCGTTCTTAGCTATTTTGCATGACAATCGGTTCAGCCGTTCAAAATTTATGGGCGTTTTACTATTTGAATCGGGAGGTTTTCGCAAGATATCTTGTTCAATAGATCTTCGATCGAAACGTGTCTACTACCAGATAAATTATATAGCATGAAATAAAATGGTGTCGAGTTTTTTTTTTAATTATGGAACAAGTAAAACTTAAAAAATCCTCCGGCACAGATCAAACTTATAACATCTCTCTTTATCCGTCGGAGTTAAAAATGAGCGGGTATCAGCAGATGTTGAACAGGGTGCAGTATGGATCCTACACTGAATTATTTATTTTTTATTTATTTAAAGCTTCGTGAAGATCGATCCGTGACGACTGTTATTATATAGCTAAGAGCTTCTCATTTATCAGTGTTGCTAAATACCAGACATAAGACATAGTAACATAAATACGTGTGTACCTTCTAGAACCTTTACTATACAATATACATAGTAGTACCACACGGACCAATCACGCATAGCTACTGCTGTAATACAAGTAACAAATGGGCTTGTCAATCCGACAAGTCGATTTGTCTGACCGTGCGACTCGGTGTGATGTGTTAACACGATTGTGTTTAGCTAGAAACAATCACATTGTTAGAAGGACATAGAATTAGTTCTGTGGTGTTGTCTATAACATAAAATAACGCATGTATTCTCCGAAGGGTCGTGCAGAAGTGTGTTTTATAGGACTTTCAAATTAATTCAATGGGTTGTCAAGGGTTTCTTAAACAAGAAGATGAAGATCGCCTGGAATATATCACAGAACGCGATAGGGCCGCCTGTTGTATGTTCGGTTCATTTTAAGGTTTCCTTATGTATTGTTTTATCGTGGTGCACAATAAAGTATTTATCTATACTAATATTATAAAGAGGTAAAGTTTGTGAGTTTGTGACGTTGTAAGGGGTAATCTCTGGATCTACGGAACCGATTTTGATAATTCTTTCACCAGTAGAAAGCTACATTATTCCTGAGTGTCATAGGCCATACTAAATTTTCAAAAATATTAGAGATCCTTATGAAAATTGCAATAATGTAACCCAAGATAGAAAAATGTTGACTATAAAATCCATTCTTTGGCGTGCGCTGAGAAAACTATTGCTGACCCCCGGAGCTTCGCTCCCGTCAACTGGCTACATACCTAGCCTACCATGCCTGCCCTGGCTGCCCGGTCTGCCCTGCCTGCCCTGCCTGCCCTTCCTGCTTCGTGCTAAATAACAGGGGTAAAATATTTTTTCTTGATGCCCCAGGAGGCACTGGGAAAACGTTCCTCGCAAATTTGGTATTGGCAAAAGTAAGACAATCCGGAAGAAATGGGCTAGCAGTTGCCTCTTCAGGGATTGCTGCAACTCTATTAAATGATGGGAAAACAGCACACTCCACATTTAAGCTACCACTGACAGTATCATTGGAACAACAGTCAGTATGCTCTATACGTAAAAATGGACCGCTAGGGAAACTTTTACAAGAGACATCTTTAATTATATGGGACGAATGTACCATGAGTCATAGAGCTCATGTTGAAGCAGTAAACCGAACGCTCAAAGACCTCAGAAACTCAGATGCTGTTATGGGTGGTGTTACTTTTGTTTTTGCGGGCGATTTTCGGCAAACATTGCCTGTAATAACAAAAGGAACTCGCGCCGATGTTATCAGGGCATGCTTAAAATCATCTTACATATGGAGTTCCGTTGAAATTCTCAATTACGAACAAACATGAGAACCCATTTGAGCGACAACTACGATAAAGACTTTCCGCATCAACTGCTGAATCTTGGAGAAGGAAAAATTTGCTGTCCTAACACCAACAGTACTAGCGATGACATTAAACTTGACGATAGATTAGGTCACATACTACATAAGTTAGAACATCTGATAGACGCAATATATCCCGGTCTTGAAAATTTATTGGAAAGAGATTATCATTGGCTTTGTTCTAGGGCAATAGTCTCACCCAGAAACGATACAGTGAATGAGATAAATAAACTAATTTTAGAGAAAATACCCGGTCAACTCAAACACTATAAGTCCATTGACACGGTGTGTAATATTAAGGATACAGTGCACTATCCTCAAGAATTTTTAAATTCTTTGAGCCCTTCTGGCTTACCTCCCCACGACCTTATGTTAAAAGTTGGCATTCCTATCATGCTATTAAGAAACTTGAGCCGCCCAAACATGTGTAATGGCACAAGGCTGCTCATAAAAGAGTTGCGGGAGAATATAATCGTGGCGACCATTCTCACAGGGCCAGCAGTAGGACAACTGGCTTATATTCCGCGGATACCCATGATTCCGACGGATTTACCCATACCGTTTAAAAGGCTACAATATCCCGTCAAGATCTCTTTTGCCCTCACTATTAATAAGTCCCAGGGTTAAACATTATCTCTGGTAGGCATTGACCTGAGAAAGCAGTGTTTTTCCCATGGCCAGTTATATGTTGGCTTATCTCGGGTTGGAACTCCTGAAAGACAATATATTTTGGTATCAAATAATAACATTACATCTAATATAGTGTACAGAGAAGTTTTGAACAATTAAAATAAACATAATTTATTCAATCATAATCGTTTCATTCACTCATTTCCCCCATTCTTCACCCATGTATCACAATTAAACAATTTGATTTGATTTGAAACCCGGTAATATAGCCAAATTGGCATGCAAATACATAAATACATATACAGTAAAAATATAACCCACCTTTTGGCAGTCAGAAAATAAATCATAGCACTCAGTAGGTACTAACCGAACCACAATCATAAATTCATCAGAAGTAAAAAATTGTTTACCGCCCAACGAAGTGGGCACGGGTCAGCTAGTAAATAAATAAATAAGATTTCATTTTATTAACTCTTAATTCTGTTTACCATTTATGCCCGCCATCTTACCCAGTTACTGGGCTGTAGAGGTAAGATAGGCATTTCATCATCTTCATCATATCAGCCGAAAGACGTCCACTGCTGGACATAGGCCTTCCCCACTTTGATCGGTCCCGTGCGTCTTGCAACCAGCTTATCCCTGCAACCTTCACCAGGTCAATATCAATATAGGCATTTGTTTCAAGTAAAATTCAAGTATCCGATCCAAACAAAGTTGGGAAAATTTGTGCAGATTTTTCTTCCACAGCTGGGCAAAAGCTTGCCTTAAGTCATTCATAGAAATAAAGTCGAAAAGACGTACATAAAATGACGCCTTGTTTCCATGATGGTAGGCAGAAACTACAGAATGCCACCAGCTACGATCCTTATTACATAGTTATTTTGCTTCACTTAGCTACGTCGAAAATATTTAGGAAAATACATGCAAATGCTACGCTTCTTCATCATCATCATCATCATCATTTTAGCCGAAAGACGTCCACTGCTGAACGTAAGCCTCCCACAGGCGTGATCGATACCGCACGTCTCGCATCCAGTTGATTCCCGCAACTTTAATTAACCAGGTCATCGGTCCAGCGCATCGTCTTCCGGTTTGCGGTCGCCACTCCAGATCTTTTTGGCTCCATCTACCATACTTTCTGCGAGCAATGTGCTCTACCGACTGCCACCTCAGTTTCGCAATTTTTTGCGCTGTGTTCAACTTTGTTCCTCCTGCGGATATCCACATTCATGATGCGATTATACAAGGAAACTCCGAGCATAGCTCTCTCCATTGCCCTTTGGGTGACTGTAAGCTTTCTGATGAGGCCCATTGTGAGTGACCACGTCTCAGAGCCATCACTCACAACACACACTGAGCATAGACATTCGTCTTGAGAGACTGTGGTAAGTTGGACGACAACATACCGCGCAACTCCGTCCAATAGGTAATCACTGGCAACACACAATGGTCATAGACTAGTCTTGAGACACATTTTATTATTAATTTTAATCAATTTAAAATGAGTAACTATAAATATAATCGAAGCAAGTCAAAAACCTTTGTAACTTAGTAATATCTAAATCAAATATCAAATCAAAATAGCATCAATCTTATTTAAATATACCACAAAAACTCCACTCCTAAAAATAATAGCAAGGAGATTTGAATACAATAATAATTCAAATACATTTTATGTTATTTTACAAGTGGCAACTCTAAAAGCTTTCTGTGAAATGGCTTGCAACTTTCTTTCAGTAAAAAGATGAAACTTTTCAAAATATTTTCATATACGATTGAATTTAATATTTTCAAATAATGTTTTTGTTTATTTTTCATGTATTATAAGTTTAGCTGATCTTTCTATTAAAGTAATAGTATTATGACCGTAGTCAATACTAGACTTGTTCTACGACTTGGTTGACTCTGCGGAAAATTCTTCTCTCCTTTGTAATGTTTTTAATATTGTACACTGGATCCTGCCCTCTATTGTCATGGTTCTCTGTCACTCTATGGTTTGCTATAAGAGAACTCAACATTGCTTTAAGCTCGCCTTTGTACATTTTTGTTTTGGTATAGGTACAATAAATGATTAAGTTTTTATTAACATGTGAAAGTCGGCTTCCAGTCTGGCTGGATGCAGCTGTACACCAGTATTTTACAGGAAACGACTGCCTGTCAGTAACCCAGTAACTGGGTAACACGTATCCCTTTGGCAAAACTGCTGTCAGATATCCGACCTCTGAACGAGGTCCCAGTGCTAAGAAAGAAAATTTGGTTCAAATAAATCTCACTAGATGGCGCGACATGCACCGAATTGTTATTGAATTGTGCGTAAAATTATTTTTTTCTGGAATTGGACATAAAAATTGTGTGTTCTTGTTTAATCAACTCTCCTTAGCACAAAATTATGGAATATTTGGCTCTTAATTCACATTTCAAAGATTATTTGAACGGATCATAAAAAATTGATGCTAATAGATGGCGCGGTTTTAAATGTCTGAGGCATTCCACTCGATTGTTTAAATTTTTATTGTAACACATTTTGGTGCAATGAAACTGAAAAAACACCGGCCAAGTGCGAGTCGGATTCGCGCACGAAGGGTTCCGTACCATTATAGCAAAAAACGGCATAAAAATCTAGAGGTGATTACAAAAATGTATACTACTTATATGATTAAGAGAAATTCGTAAAAAAAATTGAACTAAAAAGTTGTAAATAAAAAAAAGTTAATAAAAAAATGTATCCTCCGACTGCAGAGCATGATTTTCTTCTTGTTTACATCTTTTTAGTTCGCTTCTAAAGCAGTCGGATTTTTTGATTTTATAATCTTTTTTAATATATTATATAAGGCCACGAGCTCCTTTACGTAGGTGTGTATTACATATAGACCTATTTACCCTTTTCGGGAATACATACACGATAAAACGTCATGCTAGGTACCATTTTTACAACCCACATATCCCAGGATTCAAATTCGCGTCATGTACGGTTTGCCAAACAGACGTAGAGTGACAGTTAACCCATCAGTTACCGGGACAGTGTAACTTAACCCTTCTCACGGCCATGGGAATGTGAACAAGTGACGTTTATAGTTTACCACAGGTTTTACTTAAACTTGTCAAGTTGGAAGGACCAGTATGTAAGAACATTCGCAAACAAAAATATTCTTCCATGTCTAGCCCTCCTTCCTTTTTAACCGACTTTCCAAAAAGAAAGAGGTTCTCAATTCGGATGTTTATACTTTTTTTTATTTTTTGCTATCATATATATACTTTTTTTAATTTTTTTGTTATATATCACGGATTTGCAAAATTATTTTTTTGTCTGAAAGAAGATTATTACGAAATGGTCCCGCTTAAAGAGAAAAATAAAAAAAATAAAGCTATTGCATAGCATTTATTCTAGATCCAGTCCTGGAAAATGCGTCAAAAAAATTAAAAACGTTAAAAACTCGAAAACGTAGCGAGCCAAACCCGCATTTATTTACGATTAATAAAACTCTAAAAAACAAAACAAAAATACCCTTATTCACATTGAAATAAGGTCGCTTTTCTTTGACAAGCAAAAGTGACCCTTATTCTCATTAACATAAGGTCCACATTGATCACCATTGTCACAGAAACAGCTCAGAGAGACCGATAAAAGGCAAAAAAATTACGACCAACAAAAATTTTAAAACCCTCATATCTCAGAAACGGTTGGAGTTAGCGCATTTCTGACAAAAAATTTGCCCCCTTGCCCGCCGCTACTTCATCCAGGAGAACAAGATAGGATTAACCCCCCCCCCCCCCTTAACCGTTTACCTCCCCCCGCAAAAAAAAATTTCATTCTAAAAATACCAACACGGAAATCGAAAACACGTGCAACAAACCTCCCCCCCCTCCTCCCCTCACCACTCAGATTCCACAGAATTCAAAAACCTTATTAAAAGTCAAAGTATCACCGCCGTGCACGTCGGAGTGGGGAGCGTGAGGTTTTTTCGTTACGGAATTTCTGGATTCGGTCGGTTCTACAGAACTGTTCAGGATCTGGCTGTTTGTGCATATGATGTTAAAAATTATTAATAATAAATGTTTGTAAACGCACCCCCGATAAAAGAGAAATTCAACATGCCAACGTGTTACAAAAAAACAGAATTCTAATGAGAATTCTAATTTTCTTACCAATGGGTAATAATATCGGAAGGGCAGACAAAAATAAAAAGTAATTTAGTATCTATAAAGTTCTTTTGAACTTAGTCCTAGATAAAAATCTAAAACTGAATGTTTTATTAAACGTTGATGTGTTGAATAATTCCTAAATGGTCCATTTAAACACATGAAAACAGTTTAAGCTTTTAAAGATAAAAGAGCTCTTAAAAACATTGGATTATAAAATAATAGTATTAGTTTTTTTCCAGAATGTTTGCAAAGACTCAAGCAATAATAATGCCAAGCAATTCAATACAATCGTGTATTAAAAGCACATTACTAGATATTGCTATATTGGTTTTTATTAGAGACGTACCAACTATGAATTTGGCCGACTAGCCGATTAGTCGGTTGTAAACAGGACGACTAATCAGCCGACTAGTCGGCTAAGCCAATAATAGTTTTGGTGGTATTCGGCAATTTCCGTGATGCTTGACCGCCCGCCGCCTAAGAACGTTTAACATGTTTTGTATTCGCATTGTTTCTTGATTTTTGCTTTTGTACAGGTCAGAGCGATATGTAAAACAATTTAGAAAATAATGTTATTGCTCACTTGAGTGAAAGATCTCAATAAAAAATAATCAGTTCAATAGGAAAGTCTCGTGTATGTTGTTTTTTTCACCAATTGGACATTGGTTTCCGTAAACTCAAGTGTAATCAGCGCCAAATGATAATTTATTGTAGTGGAAATACATAAAAAGTAAGAAGCCGGATAGTCAGCACCCATTGACGAATAGTCGCCATCTAGTCACTGACTATGAAAGTGGCCGAATAGTCGGCTGGTCGGAACATCACTAGTTTTTATCATTACTAAGAAACTTCACTCTCTTTGCCTTCTTCTTGCCTCGTTGGTCTTGTGGTCGCAAGCGCTACTGCTGAGACTGAGGTTCTGGGGTCGACGCCCGGGTCATGCAAAGTGTTATTTTATCTAGAATTTCTCAGTAGTAGCCTAGAGTCTGCATTTGCGCCCGGTGGATGACAACAGACTCGCCCCTTATAGGGTTATACATTCTGAAACTTATTGTATGAAAATCCTGAGAGATGTTTTTATTTAAATCCTGATCTTATTTATACTCACACCAAGCATGAAAACAGTACTTAAATACTCACGCCTTTTTCTCATGGGGGTAGGCAGAAACTACAGGACACTACCTGCTACGAAGCTTATATACTTATTGTGCTTCATTATCGTTCATACATCTAGTCATACACACATGCTGGTTATGAGTACTGCGCACCTGGCCTTTCTGAAGAACATCACCAATAAGAACCATGTCTCCACTCACATCTACAGAAAATACAAAAAAGAAATGACTTAGAATCTTTTTAAAAGTCAAATATATTTATTTCAACTAAGCCATTAAGCGCCACTTTTCAACGTCCAAAATAAAATTTTACAAGTATTGCAAGTAGTGCATTCGGCAAAGTAGCTTGTTATGGATAAGAACGCACAAGGAACTACTACTACTACTCCTACTACTATTACTTAATCTTTTAATAAAATAAGTGTTTTATATTTACATAAGTGCATATTAATAAATTACACCCAGCACTACTATACTACTGTATACAGTATTACAAGCACTAACAGATAAATGCCTTCACTTGATAATTAGGAACATGGCTCTCACATACTTACAAATATTAACGGAAATAATCGGAAATATTGACGGATATTTAACGGAACTGTGTGGGAGTCAATTTTTTTAAACAAAAGGAGAAGAAAAATAAAAATAAAGCTTTACTATAATTACGAATATTATACAAATTAACCAGTTTGATTTTGTATACACTAACGATTGCCCTATGGAGCAGGACCAGCATGTTTCTTTGCGTAACCCTACATTCTGAAGCTATAATTATCTATAAAAAATTACCACATGTTTGGAAACCTTATACACGCAGAATTTATCACAATATGCAAAATTTTACTCCCATCTAAGGCAATACACCATACAATCTGCTTACCTACATTATATATTATTCATAAAAGTTATGGTAAAGCCACAGGCAGATCTGGAATTAGACCAAAACCGTGGCTAAATATTTAGGCCCGTGTTAGCTGCGTAGCGAAGGACCAATTAAGCTTGTTACTTTGGTCCTGTTAGTAATTAAGTGGGCGGTGTGAGGTGAATAACATTAGTTATAGTAACGTAGATAATTAAAGGTTCTTGTAAATGTTTCAACTTAATAAGGAATGGAATTCCCTTTCAGTGTTTTCTGATAGCTACAATCTAGGAGTCTTCATGTCAAGATTCGAGTGAATAGGTAACTTCTAGGATAGCGTTTCTTTGTCTTCGACCACATTATCGGTTACCATCAGGTGAGATCATAGATATTGAGATAGTAGTCAAACGCGAGCCTATCGTAAATTAAAAATAATAAACTGAACCATGAAGTTTAGTTTTTATCCGACTTTCCAAACAATAGGTGGTTCTATGTTCGACTTTATGTTTGTTTTTTTTTTGTATGGTCTCCGATTTATCCGTCAATTGTGGACCGATTTTAAACATTCTGTTTTTTTTATATAGAATGCTACCAAATTTGTTAAAGATCTAATTAATTTAAAGAACTTCAGAGATATGTGCAACAGAACTCTTCAATAAACGACGGAAAATCTCTCGGGATTGCTGCAATCGCATGACTGTTTATTATTTATACCATTTCATAACATAACATCACGACAGTACGCTCTAAAGGGGTAAGCAGATGTGTACTGTTCACCTTGGTACCTTCATTTAACTGTTCACCTTTCATTTCACCGGTTATGTTCAAGTTGCATGATATTCGGGTTATCTATTCTGGTATTATTGGTTGGTACCTCTACCTTACTATTAAACTTGTCTATAAGGTACCACTACTAAATAGAGAAAAATATAAAACATTTGAATAAAAATGCAACCGACTTCCAAATAAAAACAATACAACGTGAAAAATAACTTCTTTTACGGAAGTCGGTGTCCAGAAATGAAAAAAAGAAAACAGGATCACCGACTTCCGAAAAAGAAGTTATTTTCAGTGTGTAGTGTTTTATTTGGAAGTAGTATTTTTTTGTAAAAAAAATTTGATTTTTAATTTTCAATTGCTTTCTCCACCGCTTCGCTTCTGTGTCCAATTCCATAGAAACATTCCAGTTTTCGGGATACTAAATTACTTATGACATTTAGGTTTAAGGTTTTCTTATGTCAACATTTTTCATAAACGATCTCATACAACTGAAAAAGCATTTTAGCCTATTTATTAAACACAAATTCTTATCATTTGATCATATTTAAAGTAATTTTTTTTACCAGAAATCTTGTTTTATTTGATTATAAGCCCAAATAATAATTAATCAGATGAATAAATACATGGAGCAGTGGTGGCCTAGTGCTAACGGCCCCGACTTACGTGTCGTAGGTCGTGGTTTCAAACCCAGGCAGGCGCATTTCGTTGTATATATTATTTCATCACCAATTCACCACTGCTCTAAAAACGGTGAAGGAGAACATAGTGAGGAAACTGGCATGTCCTAGAAGCTGAAACTCGAAGACATGTGACATCCACTAACCCGCACCTGCTGGTCCTGCGTAGTGTATTATGGCTCATTCCCTCTCTCACAGAGAGGAGGCCTGTATTCCAGTAGTGAAAGTGTCGTTAAAAAGGTCGATGATGATGATGAGATGAATAGATGATACATGACAGTCATGTTGTAGTCATACACGCACACCGGTTATGTGAGTACTGCGCACCCGGTCCTAAGCATTATTTATTCATCTGATTAATTAGTATTTAGGCTTATAATCAAATCAAACAAGGTTTCTGATGGTATGAACGTAAATGACGCAAAAGCATACTCCTTTTTCGCCATAAGGCTCGTAGCGAGTGGCGTTCTTTAGTTTTTGCCTACCCCCATGGAAAAAGGACGTGATTTTATTTATGAATGTATAATATTTATTTTTACTTAGTAAAAAGAAGAAACTCAAAAAAAAAACATTGCATGTCATAATAAATTTTAGTTGCCAGAAAAAAACTTTTTAACAAAAAAATTACCGGCTTCCAAAAAGAACACTCCAAAGCGAAAAAGTATTTCCTTTTCGGAAGTCGATGTCTTTGGAACCTAAATTTTTTCGTTTTTGACAAGAAATTATTTTTTGCTTTGCAGTGTTTTGTTTTGGAAATCGGTGTTTTTTTTATTGAAAAGATATTATTTTTCTCTTTTTAGTTCAGGTACCTTATATTACCATGTAAATACGCATTATCAAGGATAACTTAAAAATCGCGTAATAAAGAACGAATCAAATTGAGAACCTCCTTCTTTTTGAAGTCGGTTGAATATAAACAACTTCATTGATTAGTTTTCCCAAAACCAAAAATACTTCACTGATCCTTGATTTAATTTGAATTTCCAATAGGTACCTCTTGTTGTGAGATTGATCCTGAAAACTAGAAACCTAAAGGTGCAAATGACCCAATTTCACCCCAAATCAGTAGGGTTAGGGATTAATCGGGCGACCGATCCCAACCCCTCAAGATCTGGGATCTGTTACCTGATTAGAAATATCCCGAGATATATCATGTACTCACCTTTGCTCATCTTTATGAACCTTTTTAGAACATCGAATTTTGGTCTTTAGAATCTGTTTGTTTTGCATTTTTGTCATTAGGTTCTGCCCGCGGTTTCGCCCGCGTAAAAAGTGTTTTGTCGTCCCACGGGCACACACTGCCGGTATAAAAAGTGTCCTGTCCTAATTCAGAACTTGGTCCACCCAAGTTCCAGGTAACATCCAAATCCGTTCAGCGGTTAAGACATGAGAAGATAACAGACAGAACTGCTTCTGCATTTATTTATTCACTTACTTCTGCCAGTGGCTTCGCGTTGTGTCGAAAATTGTCCCGAGTATACACATTCCCGAGATAAAAAATATCCTCTGTGCTATTCCACACACAGAGATAGATTATAATCTTGCCAAATTTCTAAGTTGCCAAATTTCATACAGATTTGTTTAGTCGTTCTGGCGTGCGTCATGCGTGCCATCCATCCAAACTTTGGTATGTGGTGGTGGTGGTGCATGATGCAAACTACCGCGATAAAAAGTATGCTATGTCCTAGCCCAGGACTTGGTCTACCCGTGTGCTAAGTTTCCTTCAAATCCGTCAAAGGTAACAGTCAGTTACTTTCGTATTTATAATATTAGTATGGATTCGTTTTCATTACAATTATCTATACCAATATTATAAAGAGGAAAGATTTTTTTGTTTGTTTGTACCGAATAGGCTCCAAAACTACTGGACCGATTTCAAAAATTCTTTCACCGTTGGGAAGCTACTCTATTCCTGGGTGACATAGGCTACTTTTTATCCCTATATTCCCACGGGAACGGGAACTACGCGGGTGAAACCGCGAGGCGTCCTCTAGTGTTATTATAAAGTACTGAAGCAAGAATATTATCGGTTATCTATGAATGAGGAATTGTTTTTTGTTTTTTTTTATACAAAACACTAGTTTCTTCCCACAACTCCGCTCTCGTGACCTATTTCACAGAAGCTGTAAATTCGGCATAAAAAGTATGTGATGCTTTCTACTAATTTTTAAAAGAATTCCCGAAATTAGAGCAGCCCTTTAAGAAAATAAAAACAAATAATTACCTTTACACAGTACACCACTGACTATTGATATTATCTACCAGGCAACCTTTATTACAAGGGTTGTCTAATAGAAATTACTTACAGCGATAAGTACGCCATTATACACATAGAATTAAAATATTGTTACTGTCTTCATATATATTTATATCTATCATTACAAAACATTAGTTTCGATAAACCCCTGATCAATTAACGATAACCACAGACCAAAAGCACCAGAATTTCATTATTTTTATATATAAAAAGTTATAAATCTAATTATATTCCAGTAGCACAAGCATGAAAGATTTATATGAACCCACGTAAAACCTAGCCTTAGATAAAAGCTTTTAGTAATCCACACAAAAATACTTCAGCAGACTACGTTTACAACGAGGCTTAACAAAATCCCAAAACTAAGAATCGTAACTAATATTTTAAATGTAAAAGTAACTGTGTTTGTTTGTTACACCTTGACACCAATAAACCGATTTTGATTTATTTTGGTACAAAAGTAGATTACCCTAGAAACGGTTATAGGCCACATTTTTGCATAAAACTTGAAAGGAGATAAATAGTCTTCCGATTATCTTACTTACAAAAGTATCAGGAGACCAGAATCATAGAGTAAAAAAAACTGTGCCTGGCATCATGAGTGTTAAAGAATCTTAAACAACCAGGAGACCAGAATCACGAGTGGTAAAACTCACAAACTACTAGGAGAACAGTATCATTAAGAAGTAGATTGACAACCAGAATTGATTGACAAAGTCTATATTAATGTGAGAGAAGCCGCGGGAAAAAGCGAGTAATAAAATAATAATCTTTCAATCTCTAAAAGCTGGTCCTTTGTGAGGCGTGGTGGTCGGCTACTGCCTTTGTAGGCATATACTTGTATGACCACCGGACGAATGCCCAGGCAGAATACCGATAGTTAGGTTCCTATGGTGTCGATTTTCTAATCAAACAAAGTGAAATTGGGTTTCCTCGGTACTGTTTGAGGGATCTAGTTCATGGTTAAACTGGTGCATGTACTATGTGGCTGCTAGGATCAAATTATTGATTCTGTTTTTACCCGACTGCTGAAGGAGGGTAATGTGTTTATCAGCCTATATATGTTTGTTCATATGTGGCGTTCTAGAGACCAAACGCATTTGTCGATTTTGATGATTCTTACGTCAATCGATTCGTCTTAGTCTCGCGTGTGTCGCTGGTTACATTAAAATAAAAGATTTTGAGAGGTGATTTCAAAAATATATAAAAATTGTATGTTTAAATGGAACTAATTCGAAAAAAAAAATGTCATCTGAAAGTTATCAATAAAAAAGTTAATTCAAAAAATAAAAAACCCAATTAAAGAAAGAAAGAAATATATTTATTTGTGACCCGCACAGCAGACACGAGATAAGCAAAACACAAACAATAATAAAAAAATAACCCCGTGCGAGACCAAAAAGGCTCCTATCTCAGCATGTGCAACGATATTAAAAAGAAAATAACGCGCTAAATACGTAAACAAGACGAAAATCATGTTGTGCAGTCGGGATTCATCTGGTTTTGGTCAGCCAGCTCGCGAATATATGTATCCTCCGACTGCACAGCATGAATTTCTTCTTGTTTACGTCTTTTTAGTTCTCTTCTAAATTCGGGTTTTTTGTTTTTTTGTTTAAATGGTAGCTTTGAGACGAATAACGGATAGAAAGGTAATTTGAGGCACTAAGCGGCCTTAGAGAATTTAGGAGTTATCAAAGTCAATTCATTTATTTGAAAGTTAATATATAATAATAATTGATTTTACTGACCATTCACTAGGGTAGTTTGTTATGGAGAGAATAACGGACTAGAAACTCCATACTTACTTACTCTTTAAAAAAAGTGTATCTACCTACTACAATATTTGGTATATATTAAATCATTTGTGAAGACGATGCACCTAGAATAACCTAGTTTGATTTTGTCAAAACTAAATATATGCAAATGTGTTTTCATAATTATATAACCAGGCTATCGATATTTTTCTCCGAAATTGTTACCTAACGAATCTTACTTGCTCCCTTTAGAGCAATAACAAAGAATTAAGAAGCAAAAGTTCGAAACTCCACGTGTATGTAGAACTTCACTATTTTAACCATTCAATGTTTTGCAAGCGATGTGGGAGTGAGCTCTGACCCCGTTACCTGTCTCTACAAAGTGCAATTTAATCAACATCTAACTTACATAATATATTCATATTGAACGTAGTTATAAACGGTGTTTTAGCACTAATTGACTACCTCGTTGTCTTACTGACAGAGCTCCACTGCTGAGTATCAGTGCCTGGATTCTACTCCAGGGTCTGTAAAAGTGTTATCTGGATGTTCTCGGTAGCAGTTCGGAGTTTGGCTCGCCTCTATTCATCATCATCATCATAATTTCAGGCGAAAGACGTCCACTGCTGGACATAGGCCTCATTGCCATCGCCACATTGACCGGTCCCATGCGTCTCGCATCCAGCGGATTCCCGCAACTTTTTCGGATTCTCTCTTTGAATCTGTTTCCTCAGAGTACAAACATCTCATAGTCATGGGTGATTTTAACACTGACCTTTTTAAGGATAACCCTCGATCACGCAGACTGAGAGCGATCCTGGAGTCGTCGAGTCTATCTCTCCTTAAACTTAATCCGACTCATCATAACTTTGACTCAAGCGATTCCTGGCTTGATCTCATGATTGCATCTTCTGTGGATCTCGTTGCCAACCACGGTCAGGTCGCTGCGCCTGGTTTATCCAGACACGATCTCATTTACATGTCCTACAAAATGAAACCCCCTAAGCAGCGGCCTGCTATTGTTTTAATCCGGAATTTCGTAAAATTAAATAAAGAAAAGCTCAATAGCGATGCACAAGCCCTGGATTGGGTTGATATTGCCCAGTCATCTTCAGTGGATCAGAAAGTGGATATCTTTAACAGGTACGTACTCCAGCTCATGGACACGCATGCGCCACTGAGGGCTGTTCGTGTCAAGCGCCCCCCAGCTTCATGGATAACCCCTGGAGTTCGGATGGCAATGAGACGACGAGACCGGGCTTTTAGAAAATATAGGCGAGACCGCAGTGAGGAGAACTGGATCCTGTATAAGTTGGCTAGAAACCGCTGCAACCAGATGGTAAGAGCATCTAAACGCCGATACATTTGTGAAAATGTTCTCAATTCGTCACCGGCTGATATTTGGAAGTTCTTGAAATCGCTTGGCATAGCAAAGTCCCCTTCTAGTATTGTTTCTCCTAATCTGCCTTTGAATGTTCTTAATAATCATTTTTCAACATCCGCTACGCTTGCGGCTGACGTTAAAAATAAAACTATCGCTGATATTACTTCCAAGCCAATCCTTTCTCCTGACTCTTTTTCTTTCTCCACCGTGACTAACCTTGAGGTCCTCAAATATTTTACCTCAATTAAGTCTAGGGCTGTGGGCTGTGATGGGGTTAGTCGAACTATGTTATCTTTTATGATTGAGAACTTAATTCCAATTATTACTCACATCATCAACTCATCGCTGCAGACTGGTGAGTTTCCTGCAATGTGGCGTAAGGCTTACATTATCCCTCTTCCTAAAATTCCCAACCCCAGTTTGGCAATTCACTTCAGACCTATCACCATTCTCCCTTTCCTTTCTAAGATCCTAGAAGCAGTTGCTCTTAAACAAATATCCTCCTACGTCTTCAAGAATAACTTGTTGTCCAATTGCCAATCCGGTTTTCGGCCTGGCCACAGCACAGCCACAGCTCTGCTTAAAGTTACTGAAGACATTAGGGACGGTTTGGAGAGTTCAAAGTTAACGGTGCTGGTTTTAATAGATTTTTCCAATGCTTTTAACACCGTTGATCACGACATTCTCCTGGCCATACTGTCTCAAATTGGGGTCTCTTCGTTGTCACGTGAGTGGTTTTCATCATATCTTCGTGGTCGCCAGCAGGCTGTGCGTGCTGATCAGGATTGCTCTGACTGGTGTGACTTGGTAACTGGTGTTCCACAAGGCGGTATACTCTCTCCTCTTTTATTCTCTTTATTTATTAACTCCATTACTGTCATCCTCAAATGTTCTTACCATCTGTACGCTGATGACTTGCAACTTTACGCTCAATCAGACATTGCCAACCTTGACAATTGCATTTCATTACTCAATGCTGATCTTCGAGCTATCAGTGAGTGGTCTGGCAAATTTGGGGTTTCTGTTAACGTCGGGAAATGTCAGGCCATACTCATTGGTAGTTCGTACTATTTGAGAAGTGTGAACACTGGCCAACTCATGCCACTGATGTACGAGAACTCCGTCATTTCTCTTTCACCTCATGTAAAAGATTTAGGTCTGTACATTGACGACAGTTTTAGTTGGAATAAGCACGTGGCTCAGGTGAGTCAGAAAGTTGCGTTCTCGCTGCGGTCTCTCTATAGATTCAAGCATTTCCTCCCATCCAGCACCAAAATCACTTTGGTCCAGTCACTTGTGCTTCCCATTATCGACTATGCTGATGTTTGTTATCCTGATCTATCCCAAGAACTTCTAAATAAATTGGATCGACTTGTCAACAATTGTATTCGCTTTGTTTTTGGCCTTCGTAAATACGATCACATTTCTTCCTACCGTTCTCAGCTTAAATGGCTGCCTATCCGCCTCAGGAGGTCCCTTAGATCTCTCTGCTTGCTCTTCACTACTATGAACGATCCATGTGCTCCCGATTATCTAAAAACTTATTTCAAAGTGTTGGGCAGTTCTCACAGTCGTAACCTTCGAGCTTTCAAAAATCTACTTCTCCAAATTCCTTCACACCGCACTGGTTTTATGTCCAATTCATTCGCTGTCTCAACAATAAAGCTCTGGAACGCGCTACCCTTTGGCATTAAAAAGGCTGAAAGCAAATTCACTTTTAAAAGAAAGGTTCGTGATTACTATTTGAATCAAACTAAATAGCTCTCATCTAGAGACATAATAATTATTAACAGGTTTCTCGTTTTTTTTATTATTGTTATTTATTAGTCTATTTTATTTGTATATGTGTATTATATTAATATATATATATGTAAGTATATACTTTTTCGTATACAAGTTGTCTTTTTTAATATTATTTTGTACCCGCTCACAACGTTGTCCTTATTAACCCAATGGTTGACTGGTAGAGAATGCCTTGTGGCATTAAGTCCGCCTATGTACCACTATTGTACATGAAGTTTAAATAAATAAATAAACTTTGACCAGGTCATCGGTCCACATGTTGGGAGTCCTTCCAACGCAACGTCTTCCGGTTTGCGGTCGCCACTTCAGAATCTTTCTGCACCGTCGGCTATCCGTTCTACGAGCAATATGCCCTGCGCACTGCCACTTAAGTTTGGCAATTCTTCAGGCTATGTTGGTAACCGTGGTTCCCTTACGGATCTCTACATTTCTGATTAGATCACACCCCTATTATATTGAACATAAACATAACGCGAAATGTGGGTGAACCATTAATAGATGGACCTCTGCCCAACCCTTCGGTGAATAAAGGCTTGATGATATGTTGAAATTCCGCTGCAACTTGCACGAAATAACGCAATAATTATACAGTAAAAACTGAATCGAAATGCGGAATCCAACCAACTCTTGTTTAATTTGGGACCGATTGAATCCTCGATAGTAATTTGTCGCTTACATTACACCGCGAGACGTCATCTCTAAACCCAGCTTTTATTTATACAGTTTTATTCGAAAACACGTCAAACGCTCACAACAGTAAAATGGTCCCTAATGTAAACCCACAAAGATTTAACGCCACTACTCATTCTGAGCACGAAAGGAATTCATGTAATTAAACTGGAGTCCCGAAGAATTAAAATTCATTTGCTAAAAACCGCATTGTGCTAATACAGTTACATTTTGGGAGTAAATGCTTGACAGTTAAAGCTAAAGTTCTAAAGCTCTTATAGGACTTGCGTGCAATTTCCTCGGAACCTAAAAGAGTCAGTTAAAATAGGGCACGCCACTTCACAGCGCTTGTCTTCACCGAATTCTGGTGACCTGAAGTGCACGCACACTCTGACAGAACAACCCCTGCGTGTACACGCGCACCTACACAAAGCATCGCCGCCCCTGCACAGCCTGCCTCGCCAGTATCGGTGGGACCGTCGCGGGAAGCGCACGTCGCTTCATCCAACTCGAACGACCGAACGCGCCGAATGTTTTCGTATCTGGATTATTAAACGTCGATGCTTTGTGTCAGTATTTATCACAAATTATCATTACGTCACAGCGGGAATTGTGCTTGTTTCGGATGTTGTGGTGTGAATCTGAAGATTCGGTCAGTGAGGTGTGATTTTCGGGTGTAACTATTACCCGAGGAAGTGTCAAATTTTTGTGATTTCAGTGTACGCAATCGTCGACCGTAAGCTATTTTGAATGATTTATATTATTTTTTCTGGGTCCGCTACGCTCGCTCGTCCGGGCAATTGAAATATATTCTCGTCTTATGTTTGTTGGGCAGATTAGATTGATGACGTTCGCTGGGAAGCTGCTCTATTATTTTTTTCAGCACATTTATCATATCTGACAATATTTGGGTGATCTGGAATTTTCATACTGTAACACCCAATCTTAAAAGCACCTATCACAAAACCGACGATCGAGAAAATTGGTCCTTTCATTCGAAAATTTTGCTCAGAAATAAAAACACAAGTCGATAAATATATTGGACAGCATGGGGATGTTGACAGTCCCTGAGTCCCATCTGGGACACCATAGGTATCTGTTACCCGAAGCACTTTCGCTAAACAAGCAAACAGAGCCATTTAACCAATTTTGTTTGGTCAAGTCTTCGATGGTTCGCCGAAGTATATTGAAGATAGGAACCAACCAGAAATAAAAAAGTCCAGACCAGGATAACAGTAAAGTAATTTTCCCCATAAAACAAAATTCGAGCCATAAAAACAATTACAGATGTAAATTTACAAAAAATTTGGACGAACTCAAACTATTCAAGATTTGTCAAAATTGGGCGTCACATAAAATCACATATAAAACAAAATTTTATATGCATTCACTGCGGGCTTTAATAGAATTTTGTTGATAGCCTTTTGAGAGCGAATATTTTACTGTTTACTGATATATTTTATCGTAAAATGTATGTGGAATACGAATTTTGGGGAAATTTAAATGAATGTCAAATAATCCGCAAAACTTGGTCCTGTGTTGAATTAATGTCTCTTTATAAAGAGTTTATTTAATCACAAACACGAGACAACATTTTCGGTACAAATTAGGAACTCGGCTTACGAAGTATTCGGAATTAATTTACGCGGAATTTGTTCTACATGCTCAACTACATTAGAGTAGAGTTAACAAATTCAATAAATCAAGACGATTCTAATGAACTCATGAATCTCTGAGGACTTTCTTCTTGAACTTTTAATATACTTTAAACAACTTGGACTCTTTAGAAAGTGGTTTGAAAGGACCAGTTTTTGAAATAAAATCTTGAGGATTAGAGTTTATTGTACGCTTAGATGGAGTAAAAAAAAACTAACTCTATAAAGAAAATTATATATGAGAGCAAAAAGAAACTCTTGTAACTCTAGAAGGGAAACTATATATCAATTTGAAATCCATTTTAACACCATCTCATATATAAATTCCCCAAGAATTGGTCCTTAAACCAATAATAACAGTCGTTTTCCACAAGACACGTCTTCAAGTACAACGGTAGGGGGTAATCAATAGTAATTTTCCTGTAGCTAATTATCAACATATATCTACTCGTGAACGCTGTTTGTGGATCCATATATTGCCATTAAAGACGATTGAGTCACTGTTCTGTGTACTCTTATCAATAAATAAGTTATTGCTTGTGATCGTTATTTGAAAGGCGCGATTGATAGGAAAACGATTTGAGTCGATTTCTGATTTATATAAATATGATGGAGGAAATGCATTAGAAATAAAAACATAAGCGAAATTTTATACCACTTGTACCAGTCCTATGTAATAAAAGACGTGGTAAAATTTTCTTTTAGCATCCTCATCTGATTTATTCGTATTTTCCTTTACTTGGAGAGCAATAAGGAATAGATTACCTTTCTCTCTACCTAGCTCTTTATTATTATGACCCTGGTATATCCGCGGGACAACGATCTCACTCCCTGCCGTCTTTTTAGCCAATCATTTAGATATTCTTCCTGCCACCTCTTATGGGCCAACCAAAATCCTTAGTTACATATTTTCTTTACTTGTGATATCTTCACTGTGGGCATTGTCATCTTCAATATTAAGACGTAAACACTCCTCATAACAATCGAAACCAAAATTTTCTTCACAATATGATAAAAATCTTTTCATAGAATTTCTTTTACAATAAAAGTTGAAGGTACATACACTTCGTTATATATTGTTCCATTGGAAATATTTTCAAGTACGAATACCTAGTGAAAATGTAAGCAAACATAAATTGTTGCGGAGATCTCTTTCGTGTTGTTATACCTGTTCCGTTTGTTTAAGGAAAGTAAACATTTTTGTATCCCTTTCAATCATAATATTTTTTTCTCCTAATGGAGATGATATTGCACGAATGGTTTTCGGGTGAACTTTAATTTGTTCGTTTGTTTGAAATATAAAAGGTTTGGTGTTATATGATATACTTTGTTTATTTGTAATGATGATTTGTTTACATTTCATAATATGAATTATCGTAAGTTTGAGCTAGATGAGTGTGTACGTACGAGTACTTTGAAAACCAACCTATGTAATCACTTGAAGTATGGAATTTTATTGGCAGTGCTAATTTCTTTATTTCCATATTTTTCCTCAGTAGCTATACTGGAAGCAATTTTTTGTTAAGGTAGCAAAGGTTTGGTTGCTGGTTAAGAAATTATTGGGACTAAAACACAAAACAGTCTTGTTGCTAGTAAGATATTATTCTCGAGAGCGCCATTTGCTAATTGGTTTTTCTATTATTTTGTTAAAGGTTATTTTACAATGAAAAAAGTTTGTTTTTTAAAGTTACAACACTTGTTCGATAATTCCTTTTTTCAGCGTAGGTATTAAACATATCGAGAATGCTTTAGTAAATTGTAAAATAGTACTTTTTAACACGGTACAAAATGTCGGCAGTGACCTGTGTCCCGGTTCCATTTTCTGCTCTACTTCAGTCTTAACCTCTCTCACAGGATAAAATATTGCAAGCTTACCACTAGACGCAGAAAACCTCGTCACGAGCTTCGTGTTCGTCGTGTTTTTTCACAAATAAAATATGGAGTGCCAGAAATTTTCTAAGAATAATATTAACCGTGGTCTGAATTTTCTTTTAAATCTTATTAAATTTTGTCTTTTGAATTAAGATAAGTACGAAGAGAAATAAAAGTATGCAATACATCAGAAAACAAAAACAAATATATGAGAAAAAGTCCATTATTTTATTTTTACCAGCAATTTTGAATGTAAAGACCAGAATTTGCTTCAGGAAAATATGTGACTTTTCCTTATTGACAGAATATTTAAAATATAGCAGACAAGAATATAGGAGTGTCTTGACTGTTTTTCGTGATAAAACTAAAGATGAATTGCCTGTTAGAGGTCTAACACTTAATGTCTTGGCAGTTCAAACTTTTTTTGGGACATGTAAAAAGTTTTTGAATGTTTTAAACATTGTATTTGGCTATGGGTTAGATTATTCGATAAGTTACGTGAAATCTTATTCTGATTTCATAAATAAAAACTTTATATGCTAGCATTCCACTCATCATATCCACATCAATAATCATGTCTACCAACAACAAAAAACAAAAACAGATCTAAATATGAAACATTACGAAAAGCCAGTCGTCTGTCAAAAATATCTCCGAAACCGTGTCTCGAATCAGCATGGGAATGACTTAATCTTGTTTATGTTATAGTCGGATTTACGATGCTGCGTAAAACAAATCGCTTGTATTCATCAGTTTGGTTTAGAACCGAAGTAAAGATATTGGGCGTATTTATGCATCTGTAGCTGTGTGTGTGGGCATTAACATAACGTGACGATTCTGGATCAGAATGGGTTTCGTGAAAGCATATAATTGTATTTGTTTTTGGCAGATGAAAGTGATGGGTGGTAATGTAATTTTGGAAGGACAGAAGTATAAAAAGAAATATATGTTGTGTTTTAAGAAAAATCTTTAAGAATACATCTCTTAGTAACAAGCTGCTTTGCTGGGGACAACGCACATTTGGGGGTAGTATCGTGTAGCCCGGTGAATGGGTTAAGAAAGTATTTAATTATATACAGTAGTAGTGTGTTTTACAGTTGGTTATTCAGCTATATCCAGTTAGACTGGAAGCCGATTCCAAGATGTTTAGGAAACTACTAGGCAGCTGACAATGATGCTAAAGAAAAATTGCTATAGAAAACATTGAATTCTTACTTACAGCTTTCAATAATGAATAATAGATATAATATTTCATCGGATATCAAAGAGTATTCTGTTTCCATGTCAGAATACTGTCATGTCAGTTTCCATGTTTTTAATTATCTATTTATGATATTTAATTAATTTATTAAACTTCAGAAGCTAGTACAAGATTTGAATTGGTCGTTGCTTAGGAATTCTCAAACTGGAAGAATCTCGAAGGCAACTCTTTATGAAAATATTTGTTTTTTGCAATGTTACCATATGTCTTAATAAGTATGAGATGAAATTGTAGACTCGTCAACAAAAGTACCATTATATAAACATAATATCACGCCAGTATTCTCCGAAGGGTTGGGTAGAGGTTACCTCTACAGTTACATCCACAGTTATGTTTAAGTCCTTTGTATTATGGGCCAAACCAGAATATGCATTCTGTATCACATCAATCATTCTGATTATTTATTTATTTAAAAATAGCACAGCCACATCACATGCATTTCACATCGACAGAAAAAATGAACATTTACAGAATTAATGCACATTACAAGTACGGCGTACATAGCACTTATCATGATAACATTGCCGCCCCCAAATAACTACATAGTCAAGATTCAATATATAATTCAAATAAAAAAAAATACGATTAATTATTTTAAATAGAGGTCAAAATCAGAACAATAATTAAAATAGAACTTATAAAACAAAAAAAAGTCAAGAATCAAAATCGTATCATCAATAATCAAAAGTATAAAGTCAAAATAAAAATAATCAAAGTCATTAAGAAAATAAAATAAAAAATTAAATTATTAAAAAAATTTCATAATGTCAAACATCAAAATCATTAAAAATAAAATAAAAATCATATAGTCAAAATTTAACATCAAAATCCAAAGTTAATACCTAATCAAAATCATTAAGAAATTAATATAAAAAAAACAATAAAATAGATTATGTAATTCCTTAATTCCATTATCAAACTATTTTTGAACCAAAGCCACCATTTCTGACATTAAATCTGTACCTAGTACGGATGTGTGTTGAATATCAGTAAACTCCCAAAGCAAACCTTTCCAACGAACTCATGGAATCCGACACAAATTAAATGTACGCCCGGCCGGTATTTATGTATGTGTGACATCATTAGCATAATGTATTTCTAGTTATCGTGGTTACAGAATCTCGCTTTTGATTCGCGGTCGGGTAAATGTTTGGGGCAGTGGAGTTGGGAATGGTTAATTGGGAGTTTGTATCTACTTCTGTAATCTGATTATTTTTGTTAATGTAAAAGTAATAATTACTCATATCCAATTGTGTGTATTATTTTATTGTTGATTAGGTTTCCTCTACTTCGCTCTCATATTCTATCTCACAGCCTACATTTTGGTATAAAGTTTTGCATAATTATATAGGACTTAGCAAAAACGTAGCTTTCCATTAGTTAAAGAATTTTCGTAATTAACAGAACAATAGCTTAGTTTTGCGTATGACCACTATCTCACCTAAGCGATGAAGTAGTCGAAGATGGAGCCCGCTTAACGCTTGCCTAGAAGTAACCTATCTACTCTTGATATCAAGGCTATTAGAATATTTATCTATTTGAAAACTTTTTTCTGATGGACACAGACGGATACAAAATTATTAAAATAATGGTCAAAACTAGAAACAAGCAAAACAACAAAATAGAGTATTATGGAAAAAATTAAAACTCTAACAGGCAGGCGGCATCTGAAATCACTCTTAAAAAAGAAAATTTATTTGTCTTGCCTGTTTCGTTTGGTCCCTGAGGACCAGACGTCAATCCGTTTTAGATTGACACTCAGTCCGCAGGGTCTGGCAATATTTCCGTACATAAACGTTTATATTTTTGAGTTTTATTTCGTTAAATACTTTTTGACATTAGTTTTTCTTATTAATGGGAGGATGGATAGAGATTGCATGATTTGGAATAGGTAAGAATTTTTATATTTCCCTTACATTATGTTTTCTTTTATGTTGCCTTACAAGTTTTGAGCAGCTGACGTCAACTTTATAAGGTATATCTCCTCTTCCTCTCCTTTTTTTGGCAATTGCCTGGGAAATAGTTATTTGCTTAAATGTAAAGAAACAGTTTTAAAATTATGATGTTGAATAAGTTGTTTCTGCACGAGCCGATCTTCAAAGTTGAGCAACGCTCGCTGTGGTTGGTCCATCGATGGGTATCCATGAATGACATATCGAGACTCCTACGTGTCTCGAAAAACACGTTAAGCCATTGGGACTGTCTTTTATAGATTTTTGATAGTCTAGTCCCGTAGAGCTTAGACAATCGTTACGAGTAGTCAGAACTCAGAAGATCGAAACTCTAGCAATTAGTCAGACCAATTTGTTGTCGTGTTACTTAATAACCTATAATGGGACTGTCTTACACATTGCCATTATAAACGCCCCCATTTAAATAAAATAAAAACCGGCCAAGTGCGAGTTGAACTCGTGCGCCGAGGGTTCCGTACCTAACCATTATGCATTCAAAGCGTGATTTTCGCGGTTTCTGGAAGAGCACTAATAAATTGAGCATTCGGCCAGGCCTGTCTGTTAATGTGAATGGTGTGAGTGATGTGAAGGATATTGCGAACCTTTTTAGAAATCAGTTTGTTTTAAAGTCACCCCTAGGTAGCTTTTGTGTTATGCTGGATGCTGAGCCCCGTTGTGGCAAGGTAGGCCCATGTTTCAGTGCCAAAGATGTGGCCAGGGTCATCAGGTCTACGTCTAGAACTAAGTCCTCTCGACATGATGGGGTCAGTAGCTCGAGCGTTTGCAATACGCCGATCCTAACATACTGAGGGTTTTGGCGCTGCTGTACAATTGATGTATTAGTCATTCATACTTGCCCTCCGACCTAATGAGGACGATTTCGGTTCCCATTGCTAAAAGTAAAACACGTGATCTTTCGCCATAATCGCTAAGGTGCTTGATGGTTTGCTTGATACACAGCTAAACGAACATCTTGTGCTGCACGACAATCAATTCGGGTTTCGGCCAGGGCTTTCTACAGAGAGAGCAGTTTTGTGTCTCAAGCAGGCCGTCAGAGTACACAAAAAGAGGAACACCTGTTTTCGCTTGCTTCCTCGATCTGTCTAGGGCTTTTGATTTAGTTTCCTACGATATATTATGGAGGATATTTGAAGCTATAAGCTTGGCTATCGAGCTTATAAGTATCTTCAGCCATTGGTCTGGAAGCCAGGTCAACAGTGTTCTGTGGGCGGGTGGGGCTGAGCCTGAGGGAGAAGTATTCGGGTCCAGTATAATAACGCGTTCAGAAAACTGATGGGGTTGCATTGGCGTTGTAGTTCGTCAGGGATGTTTGCGGTGGCGCGTGTGGTTTTTTTTACGCGATAATACGCAAGCGCGCAACATTAATGATGGCCCGAGTTGCGGACAGCCCTAAAGGGTTCTGAAAATGTTTGCCGACGGAGTGGATTGTCCGTATGTAGTTCACTGCTGACAGTTACATGTATCACCGTATCGTGTTGTTTACTCATACTTAGTTTTAATGCACATTATTACTATTAACCCTACATGAGTCTTCGCTCGAAACAAAGTTTTTGAATTTGAATTTGAATTATACCGCCATAGTAAAATTGGTATCATTTTTATTGGTGGCTAAGTTTTAAAGATATGTGCAAATTTAGATTTTCGCGAAACCTTGTGTGTACCAAAATTTACCTTAATTTTCACCCTTTTTTATTTTTCGAAATTTTCCCTTTACCTGTGCTGTAAGACCTTACTTTTTGCCTTTCTTCAATTTGCTAGACCCACCCGTTTCTGAGAAAATCGGTGGTGACACACGGACAGACAGACAGACGGACAAGAAAGTGATCTTATATGGGTTCCTTTTTTTACCTTTTGAGGTACGGAACCCTAAAAATATAAAAAAACATTGCCCCACACTCGGAATTCCTTCCTGTATCGTGGGTGCGTTTTTTAAACTCACATACACAAGACAGAGACACAAGATAGAGTTTTTTCTTTTAATTACTAATGTAAATACCTACTATTTTGCTTCAGTAAGATTGTAAGAGTGTAAGTCGACTTCGAAATATGTTGTTGAGAAAAGATGATGGTGACCATAATAATATTTATTCCAACATTTCTATCTGTGTGTTCAACTGGTGTTATGCGATGATGCGGTAGTAGGTGAAACACGCTTGCCTAGAAGTCATATATTCACTATTGAATTAAGGACCCCAGGTTGTAGCTGTCAGGCAACACAGACACAGAATATGTAACTCTAGCTGTTTTCTGCTTATCTATACGGAATATTTAAAGAGGGCAGTGGCATCCACCTTACTGTAGATAAGATCAGCTTAACACCCGGTTTCCTGCACGACCGTTAACTTGCTAACTTGCTTTACAATGAAGATTTAATAAACACAGACTAATTAAGGTTTCAAATATGATCCTAACAAGATTTGAACCTTAGGCTCAATTTTCGGAACTAAATCACACATGCCTCATTATCATCACTCTTGCTAACTTGCTTTACAATGAAGATTTAATAAACACAGACTAATTAAGGTTTCAAATATGATCCTAACAAGATTTGAACCTTAGGCTCAATTTTCGGAAATAAATCACACATGCCTCATTATCATCACCATTTAAGCTAATAGACGTCCACTGCTGGACATAGGCCTCCTCTAACAGCAAGTCCCACATCCAACGGATTCCCGCACTCTTAATCCAGTCATCGGTCCACTTAGAAAGAAGATTTCCATCGCTGTGTCTTCCGGTTTGCGGTCGCCAATCCAGGTCTTTTCGGCCGCATCGTCCATCCGTTCTGCGAGTAATGTGCCCTGCTCCCTGCCACTTAAGTTTGGCAATTCTTCGAGCTTTATCGGTAACCCTGGTTCTCCTGAGGCCTCTTATTTACGTAAATTATATTATTTGATATTTTTTCCCGGCAATTTTGCAATTATGTTTTTGTCTCGAGAATTGCCAAGGCTAATAATGGCCAAGGTCGCTTAGCAACTTGTTCTTAATTAAAAAATTTCCTGGAACTAGAAGATTTGACCCCAATTTTCCATAACCTTTGCCCTAAATTAAGACGGAAAGCATTTTTTTTTTGCATATCGTGGAACTAGCTATTTATATTAAGAGCGGTTACGCACTGCATCCGATCCGAATTCGAGAAATTTCGGTGCCGAAGTAGCCGTTGTACATCTTTTAGTGGAGGTTACGCACTACATCCGGACTTTGTCCGACCGAATTCAGAACATTTTCAATTCGGATAGAACTCGGAACTCAAATCACAAACTCAGATCGGCTATAGTGCGTAACCGCGCTTATTCTTAAGCTATATTGTGATGAAGATTTAGCAATAAGCAAGGTTTGTGATATAGCTGACTAAAACTTGAGTCAGAAGAACAAATTGAATGCTTTCCAATCCTATCTAACTATATACCACCCTACTAGTGTTATAAATGTGCACTTCTGTAAAATAATCAATCATGCCTTAACGGCTGATCTTTTTTTTTGATATAAAAAAAATGAATATCGCGGTCCATAAGGTTTAAAGCCATCTACTGGAGCCCACGGCCTTTACATCGTCTCTTATATTTACTTTGTTAAAATTGAATTAATAAACTTAAATATGTAAATATAGATACAATATCAAAAGAATATATTTTATTACACACTAAAAGATCAATCAATTAATTATTCAAGATTTGATGTGACGATAAATTATTGTTAAAAGATACATGTACTCAAGTAACACAGTCAATTAAATTATATTGTAGAGTTTGCTTAACAGAATAGGTCGGCGGATCCGGACCGCGGTCCGCCTTTGGTGGCGATTGTCGAAATACCAAAATTTAAAAGACAAAAAACTTCTTGAGACTTTTTTTTTACTTATCATTTCAATAGACCTTGAATATAACCATACATTTACTACATTTTACCAATCACTATCGCGACACTTAAGTTGATACAATGACACTTATGCTTCTGATTTGAATGAAACTTGGCATACAGGACGAACATAACCTGGTTTAGGCCATGGGATACTTTTTACCCGTAGGATAATTGCCGACCTTCACGTATGCGAAACATCTGGCAAAATCTAGGTAATACTCACTCTCCTACTTTAATAAAAGTAAGCTATATATATTCTATTCATCATCATCCTTTTAATGTTCCCACTGCTGGGAGACATGCCGCCTCTCTGTGAGAGGGAATGGTTCGTTATCCACCACGTGGGCCCCGTTTATCCAGTGCGGGTTATTGAATGTCACATGTCGTCGAATTTTTGGTTCTAGGACATGCCGGTTTCCTCACGATGTTTTCCTTCACCGTTTTGAGAGCAGTGGTGATGAAATAATTTACACAAAGTAAAGCGCCTGCCTGAGTTTGAACCCATGACAGACTACAACTTGTAAATCGCGGCCGTTACCACTGGGCCAGGACTGCTCCTACTCCTATTATTCTATAAAATTCTCATAATAATAGAGAAACTGCACCGATATCGAGTATCGTAATAGAAGCTTGTACTAGACCTCGTTAATGAATGCATCACGCTCGCTCCCAGAGGAGTTAGCAGAGTGGAACGTTACACGCTGTACGTTTAAGTTCAGAGTAATTGGTTTGTTTTTAGATTAGGTGATAATTGGGGCCGTTTTAATGGGCGAATGCGAGATAAGTTAATGGGTTAACTGTTTTTGATTTTGATAGAGAAAAAGCTCAACAACTGCCTAGCTTTTTTTCTGGCTACATTGAGGTGGGCTAGCTTATGTATAACTGATGAAATCGCTTTATTTTTATTTTCTAATTTATTAATTTTATACATATTTAATTTGTTACATTTTTAGATATTAGTCTATAAAAAAAATAAAGAAGACATTACAAAAAGTGTCAAAATTGTCGCCCACCGGTGTCGGGAACAGGATCCAAGCTACCGGTGTTCAGGGCTCCTGAGAGAAGAACCTCTTAACGATACGCTCCGTGTCCAGGAGTACCGCTTTCTGGATCAAGCCCTTGATCCAACTGCCTGCTATTATGCCGTTGGCCGTCACGACTATCGGCACAATTACTGGCTGTATTCACATCCCACATATCGACAACCTCGCGAGCCAGATCAAAATACTAAGAATTGTATTCCCACGGATTATATAATCTCCCCTCGTTTTTCATGCATGACTGCACATTTGTATTTTTTATTATTATTGATTAGCGCTTGACCACTATCTCACCTGATGATGATGTGGTCGATGATGAAGCACGCTTGCCTTAAAAAAACCTATTCACTCTTGACTTAAAGACTCCTAGGTTATAACTAACAGGGAAAACAGACTCCGGCTGTTAATGCCACTCCTTTGCTGTACGCATAATAAAATTATTCCGTATAAGAGTTCGGTGCGTATATGTATTTTGGTTTAAATTGACATTTCACTTTGCATTAATTCGCATATAGCTTAATATAGAGAATAAGTACTTTATTACAAAAAACACGTCAAAAGTCTCCATTGATCTTGTCTGCTAAAAAATATTTAACTTCAAAGGTCAAAAATATAATGTTTTTTACACTTTTGTCGAAAACGGTAAGTGGCAAAGTTTTCAAACTGTAACTATCGACAAATATTGATCTAAACTTGATCGTAATTTTACCGGAATAGTACAAAAATCTTTTTAAAACTAGATCGAAGTTTTATATTCAACTACACCCAATATTACCTCGGTCAGATCATTCCTATTCCAGTGTTACAAATGCATCTAAAAACTAGTATTTTATATAGACCGACTGCCTATCTAAACCTCACAGCCCAGTGCCTAGGTAATACCAGTAAAAAACTGTTTTGTTTTGTAAAAATGTAATGTTTATGTAACGTTTTATTTAGGTCAAGGCTTTTCGTGGGTGTCTTTAATAGTGACAAATTGAATTTATGTAAATGAAAACGCGAATGAAACAGTACTTGTTTTTCTACTAAAAACTGTGGGTTCGATATTCAATTACTAAAGGGAATTAATCTTGTTTCGTTCTCTTTTGTTTTGAGTCAAATTTCAAGGCATCTGTTATTTTCATAAACCGAACAGTTTTCGATTGCTAGTCGAACTTGTCTGTGGAAGTCTTATGTAGGTTTTTGTCTACAGTTATAAGGGAGTCTGAAATTACATTTAAAATTTCTGTCTTAACATAGTTACACAGGGTTATGACAAAATATACCCCAATTAGAATTAAGCAAGTGTGAATACTAATTGTTAATGGATCAGTTGGATAATCCGTATATTTATAACAATACTGGTATCAAAAAAGTTTTCCCAGCATAGTTGGAAAAATCTAGAGTTTTATGAAGCAAAGATCCATACGAAAAATGTAGAAAATAACCTGTAGGTATCATAACAATATTAGTAGCAGAAAGCAGTAACAAAGTATAATTATTCAGGACAGTGTCACTAGGGGCTCCATTAATATCAGTCGCCTGTCCCTTACAAACTCGCCGCGCGCCGCGATGAAGCGCGCCCTTTTTGTGGAATTTTGTACATAGCTGGGCTTTTTGTATTGATTGTGGAGATTCACTATAATTGTGCTACTATTTCTATTACGAGGAAATTTATGATCGTAGAAAAATTCTTCGCTTCGATGACGTAAAAACAATAGATGTCGTTGAATACCATAATTATTTTAAGTTACAAGTAAGACGAACGACGTACGATTTTGGCAGAATATCACCTATTCATACCTCCGTTTTCTAGATTAAGATTTTGAAGTTTAGTATTTTGTCAATCTAGGGACTGCCTGAAAACCTATCAAAATTTGTTAATAAATAATCAATTCTTGAGGCATGATGGCAAATCAAGCTTCGTTATCAAAACCCATTACTACTGTCATTGAATTTGGTAAACATATCCTTCAGTAGAGGACATCTGAAAAATATTTTTCTATCCTGTCTACAACAA
The DNA here is from genome assembly GCA_964057195.1 of Orthosia cruda. Lineage (NCBI taxonomy): Eukaryota > Metazoa > Arthropoda > Insecta > Lepidoptera > Noctuidae > Orthosia > Orthosia cruda. The sequence goes on along the minus strand of OZ059839.1, from coordinate 39,545,994 downwards.
ATTATTTACTCCATGTCCAACACGAAAGGTTTTGATTCCAATTTGATCCCTCGATGTTATCTTGTTTGTTGTTTTAAAAGTTAAATTAGATTCAGACATTCTGGTGTTTGCTTTAAAATATTAAATCCGTTGCAACCGCCATGTCTGGGTATAGAAGAAAAACATTGAGTTAATCTGTGTTTGTTGGCAACTCGAGTTTATTGACGGACGACCCATCTGTCAAAGTTGAGGAGCTATTAATAGACCCTTGATTATCTTGTGGGTGAAAGGGTTTGAAATCATTATAATGTTTTAGGCATATTTTCATTGTGCATACAGCTAGGGAGTGGAATTCCCTGCCGGCGTCTAAATCCTAATAACTACAACCTGGGAGTCGACAAGACATGAGTGAATAGGTTACTTGAAGGCACGCATGGAGCTTCACCGTCGACCACATCATCACTTACCTCCAGTTGAGATAGTGTTACCAACGCGAGCATATGTTTTTTTTTGTCAATTTTTAAGAATTTGACTGCCTCAAAGGTAGGACTTTAAAATAACTGGTGAAAATGCGGGTGTGGGTACTTTGGAGGTAAATCTCTGCCTTACCTTTCGGCAATGCAGGCGTGATGTTATGCTATATTTTTGCTGGACAGATTTCTCATAAGTAGCTTAGTACAAAATGTCATATTATAAACCACTTGGAAACATCTTAAGAAGGAAAGCTGGCCTTATCCCTATGTTTACACGTCCTTATTACTTGTTAAGTAGCTAAGCAAATTGGATCAGAGACTCTAGACAGTGTCTTTCTATAAAATAAACCTCCGCCTCAGTACATTTATGTGCTTAAAGTATACACTAATATTATAAAGAGGAAATATTTGTTTGTAAGGGATAAACTCAAAAACTACTTAACCGAGTATTTTTTTTATTTTTTTTTTATTAAAAGAACATTGCCCCACACTAGGAATTTCTCCAGTATCGTGGGTGCGTTTAAAAACATATAAACTCACATACACAAACACCCAGAGCCGGAACAACTATTTGTAGGTCATACAAATATTTGTCCCGTGCGGGAATCCAACCCGCGACACGCACAGTATGAAAATTCTATGACCAGTAGAAAGCTAAATTATTCCTGAGTGATATAGGCAATTTTTATTCCGAAAACTGGTCCTGTGGACGGGGCCGCGGAAGCGAAGTGAACGTTGTGATAGCGATTGGGTTAAGTCAATAAATGTTTGGCATTGTCAACCGCTATCGAAATGCCGATATAATAACAGTTTCTCCACTGCTTCAGAACATTAATTCTCGTAATTGAAACCGTTCAAAATCTCATCCCAGACCCAGATTATTGACCCGTAGTCGACTCAACCAATCCACCACCATTTATTTAAAATCATTTAAAAATATTGTTTGACAATTTGTACGGCTTTGCGTCAACCAGACGCTTATACTGTGAAAATTTGAAGACTGTGTGTGCTCCGTACCGTGTACCGTTTGGCTGTAAAATCTGTGTGACAGACGACGGATATGTCTCCCACAAGCGACGCCACATTGATAGGCCTCGTGCGTCCCGCATCCAGCGGATCCCCGCAACCTTCACCAGGTCATCGGCCCACCTGGTGGGAGGCCTTCCAACGCAGCGTCTGCCGGTTCGCGGTCACTCCAGAACTTTTCTGCCCCATCGGCCATCCGTTCTGCGAGCAATGTGCCCGCTGCCAGTTTGGCAATTCTTCAGGATATGTCGGTAACTCTGTTTCTCTTGCGGACTGACACTTCAGTGACAGCAATAGGGCTCCGTTTGGACCCTTTGGGGTGGAACCCTAAAATCAACTAGCACGGCTGCAATAATTTAGACATGAGCTCGCGATATAATAACAAAACTAACTTCAAGATATTTTATAATATAGATTTCAAGTAGACACTGATACTTTAATACAGATTCAACGACCAACAGTTTGTTTGAATCGTTCCAACCATTTCGTTTGCGACTGTTTATTTTTATGTCTCTACATATTGGAGTTTCCACAATTTTCAGTCTAAATAGTTTTGGATGGTGGAGTAATCTAGTCATATTCGTTCATTCGAATTGGCTTATTTTGGAGTGCTAAGATTTGAGAGCTAGGTTTTGGTAATGCTGGAGGTATAATGAATGTTAATATGTCGAACAAAATGGCCTGCAATTGCTGAAATGCATTGATCCAATACAGTTTCCTTCCAGGCAGAGGCAATAACGTATGATGGAAGAGAATTCTTTACAAATAAACATCGCCAATTCGCCATCGCCATCGAAATTTTTATTTTTCTTTAGATTTCGACATATGGGATACTTTTAATTAAAAGGTATGAAAAAAAATATTGTTTAATGTACGTTATTTAAGAAACATGGTTTTTTCGTATATAACAAATAGTTTTGCTTTAAAAAAATAATTAACAACAAGATATTTTTTTCGCTACTTTTGGATACTCCTCCAAAACGACTTAAATGTTTAAAAATATTTGTACACAGAAAATTTTATTGCTAGAATTTCTTCATAACTGAAAGAGCATATGTAAATATAAGAATATTTTGCCAACAAAACTGTTCAAAAGGAGGTTCAATATTGATATTCTGGTTCCGAGCGAGCACACGGCCATGGGGGTGACCACAAGCTCTTAGAGTAAGGTTATTTTGAGATCGAGTAAGGGACAGATGTATATGACGTGTATACATCTGTCACTTACTCGATCTCAAAATAACCTTACTCTAAGAGCTTGTGGTCACCCCCCAGTACTGCGTTAACATTAGGGAATATATACGCCTTAAGAAAACTGCTGACTATTACACGGGCGAAGCGGGCAGTAGGTAGTCAACATTATTTCCACTTCGAATTTTTAAGCTTTATGAAATTAGTAACGTTTTAGAAATCGGGCATAAATAATTAAGTCAATTCAAGTACCCACAACACACAACATTGTATAGAGACAGTATTTAAGTCGACCTATTTCTATCATCTCATTAGTTCTGGTCATTATGCCGACAGTTATCGATTTCTGTTTCGACTCGAAAGCGGGTAAAAATAGCCCCGTGCTTATTCTATAGAACACGGAACCGTTATACTGGCAGCATCTAGAAGCCGGTCCTACTACATACCAATATAAATATTAAGCACCTGGGCGACCGAGCTCTGCTCGGGTGAAAATAGAAAAAACGAATGAAACCCTCTGCATATGAAAATCGTTGGAGCCGTTTTTGAGATTCAGATTATAAAATATGTTTACAAGAATTGCTCGTTTAAAGGTATTAGGATTAGGATTATTAAATGCGAATGGAACTCGGTATGTCTGTTTGTCAACTATTCACGGGAACAGATTATTAATTTTCCGATAAATTGCTTTGCAGTTTGGCAGAATTTATGAATTAATTAATATATTAAACAGATATTGAATAAGATATGCCGGTAAAAAAATACTTTTAGGATTATTATATATACTATTAGGATTAGGACAAAGAATACTTTTAATCCCTTGGGAAAATAACCGAATTTCTCGCAGGCGAAGCCGCTGTAAATTTGGATATTTGCAAGGGTTCAAATCCAGACAACTACCGATGTGCCCTTATCCTGGATTAGGACGTACTTAGTATAATTTTAATCCCGGCATTACTTTTACTTAGGATAGACATATATAAAAATATTTTTAACTTATGGACGCCTCGCGACTTCACCCTTGAATTTTTGAAATCGGTCCAGAAGTTTTTTAGTTTATTTGTTACATTTAAAAATCTTTTCTCTTTATTATATCAAGTATAGTCCACGTTTGTCTTTAATCTCACGAAAACGCTGGCAGTTTTAACAAATCCGTCTCTAGCGATGCCCGCAAAGGCGTTTCGGTGATCTATGGCTCCCACTCTTTGTTGTTGTTTCTATTATGTATTAGATGCACTTTAGCTGATGTTTCGGGTTGATGTGTGGCCAACATTTTGTATTTTTGATCGGTGCGTGGAGAGATGAGTACACAGACCGTTTAGATTTTTTTACCTCTATCAGCAACCTTAAGGCTATGAGAATAAAGATCACAGTTATGCCAAAGTTGAAGTAAAAATAATTATGACCATGCTGAAGTGTTGATGTTTTTGTATTTGAGTTTTAGATAAGTAATTAGTGGTTAGGATGACTGATTGGCTGCGGTAGATTAATGGTTTTGTAAGCAACCTTCCTGGTAGCTCGACGCGATTCGATTTATATCACACTGAGAAGCAATTTTTACTAAGCGAAATTGCATGTATGTTCACGTAGACGCAATGCGATGAAATAACATCAATTTGCATTTGAAAATTTCTTAGAAAATACGCGCACGTGTCTGCCTATGTAACGTAGGATCGGTTAGGGTAAAAAAAAAGCGCAAGAACCCAATATAATAATAATAATAAGCCTTTATTAGTTACCATGACATTAAAAAAAATATATATAAAACACTATGTTTAGCAAGTAGGTATTTCAGATCGATATATATATGTCATGGCCCCTTTTGGGTATAGGTCTCCCCATTTTTCTTGTCTTTAGCTGTTTTCATCCAGTCTCTTCCTGCCGACTGAAGCATGTCGTCTATCCAGCGAGCTTTTGGTCTGCCCCTTTGTCTTTTGCCTCCCGGACCTGTCCATTTTGTTACTCGTTTAGGCCATCTTCTTTCAGGAGAACGGGCGAAGGGTCCTGCCCATTTCCATTTCAAACGCTGTGCGTGTTGTAATGCGTCTATCACTTTGGTTTTGTGTTTGATTTTTTTACTATTGACTTTGACTTTTATCCCAATATACAAGTGGTTTATTCTGCTAATCTTCCCGAAACACGTCACAATAAAAATATATGTTAAGGTTATATAGGTTTGTTGGATGCAGTTGGTTGGTCAAATTTATAAATGGAATAATTATTTCATAGTTTTCACATTGAGGGTGGAAGAACAAACAGTTAAAACGGAATGCCTGTTGCTCGGAAGGGTCGCAGGGCAGCCAGCTAACTCCACACCTCGAAGCCCTGCCTCGGGCGGACGGCCTCATGCAGCATTAGCCCAACAAACGGTCTTAGCCGAACTCGTGTCGTCTATCGAAGACATTTAAATTGCTTTGCACCATCAGTTAAGTAAGGTGCCTAACGAGGAATCTTTACATAACAATTAACGTTAAGTTTTTACTCCAGAGCGATTTTTTTGCTATTTTTGGTCTCAACCAAGACTGCATAACGTACGGTCAAAGTCCCAAGTGGTTTGATTCCCAAGTGGGTTAAGAATTTATAGAATATCCGCTAAAAAGAGCCAATTTCACACGGGTCCATCTTTCCGAGGTGTAACCGTGCCGATAACGGACCATCTTGAGCTTCTTGGCGTGACGTTGACATCGACACTCAATTTTGGCCCATACATTGAGGCAAAGGCTCAACTGGCTGCCAAAAAGTTGGGGATCCTTGCTAAGGTGAGACGGTACTTCACGCCAGAACAGCTGCTTAAGTTGTATCAAGCGCAAGTTCGATCTTGCATGGAGTACGGTTCTCATCTTTGGGACGGATCTGCCAAATATCAGCTTGATGCACTAGAGTCGATCGAAAAACGGGCCAAGAGGCTCATTGGCAATAAGGCACTGGTTGTTTCAAAGCTCTATGGCCTAGAACATCGTTGTCGAGTTTCCAACTTGTCGGTTTTTTATCGGTTGCATTTCGGGGAGTGTGCGATGGCATTGTATGATATAATTCCGCCAAGCCCGTTTCATCATCGGACTACAAGAAGTACGGCGATACGCCATCGGTACATGGTGGACATCCTACCCATACGCACTAAACGTTTTGGAAATACTTTCATTATGCGTACAGCTAAGGAGTGGAATTCTCTGCCGGAGTATGTGTATGCCGATAGCTACAATCTCCGGGGTCTTTAAGTCAAGAGTGAATAGGTTACTTCTAGGCAAGCGTGCTACACCTTCAACCACATCATCACTTATCATCAGGTGAGATAGTGGTCAAGCGCAAGTCTATATACAATGAAAAACTATCAAAAATTTTTCAGTAGCCCCAAGTAGCTTGCCCCCTATTAAACTGCAATCATACTAATATTATAAACTTGAAACTTTATAAGTATGAAGGTATATATTTGTTTCAATCACTCAAAAACGGCTGAATGGATTTGGATAAAAATGTTGTATCCTAGACTAACACATTCAACAGTCAAACATAACTGGTGCACCGTTTCGGAAAAATACGTTACCTATGTTTTTTTATGTGGCGCTGGACTATATGTTTTCAGACAACATATTACATCATTGACATTATTCTTCTAAATAAAATAAATGACGGCTTTCACACAACTGTCACAATTCATTCCATTTCTTAAACTACACATTAACACAGATGTGTTTCCTGTGCATGGCGGCGCTAAGCGAAATGGGGGCGACAGAAATATATCATTATAATTTGCGGTTGCCACACGGAATTCGGGATCTGACCTGATTTGATCCAGAACGGTGTAGGAATGTTGTACAGAATCCAGAGATTCTTTGACGAAATAATTTTAATAGAGGTTTTATGGCACCTGAAAAGTTCAAAACTTAAACTTTTTAACTTAACAGTTTGATTCTAAGGTAGGTCGAGATCTAATTTTAGGTTTTTTTTGAATGAGTCATAAATCTAAGTTCTCATAATTATTAGAATATTAAAACTTTATGTACTTTATCAATCATCATCAAATAATAAATACTTTATTGTACAATAAAATAGTCCGTCATCTTTGAGAAAAACCGGGCAAGTGCGAGTCGGACTCGCGCACGAAGTGTTCCGTACCAATATCGCAAAAAACTGCAAAAAAATCACGTTTGTTGTATGGGAGCGCCACTTAAATATTTATTTTATTATGTTTTTAGTATTTATGGATATAGCGGCAACAGAATTACATCAACTGTCTAGCCATCACGGTTCATGCGATACAGCCTGGTGACAGACAGACAGACGGACCGTGGAGTCTTAGTAATATGGTTCCGTTTTTACCCTTTGAGTACGGAACCCTATACATTATGGAATTCGATTTATTTTTGTAGTCGAAAAAATAAATACTGTCCATGCGTAAATATTCATTCCGTGTACGGAACTGAACTGGAGGCCAGTTTTTTTATAGTTTCACAATTTTATCGACTCCCGTAGTGAAAGGTGTAGTGAAAACTTCACCAGTTCATCGAATATCAAACTACTGCAGTAACTAACGGTTTTGTTCGACTAAATTCCTGAAAATTGCTAAAATATTTAGCAAAATGAGTTGTGTTCGTGTTATTAAATATGTAATTTTGATTTCGGCGAAGTGTCTGCAAACTATTTTCAATTAAAATGTAACGAGAGTTTTAATATTTTTGATATTGCTACAAAAAATGACGTGCTAACTTCTGCCCGCGGCCTCGCCCACGTCGAAAGTGTTTTACTTTCCGAAGGGAACATTATACCGAGATATTTGAATACCATTTTTTAAAATATATATGCTATAGGCTCGCGCTTGACCACTATCTCACCCGATGGTAAGCGATGATGTATTCGACAATGTAGAAAGAAAGAAAGAAAGAAAAATATTTATTTGTGACCCGCACAGGAGACACGAGATAAGCAACAAAAACAATAATAAAAAATTTGAATAAATAACCCCGTGCGAGACCAAAAAGGCTCCTATCTCAGCATGTGCAACGATATTAAAAAGAAAATAACGCTGCGCTGATATTCTGATAGGGCCCACTGTTGTAGCACGCTTGCCTAGATAAAACCTATGCACTCTTGACTTAAAGACTCCCAGGTTTTTTGTTGTTGTTGCAGGATGTTTTTGTGTGGTTAAAGGTCATAGCACACCTTAAATAGATACTTCTATGGCATATAAAAAAAATGTCCTACTTAGGTTAATCTGTCTAAAGCTTTTTTGTTGAGAGTTTATAATAAGTCTGACAAATGGCCTGAGCCTGGGTATCTGGAACCATTAATCAGATATAATACGTACCTAATGAAAAAGGGAGAAGATATTTTTTACTCACATTGTAAATACAGAAAGATGGAAATATATTTTGTAAACAAATCTAAATTTAAAAAAATCTCTATGATTTTCAAAATAGAGCATGTTTATTTTATAACAAATTCATACTCAAATAATTTATTTCGATTAGACTCGGCTTCCAGTGGTAACGGCCCCGACTTACGTGTCGTAGGTCGTGAGTTCGAACCCAGGCAGGCGGTTTGCTTTGTGTAAATTATTTAATCACCACTTCTCTTAAAACGGTGAAGGAAAACACCGTGAGGAAACCGACATGTCCTAGAACCAGATATTCGACGACGTGTGACATCCACTAACCCGCACTGGTCCTGCGTGGTGGATTTAGGCCCATTGCCTCTCTCATAGTGAGGATGCTTGTGGCCCTGCAGTGGGAACATTATAAGGTTGATGCTGATGATGATGAACCCGGAGTCTAGGTTTGTGCCCAGTCGTTTGTCGTCCCCTAATTCAAATTAAACAACTGTCAAATTTGGGTGTACTTAGATTTCTGACTATCCCTTCGAAGAATACAGCCATGAATATATATATATGTTTAAAAGCCAGATTTCTCAGAGACATCACTCTCACAAAAGAATGACAAGAAAGCTACTCCCGTCGAAACCGAAAACTTACTCAAAACTGGCACATATTCGCACTAAAAATATGAATAATTTCACCCACATTCGTACTCCCGACTAAACCCGTATGAACCCGGCACTACACTCACATTTAGCTACGCTTGACCCAAATACCGTGTGCGCCCGCCTTTATGGAAAACGCTTGTGAACCACTTGCTTTAGAAAATTTTGTTTTATTCAGGATTCAAGTGCTTTGAGATAGTCTTGTGGTGCTTGTAAAGGTTCTTAGGAAATATGATAGATATAAATAATATAATCTTTAGTATAGGACTGTGAAGGACACTACAAAATTGATCTTTAAAAAGTCGAGGTTTCAAAATGGGTGGTCTTAGCTTTAAATGAAGGAGATTTATTTTGAACACACTTAAAAAGGTGGTTCTCCATTCAACTGCATGTTTTTTTTTGTATCTTTGTTAAACGATTTCTCCGGCAATTATTGACCGATTATGAAAATTCTTTTTTTTTTGTTTGAAAGGGTATACTCTGTCACCAAGTCAGGATCTGATGAGGAGATCTCAAGGAAATCGAGGGGACATCTCAAATTTTATAGACACACATAGTGACTTTGGTATTTTCATCAACATGGCAAGTGTTTGAATTCAGAAACTAGCATTTGGTGAAGTGGAACTCATGAAGAAGACCACAGAACTACCGAAAAGAAAGTGTTTTTCACTTTGTGGTGCTTTGTAGCCAGTTCAATTACTTTTTATTACAAGTTTACATTTTATTATAAGCAAATAAATTTCAATATGATATTTTTACAAGACTTTTTTGTTTTCTTTAGGCTTGCGCTTGACCACTATTTAAGTTGATAGAAAGTTTTATTATATTCTGAATACGGTACAGTCTTAGAATTATGTTAGGAGATAGGCTGGCTTTAGAATTATATTTTCATTACCACATAACAATTCATAGTCAGACTTCAATTGTTAGTTTAGTTTTGTTCACGTTAGTACGTTATGCCTATTTCTGTCACTGCAAAGCAGTGCACATACAAGTATTTGACTATTTTCAATTCAGTCTTCGATTGTTATTTAATTTATTTTAGTACATGGAGGACTTACAGCTAATAAAATCAAACAAAATAGGAAACAAAAATTTGTGTTGGGTGCAATGCAATATAATATACAGAGTGGAGACACCGATACGACAATACTGGCAATACTAATGCATACGAGAAGTTTTAAACTATCGATTCAATCTTGAATAAAAAATCTAAGCAATATGCTTAGATGGTCAAACTACCTATATCGACTAAACTATTGTATATATTTTTAAATACAGACTGGGAATGTTAATCGATACTCGTATATGAAGTTGAAATTATTGTCGTATCGTTTACATTATTCGTATATATTCGTTCATTATTGTTCGTATACATTATTATCTATCTATACTTATCTATCTCTACGTATAACTTTTACTATCTATCTATACTTTCAATTTCTATAAATACATAAATAGTAAAAGTTATCACAAAAACTGTGAGGGTCGTCGCCCTTTACTATGTAAATAAACTCGGTTACTCTATCCGTCGCGGAAAGTACTACGATAATTACAAAGTTTTAGTATTTGTTTTAACTTAGACAGACTAAACATAGACGGTGTTTGAAAACAATAGTTCATATATAGAATCACGATTTCTAAATATAGTTAGAATTATTCTTCTTCCTTGGTTAAATAAAATATATTCCTGTTAAGTCTGCCAATTTATTTAAACATTTATTTTAATTTAACAAAACATGGGCAAATTATGATTAGATTATCTAGATATATGGGTCACGTATTTTTCAACAGACTTCACAAAGTAGGAGATTCTCAATTCGACTGTATGTTTTTTTTTTATCAATTATGAACCAATTTTGATGATTATTTGTCTGAAAACGGGTGCTTCTCACGAGGTCTCATTTAAATTTGATCAAGATCTGACGAGTAATTTTTAAGTTATCTATAATAATGCGTAGTTTCATGGTAAAATTAAGGTACCAAAAAAAAACGGGAGAAAGGACCAATAAAATTAAACCGATTTACAAAACTAAACACTACAAAGCGAAAAATAACTTTCATTTCCAAAGTTGGTGTCAAAAACGAAAAAAAATTGGTACCAAAGTCACCGACTGCCGAAAAGATAATAATTAAACAAAAAAGTTTATTTTTAGTGCTTGATCAAATCAATAAAATTGTACAAAATTATATCGCATCAAAGTTTTGGAGTGCCTGCTTGTGACGTCACTTCTAAGTAAAAAGTGTACGAAGGTTAGATGTTAAACAAAATTTCGCTGTGCATAACTCAGCAAAGGATTGTTGTGGATTGTTGCTTTTATTCAATATTTATTGTAAAGCCAATATAATCAGTAATGGATGTTTACTGATGATCAAGCATTGTGCAAATTAGTGTAACCCCAAACGAGAATAATTATAGTTTGTAAATTGGATAAAATTAATTTTATTTGAACCACTTCATCGATGATTATGTTACGTTTATTTAGGAATTGTTTGTTTATATATTAAATTTTACAATTGTTCTTTATTTAATTAGTAATGGGTTATGAGTATTTAGGGTTAATCAATGGGATTTATTTGATTGGTTATATACAATTTGTTTGTGGTGGTTTGATTTGGTAAAATTATTAGTTTAGTAGAGAAGGAACGACTTGATGATCATCGACTCGCGCTGCAAGTTTTTTTTTTGTTTCCTTTGTTACCTGATTTACAATCGGTATGATTTTTTGCACTTATTTTTCTAATATTTCGACCACCTTCCTTTTTCGCTGTCTTTTCTAATACCCCATCCACCTTTATTTTACACTGTCTTTTTAAATTGATCGACCACCTTCCTTTTACGCTGTTTTTTTCTTATTGCTCGACCACCTTTCTTTTACGCTGTCTTTTCTAATAGTTCGACCACCTTTATTTTACGCTGTCTTTTTAAATTGATCGACCACCTTCCTTTTACGCTGTTTTTTTCTTATTGCTCGACCACCTTTCTTTTACGCTGTCTTTTTAAATTGATCGACCACCTTCCTTTTACGCTGTTTTTTTCTTATTGCTCGACCACCTTTCTTTTACGCTGTCTTTTTAAATTGATCGACCACCTTCCTTTTACGCTGTTTTTTTCTTATTGCTCGACCACCTTTCTTTTACGCTGTCTTTTCTAATAGTTCGACCACCTTTATTTTACACTGTCTTTTTAAATTGATCGACCACCTTCCTTTTACGCTGTTTTTTTCTTATTGCTCGACCACCTTTCTTTTACGCTGTCTTTTTAAATTGATCGACCACCTTCCTTTTACGCTGTTTTTTTCTTATTGCTCGACCACCTTTCTTTTACGCTGTCTTTTTAAATTGATCGACCACCTTCCTTTTACGCTGTTTTTTTCTTATTGCTCGACCACCTTTCTTTTACGCTGTCTTTTCTAATAGTTCGACCACCTTTATTTTACACTGTCTTTTTAAATTGATCGACCACCTTCCTTTTACGCTGTTTTTTTCTTATTGCTCGACCACCTTTCTTTTACGCTGTCTTTTCTAATAGTTCGACCACCTTTATTTTACACTGTCTTTTTAAATTGATCGACCACCTTCCTTTTACGCTGTTTTTTTCTTATTGCTCGACCACCTTCCTTTTACACTGTATTTTCAAACTGTTCGCCAAACTTTCTTTTACACAGTTTTTCAAATTGTTTCACCACGTTTCTTTTACGCTTCATAATTTTCGTTTCCTTTTCCCAATTACATCATGGTCGGCTTTCAGTATAACCAGGTTCCGCTAAATATTTATATTTTACATAGATTTACATCCACAATCTAGTTACTAGTTAACACGATAAAACTGATTTTCTGGCTTTAGGGCTTGTTATTCTTGGAACAGACGTCAAATATTTACAAATATTACAGCCGGAACCAAAGGTTTCACGTGCTTTCTAGGGCAACTCCTATTAATGTATTGGGTACTAACGGTAATAAATAGTAGCGACATACATAAACGCACGTAGGCAGAAACTACGGAATACCAACTGCGACGAACCTTACATACTTCTTTTGCTTCACCACGTTCATACGTCTAGTCATACACGCTCCCCTTTTATGAGTAGGTACTGCGCACCTAACCGTTCTGAAGAACATCTCCAAAAAAGTTCATTAGCATCTTTATGTCTGCAAAACCTAACTGTATTTTAGAACATGATACCATTCATAATCAGCTCCTTGCAACTGATAGCCCCGCTAGACCGTATTTAATCGTGAGTCTGACATTCTCTTGGCACTCGACGGAGCTGTGTCTCATGTATGCAGTGTCAGAATAGACAGTTGACATTCCTATGTCTCTTGGGGATATTACTCATCTTTGTCATAACCTTTTTGACAATGGTTTGACCAGGTGCGATTGGAGATCAGGATTGTGACTGAAGCGAAGCGATGCTCTTTTGTTTTCTTCCCCAAAGTGTTAGGTATATGCCGTACTAATTCACTCAAATTTCGGCCGTCTCATGTAATGCAATTATGTACGTAATAGTGGGTGAGATAATTGCAGAAATTTTAGATGAAAAACTCAACATAAATTACACGCAAATACAACCCAGAACCAACACATTACAGATTCATGTGAATGTCAGGAATTAATCTAATGCAAAGGCTTTGACTTCTAAGAACAGACTGGAATCTTCAATCTATTTGCAAACCTTAATATTTCCTCTCGATTACAGAATGTTTATGAAAATTATATTTCTGCTCAAATTAAGCTTTTTTGTTCCATTGCACACATTTGCAAATTATTTCTAACCTTGTTAGTTCTGAAATTACGTTTACATCTGTATCTGATTAAAATCAAAGTCTAAAGTTATTTCTGGATATTTACAATTTGTCGAATGGATTTGTTACTGAGCCAAGACTCGGAACAATTTCCCTAATAACGTTACTATTTACGCTCATGACTTCATCTGACTTTTACGTTATCTATAAAATTAGTTATTACTTCATTTGTTTTTACGTAAGACATTTTAAGGAAGATGACAAGTATCAAATATTAGCGTAACAAGTGACAAATACTATTATTTCTTGTAGGTATTATACAGAGTGTCTATGTTGAATCACCACACTCTATCTGCCTAGCATTTTTCTCAATAATGTTGGGGCAGTGGTTGGGGTCGGCTTCCAGTCTTACCGGATTCAGCTGAGTACCAGTGTTTTACATGGAGCGACTACTGACCTCCACAACCCAGTAACTGGGTAACACGATACCCCTTGGCAAGACTGGAGTCAGATCTCAAGCTTCTGACTACCCGTAACGACTGTCAAAGATCTTCCAATGACAGCCGTGACCAACGGCTTAACGTGCTTGGAGGAATCTCGTTATGTTGAAAATGATCCCCCATCCACGGACCGACCTCGGCTAGCGTTGCTTAACCTTGAAGATCGACCCGTGCGGTTGTTATTATTTAGACACGAGCTCCACCTACTCCTCCTGTTGAATTTGTGTAGTGACAAATACAAAAAAAAAATAACTCCTATCTGTAAAAGGTATTTTTTTTCTATTTTTAGTTATTTCTAGGCGGCTTTTTAGAGTTCCGTACCCAAAGGGTAAAAACGGGACCCTATTACTAAGACTCCGCGGTCCGTTTGTCTGTCTGTCTGTCACCAGGCTGTATCTCAAGAACCGTGATAGCTAGAGAGTTGAAATTTTCACAGATGATGTATTTCTCTTGCCGCTATAACAACAAATACTAAAAACAGAATAAAATAAATATTTAAGGGGGGCTCCCATACAAAAAACGTGATTTTTATGCCGTGTTTTGCTATAATGGTACGGAACCCTACGTGCGCGGGTCCGACTCGCACTTGGCCGGTTTTTAACATTTTTCGTACTCTTAGCACTTTTGTCTAAGCATTTCATTTTATTATACGGATAAAATTTACCCCCTGAAAGATTGAAACTGAATTAAAATTCACCGTATAGTTATACAGCTACAAGTGACAAAATACTATTTCCAGTATATTTCTTAGCGATGACTTCAGCACATCGTAATGCCAACGTAAAATCTCAAATGGCTTCTTCACTTTATTTACCGTCTGGTTTGTTTGCCAAACTATCAAACAACATACAAAAAACTTTGTACACAGTTTTTCTTTGACTGCTGTTTTTCAATACTAGACTTTGTCTTCTCTTATTTACATTTTAGTCTATTAGATAGCAATATATATTAAAAAGAGGTATAAAAAATTTGACTTTGTTACGTTGAATGACAATACTGATTCTTTGGCTGAAAAAGTGCCCAGCCAGGGTCACGTGAGGACTTGACTTACACTTTGTCTCGAAAAACTTGATAGATTATCGAGCTTAAGAGATGATTTGAGAGGTTAATTGTTTTCTTTTTTGTAAGGGCTTATTAAACCACCATATATCTAGGTGAGCAGTGGTGGCCCGTGGGTTCGAACCCAGGCAGGTGCTTTACTTTGTGTTAATTATTTCATCACCACTGCTCTCAAAACGGTGAAGGAAAACATCGTCAGGATACATATCTTAGAATCAAAAATTTGAAGACATGTGACATACATCAACCGGCACGGGCCCGCGTGGTGGATTACGGCCCATTCCTTATCACAGAGAGTAGGCCTGTGTCCTAGCAGTGGGAACATTAATAGGCTGATGATTATGATGATATCTAGGATCATACATAGGATCCTACAAAAAATTCGTGGCGTTTCGAAATATTTTTCACTGATAAACGCACGGCCCGTACGCGGTAGCCTCGTGATATCTGTAACATGCTACTATTATCACACTAATATTAAAAAGGTGAAAGTTTGAGAGTGTGTGTATGTGTGGGTGTGTGTTTGTATGTTTGTTACTTCTTCACGCTCAAACGGCTGGACGGATCTGGATAAAATTTGGCACAGAGATAGATTATAGTCAGGAATAGCTTATAGGATATATTTATTGTCCCGGGAATATGTTCCCTCGGGATAATTTTCGACATTCAGGCGAGCGAAGCCGCTGGCAGAATCTTTTTCTATTATAAAACGCGAAATTTCATGGGATAGATGAATGATTTTTAACCGACTTTCAAAAAAGGAGGAGGTTCTATGTTCGACTTCTTGTATGTTAGTGTTTTTAGTTGGAATTCGGTAGTTTTTTTTTTTTTTAATGTTTATTTATTAATGTTTCACGCAAAAACTACTGCTCGGATTTTGATGAAACTTTGCAGTAGTATAGCTTATACATCAGAGCTACACAAAGGCTATATAGTAGATAGGTATGTAGGTAGCCAGTGGAGCGGCTCGGAGCCGCAGGGGACAGCTAGTATAGATCTATTTGTGGCTTTTCAACTGGCCAGTTCTCTGTTACTATAGAAGACATAATCTTGTTGAAAGCTTACTTCCTCAAGACACGAGAGGAAAACATATACGTTCTTATACTCACGCTTCTCTCAAGGGAATGCAGAAACCACAGAAAAGCACGTGATACTGCTCTCACAAACTTCAAATGTTTTGTTCACATTCACGTGAGCTGACTGCTAAATTTAGACTTCGCCTTTTTAAAGATACTAATAAGACTAGATGCTCCAGACAAGTGATGTTCTATCATTGATAGCGATTATCGAAATATCAAAATGAGGACGACATTTCAGTAGCGCTTGGCATTGCAATCGCTATCGCGTCTCTTTAGTTCATAGAATGTCACTCGTATACAGCCTCTGTAGGCACTAGACAATTGATATTATTACCAGACATATTATAAACATATATACAATGAAATAATATAAAAAAGAACTAATATACAAATACAAAGGTGAGAAGGAAAAGGGCTCATTGTGCATCAAAAAATTCGACCACATCGATGTCAATGGGAAACGTGACCAGAACGCTGGCAGCAATGCCACGTTAGATGGCAATGCTGATTCTCTGGCCGAAGAAAATGCCAGCACTCTGGTCACGTGAAGAGTCGACGAATATATATAATAATATACATTATTATAATTATATCTAGTAGTAGTATGTAATAAATAAATATATTAATCAATTGTATTTTTGTTACTTTATTTGAAATGACAAGAAAATAACATTGACACATTATAATATTTCTTTGACATAATTATATTCTTTCATTAAAATTATTATTACCGCTGTTTGACAATGTACGTTCAAAATAAAAATGATATTAATGTGTCTCATCGTTATCTAGCCCTGTACGGAAACAAAAAAGTAAAAAAGAAAAATATTTGAAAGTTATGAGCGTCGAAAGTTCCATATTTCAACCCCATTTTATCGCATCTTTGGGCGGTAATAAATACCATAAGAAGACGGAAAATTGCAAAACAGTCACCATACAGAGACAGATTAGTAGGTCAACAATGCAAATAATTTTATTTTGAAAATATACATTTAGTAGATTTTCCATGATATCCATACTTCCAAAGGTCTGTTCATAAAATTTCGCACGCTCGTTTTCGTCCTAAATCTAACAAGCTTCTTACTCTAGCTAATCACAGCAACTATCTGTTTCGCACGTGTTGTCGGATGAGATAGCATGCGTTTTAACCCCGCGCACATAATAGTTCGTGCCGTTCGACTAGGGCAACCTTAAGACTTAAGACTTTTAATCTAGTGCAAAGAGTGAAGGAAACAGACTGTCGGAATAAACTAAGCATGTCCTAATCTAGGTCATCTCTGTGGGATACGCAACCGTTGTTAAGTCGTAAAACGCTTACAATTAGACACAGATAGTATGGATGGAGTCAACAAAATCTGCTAACTCCCAATTCTATATTAACATTGCTCTATTATCTAAATCCTTCTACCATCGCTCTGTAATATATCATCAGTTCCACGTCAAAGCGCAGGTGACTAAATACCGGATAAATACGTTACAGAGCTCATGTGAATGAGATTAAATTATAATTTAGTTTGATAAATTTCGAGTTAGTGGTAGAACATTATTGCAATTATAATTTTGTAAACTACTCGTAACATCACACCTGGTTATCTCGAAGGGTTACGCAGAATTACCTACTTACAACCATATTTTGCTATGTTTAAGTCTCGTGTAACAGAATCGAGTTTTCTCAGTTCTTTGGTCACTTATCCCATCGAAGCAACAACTATATTGAGCGGCTTGTGATCCAGGGGAGGGAAGGCACGAGAGCGCGTGGCAAGTCACCCATGCGATAGACCAACCAGATCAATTCTGTAGTAGGCAGTCCACTGCATGAGCGCACACGAGTCAAAGCCGACAGAGAGGGATGGCGTCACATCGTGAGGTGAATCATGGCAATCCGGTGTCTCTCTGCGGCATGCTGACCACGACCACTCTGCCAAGAGGGTACCCACGAAAAATAAGAAGAACAGAGGGTGCTATTGCTATCAACTCCAGACTCCGATCTGATACTGAGAAGTTTTAGATAAAGAAAAGAAATAAAGAAGATGTAAAAGCCATTAGCTGACCTAGGAATCGATAAAAACTGATTTGGGGATCTAAACAAAGAATCCGTGCTATATCCGTGTTGATCTGGTAAGATCAACGGAACTAAATCTCATAAAATGATTGGTATTTATGATCCTATTGCCAAGCGTGTTAATCACAGCAATTTTCCTATTGTGCTCAATCAATGGGAAGTAAGTTCATCGCATTGTTCATTCCTATAGATTTCATATCATATTCTTACTTGGAATAGAAACTTTCAAGACTCGTTGACAGAAATTGTTTTACAGTGTACTCAATTTTGCTTCAAGTATTTTTTTTTTCCCTTTTCAATTAAAATGTGTGTCAAGTAGTGCTACGGTGAACGCCGTGAAACATTCAAACGGACCAATGAGGTCGTCCCAAAAATGTGATCCACGTTTTAAGCTTATGACACAATCGCCTCTTCAAATAGATCGAACGCTGTCGCTTCATTCATCCCGCTAAATATATTCGTAGTGATATCACTGTTATGTTTCGAGGTCGACCGAGGAATATTTGAAGGCTTTCTCTGCTCATTTTCATGTAATTGATAGTTGTCTATGAGAGTCGCTTGAGAAATCATTGTTTGGTGTTTTTGTAGTGCAGTGTTTTCGGACTTATAGGTTACTTTTAGACTAGTCGTACATATCATCGTTTACAAAGTAATTTTCATCGTACCCCGGAGTCTGGATTTTTGTCCTCTTCTTCTGTTCTCAAGCCTCTATACATATATTTAAAAGTCACGCCTTTTCCAATGGGGGTAAACTTACATGCTTCGTTTAAATGTGTAGGTATATTCAATTTAAGGTTATTGCTAAAACACCAACAGCCTTGCAGGGCTGTATTACTAAAGGCATAAACAACAACTTTTGATCTATGACTTTTAATAATTCAATTAAAAAGCTCAACTGATCCGTACATTTATAATTATGCTCGCATAAGTTGCCAGAATGTATGGATCAGCTGTTTTTGTAAACTCTTTGGAAAACACAGGCGAATTGTCATTATATGTTATTAGCCACTTTTTGGCAGTGCATTGTGCCTTAATGACGAACAGCCATCTGAAAATACTATAGTATTAGGCAGTCTCCAAACCATTGTTCGGTCACTCGGTGAAAGCTGACCGTGGGAAGTCTATTCTGAAGAGCGAATGAAGCGAGACTCCTGCGACAAGAATGTAGGTCAGACTTGATGACGTCACACGTCGAATATATTCGGAAACTCATGAGTATCCTACTACTATTTATAAACGCAAAAGTTTTGAAGTTTGTTTCTCTTTCACGCAAAAACTACTGAACGAATTTAGATGAAATTGTACAATACTTCGATACGAAACTTTTTATCCCTGGTGAATATTCCTTTGGGGTAATTATCGACTTGCAAAAGGGTGAAAACGAAGGCTGAAGCTACGAAATGATAAGGTCGATAATTATGCTCCCACTCAAACTACCTAAAATTATGTTGAAACTTGTAACAGACAAATTTATTGTCGTTTAATTCAAATGTCTAGTAGAAACGAGTAGGTAAGTAGAGGGTTTGTGTAGTCAGGCCAATAATACCAGTTGGTAGGAAACAGTTAACTATTTCAAAAATATATTATATTTTATTAACTTCTGCTAGCGGGTTTCGTCCACATGAAAGTTGGAAATTAACCCAATGGAAAAAACTTCCGGGATAATAACGTATCTTATGACCTTATCTAAAGCATGGTCTATCCGTGTGCCAAGTTTCATCTAAATCTATTAAGTCGTTCAGACGTGAATCGAAACAAACTGACACACAGACAGTTACTTTCGCAATTCGAATCGATTCGATTGTTTGATAAAATATGAATTTTGTGATATAATTGAGCCAATGAAACACAAAACATGAGTGTTGGAGTTAAATATGTCAAATTGCCTACAAGTCGTTCTATTACTATCACACAGAATGATTACCATTTTTTTGCAAAGCTGCTGAAAATGCTGTCAATTTCAAGATATTTTTCATCTTTAAAACCCACTTGTATCGCTAACTTTAAAGCCCACAAAAATGATAGTACAAAGATTCTAATACATTAACTTTTTGCTGACTTAGCAAAGAAAAATAAAGTTATCTCAAAGAAAGCAGACAGCTCCAACATCAATTTTAATGTATCGCTACATTACCCGCTAGTTGTACCCGAATAAACCTCACAAGAAATTGACCGAAAAAATATACTCAAATGGAGTTGTAAAAACATTCGATTCGTTCGTAGGTCATTTCTATTTGCGTGTCGGGGTTGAAGCGACCATTTCTTTTTATGGCTAGACTGTATCGGTATAAAGAAAATCAATTCAGAAAGTCGACTCCATACAACTGGTGTGAACGCATGCACACATAGACACGCTTCACGTACAGCGAGTGCAAGCGCACTCGCGACCGGCATTTGTTGGAGATCGCCGTATGTACTACGCATCGATATGTGCGTGCTACTTACTGTTTTTGCTCGCTGTATGGAGTTGGTCTTCTGTATATTTCTGTGTTTTGTGTTATCGGTAAGATATTTTTGTCCCTGAATTAGTTTTAACTAAAGACCACTGTCGTTTTATTTTCTGTTTGGGGTTTGAGTTTATTTTTAGTATTGTGTATTTATTGGCGAGGTTTGAGCATTATTCCTTTTTGGGGTTCGGTGAAAATCTTAGGTTTACTCTTACGTTGCCGTAAACCTTTTATTACAACGTTTCTTTTTAGTGCTCGTTGCTGAACGTAAGTCTTCTAATAACATGTTTTTTTAAATAGCGATTTTTTGTATTGATAGCATAATTTTAAGCTTGCTATTTTGACAGGTGATTTTGGAAGCTGTTGTTGCTATGTGGAAAGTAATGCTGGTTACAACATTAATAAAATCGTAGTATTTATAAAATTAGATACCCAGGTGTAGAAAGAGGGTGACTATAATACTCCCATTTGGACTCATGATACATTCTAAAAGACATTGAATTTAAAGAATAGAATACAGATGTACGGAAGAAGAAGACACCAGTGGGAAAAGGGCAAGATAATTATGATTATATCCTGATCATCATCATTTCTGCCAAAATACGTCCACTGCTGAACATAGCCCTCCCCGAAGTGTCACCACATCGACCTGAATGGTTCTCAAAGAATTACAAAAGAAGCTATGATTCAAATATCAGAAATAAAAATAGAATCGTAGCAACAGTATTCCGATACATTCATAGCCGGTCGCGGTCGCCACAACTATTTGTGTTACGGGGTTAAATCGTCGATTACGTCTTACAGCTTTATTATTGGTTATTTTGATGTTTTGTGTCCTAAAGACGTCAATACTTGGTTATGGCTTTGATTTCAATAGATTGAAATTGGGAAATGTCAATACACACATTGAGGGGTTCATAGCTAAGTAGAAATTATATCGGCACAGAGAGAGATGGTGACGGTCGAAATGCCAAAATTATATCGGCACACAGAGATATGGTGACGGTCGAAATGCCAAAATATAAGGGCTTGATCACGTGATATTTCGATATCGCTTGACAATTCTCAATTTTTTTTTCCAATCGCTATTGTGACGCTTTCGTTGATATAATAGAGACAACATAGGGTCTCAATTCAATTGCTCAATGTTAAGCTACGCTGGCCGAGGTGAGTCCCAGGATGGGCACGGTCGGTCTTGGAAAATTCGTAAAGCCGTTGTTGCCGACTGTCGTCCTTAGATATTGAATTGGACAGTCACTACAGGCAATAACAAGTTCGGAAGTTTGATAACCAGTTAAGACTGGTAAAGCCAAAGAGTATTTTACATACAGTCATAATATCACGCCCGTATTCCCCGAAATGCTAGGCAGAGGTGTGCTTATAGTACACCCAAACCAAAACCCAAGACCCATGTTAAAGGGAGTTCCGTGTTACCCAATAACTGGATTGTAGCCACATTCAGGGAGTTTCCAGATCACAGACAACAAACACATTGGCTGTCTAATACCAGTCTGGAACACTCCAAGAAAATCCTGGGCTCTACGTTCAAAGCACGGGAATGCATTTGGAATATGAGTAGGGGGCAAGTCAGCTATCTGCTTGGGGCCTTTACTGGCCACTTTGGACATGCTCATGAAGATGGGTCTAACCGCGACACCCATGTGCAGTTTATGTGGAGAACATACGGAGCGCATGGAGCACCTTCTGTGCCGAATGAGTCTCCTAGGAGTAGGAAATCCAAGACTATAAGACTATAATAGTCTTATAGCTCATATCTTCTAGTCTCGTTGTAAAAAAAAGAAGAAAGTTTTCAACAAGATTGAGGAGGAGTAGGGTACCTAGGGGACCACGAAATATCCCAATGGGTCGAAGTGTTCGAGTTATTTCTCGGGTCCTCCACGAGATAAGATATAAGATAACTGGGTTGTAGATGTCAGATAGTTAGCCGCTCCATGTAAAAAAAACATTGGACAGTATTCATCAAGAAGATATATTTTCCGATCATAACATAATCGGAAAATGCTAGGCAGACAGATAAATCTGAATCGACATCGCATATAATCTTGCCTCAAAAAGATTAAGTGTTATTTTTTATGTACGAATTTTATGAATACATGTGGAAATAAATAGTGTGTCAGTTTTCTTTCTATATTTCCACTTGGAAATAGACATTTTAATTCACTAGTTTCTATGCTAAACACGTGTCATACAATTCCAGTGATGTTTTATTAACAGCACGTGCAGTATAAACAGGTAGAAAATCAATGCTGTCTAGTTTAGATTGGCGCGAGCATTATGTAACACTGCAGGGTTCGCTAATGTCTATGCGATAGCACTAGTTAGGTAGTTGGTGCTATCACTCGCTTCTTGACACGCCTAGATAACTTGGCACTAGGGTAATCAATAGGATATTAACAGTACTTTTGTGACTTATGGAGTTTTAGTGACTCTGTTTCTCTGTCTGTCTCTTTTACTCTGTTTTATATACTTAAGGCCCGGGTTCTGAATTGAGAAGTTGAAGTAAAAAATATTCATAACCTACTCTAACGACATTTGACAGATTTTCAGGCTAAATTAGAGGTTGACTAAATACACAATTCATCATTCAGAAATCAGGGATGTGATATGTTTATTTTATTATGATTCAATAAGACATAAGCATTTCGAGGCTTCAGTTATTAATTATTATTTATCGGTGAGTTCTTTCTAAGATATTTGATTAGCTTTGACCAGAGTTCGACAAATACTGTATTGATCGATCTCGCCTTAAATAGAAGCTTGATGACACAAAATACTGTTATTATTGCCAGAAGATGCACAATAATCATCATCTTGCAAACATTGATCACTTGATATCATATCTTGCGTGCCCTGATACCAGCACTTTACAAGACAAAGACAAAGATATTTTATTTCAACTAGGCCACAAAGCGGCACTTTTGAACGTTAGTAACATTAAAATTTACAAGGAATAAAAATTGATTCTACCGTGCATTCGGAAAGTAGCTTGTTATGGAGAAGAACGCACAAGAAACTCCATAATTACTCTTTAAAAAAAAAAAAAAATTTTTTTTACTATATTTAGGTACATAAGTACATACATTAATAAATTTATATGTGTGAGGACAATGCACTTATGGACTTTACAAGAACTTATGGACGCTATTGATCATGTGATACTTATGGGTAATTCTTAAGCTGACACCTTAGATCAAATTAAGAACAAGTATCTTTTGTTACTAGTAACACTAAACTAAATGCAAATAAAAATCTCATACAAGATACGCGTACTTACCGTCGTGTAGACAGCATTAAATTCCCTTGAGGATTAGTCTACAAACCATGTATCTCTGTAAGTTTGTTTGTATCTACTTCAGCAAAAATCTTGGTTTACCTTGACGTGAAGTTAGATGAAACATTTTGCTGTGGAGTCATGATTGAAAGCTAACTTAAAAATATACATGTAATGTTTTTTTTTTTTCAATGTAATTTTATTGAAACATATATACAAATGAATATTCTAAAAAGATAAAATACCTACTCGTATAACAATACAAAGGGGGGCATTTCCATTCAACGTGGCAATGCTGCCAGCGTTCTGGGCACGTTTCCCATTGCCATCGATGTGGACGAATTTTTTTGATGCACAATGAGCTCTTTTCAGTCTCCCCATGTAATGTTGTTTTTAATTCATTTGCAATCTTTCAGGGTGAAAAATTTCATGGGCATGACCAATTTTACAATAGGGCCAATTCTGAAACCCCGCCTAACCGTTATCTAGTTAAGCGAACATAAGTATAGTGGACAGCTGATTTTTTTGAACTTATGTCACGGCAAAAGTTACCCCTCTGAAAGATCATCCATATATTAAAATTCACTGTTTTTGGCAACTTATGATGTCCCACTTTTGAGCAAGGAACAGGTGGTGTCCATCAGATTATTATTGTTCGTTGAATATCCACTACTAAAATAATAACGTGCCTAAAAGACATTGATTGATCGGAGAATATTCTAGTGATACATCATTGCTATTATCGCACGTCTTTTGTCAAAATTATTGGTTATTTCAGTAAGCTCAAAAAAACGTTGTACTAAGTATTTACACATTATTCATTATCATTCTTTTGCCCTTAACCAAAGTTATATGCGGTTGGTGCAACACGTTTTCCTCCTCTCTTTTCCTCTTTCATACTTCTCTATTAGTCGCTATCTCAATAGTCACCATCTTTCTAGCTACACATGTTTTGTATTAAATAGTGTATTAACTGTTTTTTACAAGCTTTTATCTAACTTGACTTGTTAGTATCGTGTGGATGTGGGACGAAGCATGTGACTAAATTTTAAAACAGTTATCCCCAACCGATCCTGAGCAAACCGCATGTCCGAGAACCAAAAATTTGAAGTGAATGTGAAATTTGACATCCACCAGCCCGTAGTAGGCCTGGTGCATTAAGGCTCATTTCCTCTCACCCAGAGGAGTTCTGGGTCTCAGCATAAGGAACGTTAAAACGATGATGATGATCCCCAACCTATTGAGCTGTTTGAATACAGGTTTCGTATTGACGACAATGCACGGTTAGTTAAAAGATTTTTAAGTTAAATTTTGGTGTTCTTTATTTATCAAATGAATGAATTTAATACAACATCTTACAAATCATCTTCACCTACATTTACTTACCGCTCAGAATTCGCACATTGAAGACCGAAATGTTTACGTACATCTAATTTCGTAATTAGTTCACAGCGACGCCGCGGTGGTCCAATGTAATTAGGTGTTAGTCTGTGTGTTTGTGTATGTTTGGTGGATAAAATAGGTAGAATAAGAAACGATTGTATTGTAGTCCAAGGAGTATGGTAAGCTATTTTCAAACACACAAACATACATTCGTTTTCCTATATATAAGATTCGTGAGATGGGAGTCAAACGCGAGCCTATCAAAAATTCGTGTCAGAAAATTTTGTACTGCTGGTTCAAAGTGGCTCGGGAACAGAATACCTGAAAGGATTTGGGGGAGGTCTTCGCTCAGCAGTGGGACATTGTAGGTGTAGGCAAAATGTGGACTGTATTAGAAGATAGATCAATAAAATTGCGAATCGCTAACACTAATAACTTTAATTATTTTGACAATAACAATATTATGTAAAAACTAGTAAAAAACCATACATTTATATAAAAAGGGTAGAATAAACAGGCTCCTTCTGGGTAAGCTCAATCCATCGTCAACTCTGTCTCTGTCACCTATGACTTAGACTGGAGTCAAGAGCAAACGCAAATAAAAAAAAAAAAAAGGTCGCAACAGTAGGCTAATACAAAAAGAAGAAAATGTTGCTCAACATTAAAATTTTTTGAATGTTCATTTTAGTTTTGACCTACGTCAAAATAGGAACATAGATAACCCTAATACTAGCTATTAGTATGAGATTAAAAAAAACTTATAAAAAGTTATTAATAATAGTATTATTGTAATCCAATTTTTGGGTATAGAACGCAAGTCTTTACGAAATCTTGCCTCAATTCTGAAAAAGCAAAAAAGTTTGAAATAAAAATAGATATTAGAATAAATCTAAATACCAAATCCTAATATTCTAAAAGAACGTACAATGTTTTGTATGTTTACCAAAAGAAATAAGTTTTTGTGTAATAGGCAGAGAGCCAGGAATATGTCATGCATAACTATTATGTTTATACAACCGTAATGCATAACAATACCTTTGTATGACATAAACATATTATGTGGTTTTCTTTACTGACCATTTGCTAAGTATTTTTACGACTGGAACCCTAAATATTTGTTGTCTAGGACCCCTTGTTCTCGACGAAGTGATATTATAATTATCTGTGATAACAATTGTTAAAAGTCCAAAGTGTTTAGGATTGACTACATTTCTGTTGCGCATGTCAACCCCATACATTTAGGAGCTTTTAACCAACGAAAAAAGGAAGTAGTTTCCAATTAGACATGTATATTTTTTTATGTATACGCATAACTTTTTACAAAAAAAAAAACGCTTCCAAAAAATATTTTTTTATTAGAAGAATTATACCTCAAAGTTGGTCCCATTTAAATCTGAAAAATAAAATCCACTCCTAAAGGTATAAAAAAAGGATTTATTGATAATTTTCCACTGTGTTTTCAATTGTGGACCGATTCTGTTGAAATTAAGTAATAAAAGCGGAAAAAACCTTTTTAATAAAATAATTGTCCGACGAAATAACGAACTGAAAAGCAAAAAATAAAACAAAACTCTTTTAGTCTACCATCTTGAGGCGGCACCGTACAAACTACGAAGATCACCCTGGCTACAATCATTCTACGCTTTAGGTAATTAATTTGCACGTTGGTTTGTTTGGTGCCGCCTCAAATTGCTAGACAATATGTTTTTCTTTTTTTTTACTTTTCAGTTCGTTATTTCGTCGGTTCAATTTTTTGTTAAAAAAGTTTTTTGACAATCGCTATCGCTGATAGACTCGCTCTCGATGCTCACTTTTTCTAAGGGCTAAAATCAGTGTAGTTGGGTTGCAGAGGCAGAGACAAAAAGTCATGCTACCAGAGCTGGCAATGGTCGAAATGTAAATTGATCACGTGACGTTTTGTCAGCGCTTTACAATCCCATATATTTTTGGCATTTTACTAATCGCTATCGATTTGATGTCAGCGATAGCAATAGTGGAAAATGTCAATCTCTTACATTTTCTACTATTGCTATCGCTGTGTCTCTGTAATCACGTGACATTCCATAGCGTTTAATAATCCCATATCTTCTATATATATAACGGAGGAGGAACCTCCGTGGTGTTTTTAAAAAGTGTGACGTCAGCATTGGTGACGTCACAATTGTTGTTTCCACGATGATCACTCATTTTGGGTCTTCGAAAGAAAACTTCACAAGTACTTGTAGAACTTTGTTTATTCAACGCGGAGCGTAACGACGTTACAGAGAGGTCCGTACTGTTCGGCGGCTCGAACGTGAATGCTCGAGCGCCTTTTTTTTTTTTTTTTTTTTTTTTTAATACGTGACGTCTCGCAGTTCGACCAAAGTAGCCGGCTACTGCTTAACCGGACTAAGCTGTGCAGACTAAGCTATGTAGCCTCCGGCCAGGCTTTAAATTTCTAAACCTAAAGCGACAGCACTAAGGGCTACCCCAGTTGGGGTCGGACCTCGGCTCAGGGCGTCGCTTGGGGGATGGCAAAGGCCGGATCTGATAAAGTGATTCTACCATCCGTTCGGAAAAGCCTACGTGGAGAAGAACGGACAAGGCTCGAGCGCCGACAGTGCGGCCGTATTTATAGGGTTAGGCGCAGGCGCACATGTTCGCAAGTTTTTAGGTTAAGTATTGAAATTACATTGATATGCTGTTGCTTTTACATTGTAATAGATTTAAAGTACTCGATTGATGTTTTATAAGTCATTTTTAGAACTATCAAATAATCAAACTTAATTATTCTAGGTTTTATAACAGAAGAACTGTTGTATTTGCGCCGATACGGCCATACTGATAGGCGGTGCGCGCTCTGCACCAGCCTCGTTGATTCTTGTAGATTTTTGTTGATTCTCGTAGCTTCTCGTAGATTCTCGTTGAGTCTCGTTGAGTCTCGTTGAGTCTCGTTGAGTCTCGTTGAGTCT
Source organism: Orthosia cruda (assembly GCA_964057195.1). NCBI lineage: Eukaryota > Metazoa > Arthropoda > Insecta > Lepidoptera > Noctuidae > Orthosia > Orthosia cruda. The sequence goes on along the minus strand of OZ059839.1, from coordinate 39,517,830 downwards.
CGTTGAGTCTCGTTGAGTCTCGTTGAGTCTCGTTGAGTCTCGTTGAGTCTCGTTGAGTCTCGTTGAGTCTCGTTGAGTCTCGTTGAGTCTCGTTGAGTCTCGTTGAGTCTCGTTGAGTCTCGTTGAGTCTCGTTGAGTCTCGTTGAGTCTCGTTGAGTCTCGTTGAGTCTCGTTGAGTCTCGTTGAGTCTCGTTGAGTCTCGTTGAGTCTCGTTGAGTCTCGTTGATTCTTGGTGACCTGTAAGAATAGGAAGAACTTCTTCTGAGTAGTGCATCTGTAAGCAACTTGCGTTGCTATAACTTAGTTGTTACATAAACACAACTGTTATGTAAGTTTAAAATGATAATAAGGTTAGTAGGTTCTCGGAGATTCTCGTAGGTTCTCGTAGAAATCTCGGAGATTCTCGTAGAGTTCTCGGAGGTTCTCGTAGAGTTCTCGAAGGTTCTCGTAGAGTTCTAGGAGGTTCTCGTAGAGTTCTCGGAGGTTCTCGTAGAGTTCTCGGAGGTTCCCGTAGAGTTCTCGGAGGTTCTCGTAGGATTTTCGTGGATCTATTAAAGGTTCTCTTTAGGTTATTTGGAATGATTGAATTGAATTACTTACAATTTTTATTCTGATGAGCCGTCTTTACCCTGTAGATCATGGTTTGGCTGTATTTGCAGCTCATCTCGTGAGGGTGATGGAATGGGCTCAGTTGGTTCTGCAGCAGGATCTCGGTGAGTAGGTGATTCGTTTCCCGCCGATACGGTCAACTGATCACCAGGTTGTGGAGCACGGCGCAGCTGATCATGGGCAACCTTGCGGGGTCGTCCTCTGCCGACAACTTTCTTTACTAAATATCGGTCATTTTCCAGTACTCTACAGACTTCATACGGCTCGCTGAATTTAAGATCAAGCGCGGTTTGGTTGCGGGGATTATTCTTAATCAATACATAATCTCCTCTTTGGAAATGATGGATTTTGGCCTTATGTAGATTGAAGCGTTGTCTGTCTTGTTCGCTAGAACGAATCATTTTTTGTTGCACCTGTTGAGTGAGCGCTTCAATATCAACGGTTTCGTTGTCAATATCCACTAGTTTGAGAAGCTCAGGCGGTACGCAGTGCTTTCGTTGTGTAATAAGTGTCAGTGGAGCAACACCGGTGATACGATGAGTTGTACAGTTCATTGCCAGTTGAAGGTCCTCAAGTACAGTGTGCCACTGCACTGTTTCGTAGTTTTTGATCATTACTAATGCACTCTTCAGAGTCGCAACGACCCTTTCAACTTGTCCATTCGCTCGGCTGACTCCTGGAGCGATAGCATGAATGTTTATTCCGATATTGTCACAGTATTCCTTGAACTCGCCAAGAAACTCTCTTCCTCCATCGACTATGACTTGGACTGGTGCACCAAATAGATGCACAGTACGTTTTAGAGCAGCCAAAGTACTGTGTGGGTTTTTGTTGGTACTGAAGTACAGCAAAACGTACTTTGAGAAAGCGTCAATGGTAACTATAACGTACTGCTGATCATCTGGAGTGCCAAGCTTCCCTGTTATGTCCATATGAATAACTTGGAAGGCAGCCGTCGGTTTTTGTATCGGGTGTAATTGGGCTTGAATGGCCCCAGATCTCCCTTTAGATGTTCGGCATATAACGCAGTTATCCACAAATCTTCGAACAGTAGAACTCATTTTGTTGAACCAATAAGTTTCTCTGATCTTCTGCAGGGTCTTTTCCCAGCCGGGGTGTTTTAGTGCCGTGTGAAAACAGTTTATAATGCTCCATTGAAAGGACTTGGGAACGACTGTACTGAGCTGCTGACCGAAGGCAGGATCATTTACGTTCTTCTTTAAAACATTGTCCTCCAAGACATAGTCTTCTACTGGCTTATTGTCACTGAGGCTGTCCATTATTGGTCGTAATTCATCGTCCCGTCTCTGTTCAATTTTGAGCCAGTTCAAGTCTTTTGTCATTACGTTGACTGCTAACTCAGCTGGGTTTCTACTGAAAAAGTCAGCATGTTGGAGACGTTCACCTTTGCGGTACTCTACTTCAAAGTCGTAGTTTTGTAAGAACGCCCACCAGCGATGAATCCTTGGCAGGAGATCCTTTTTGTGTTTTGACGCTTTTAACGCGTTGCAATCCGTTATCACGGTAAATTTACGGCCATATAGATATTGGCGAAAGTGTTTTATAGCGCGTACCACTGCCAGTGTCTCCAGCTCATAGGAGTGGTAGCAACTTTCAGCTTCCGTGGTTCTCATGCTCATAAAGGCGACTGCATGTTGACGTCCATCGATCATCTGTACCAGTACTGCACCAAATCCGAGGCTGCTTGCATCCGTGTATAGTTGTATGGGTGCTTCTTCTTGGAATAATGTAAGTACTGGGGCAGACGTTAGGCATTCGATGATTGTGTTGCGAGCTTTTTCGTGTTTGTCTTTCCATGCCCATTTCGCTTCTTGTTTTGTCAGTTCGTACAAAGGCACCATTATACGTGAAAAGTCAGGAATGTATTTCCTGAAATATCCAGCCAAACCATTGAATTGCCTCACTTGCTTGACAGTTTTGGGTACTGGAGCTTTGACGAGGGCCTCTAATTTTCGTGGACTCGGTCGTACTTGTCCATCAGAAACTACATTTCCGAGATATTCAATGGACCTTTTGAAGAAACTGCACTTGTCTGCGTTGATAGAGAATCCCGAGTCTTGCAGTGCTATGAGGATCCGTTCCAGGTGTGAAATTCCCTCAGGGAAATCTGTGCATTTACTTAACACATCATCGACGTAGACTTGTGCAGCTGTTCCCAGCAATGATGTCAGAGCTCTGTTGATGCGTCGTTGGTAGACCGAACAAGCATTGCTCAAACCAAACGGCATGGTGAGGTATTCATACAGTCCATCTGGTGTGACGAAGGCGGTCTTCTCTATGGAGGTCTCACCAATTGGAATCTGGTGAAAACCAGCCGCCATATCAAGACTTGTATAGAAATAACCATTTGCCAACTGGTCAATCTGATCGGAGATCAACGGGAGTGGATAATGGTCACTTAGAGTATTCGAGTTAAGTTCTCGAAAGTCCACACACAGCCGATCGTCACCATTCTTCTTCTTGACTAATATGATAGGGCTTGAGTAGGGAGATTTGCTCTCACGAATGATGTTGTGTTCTAAAAGATCTGTGATTATGGTGCGAACCTTCTCTCGTTCCACTGGGCTAAGGCGATATGGTCTTCTTTCCACGAATTTGTCAGGGTTCTTCAGTCTGATTTCAAGCTCACCGGTGTTGACCCGTGTTTTAGGGTATCCATGAATAAATAGGTGTTCGTATTTATTCAGAAGTCGATGTAGTTGCACGACTTCATTTTCCTTAGTTAGGTCATAGTCCAAGTTGTTCAAGAGAGAAGAACTCGTACTCACATGATTGATGAATGTTTTATGGATTAGCTTCGTCCCGTTGGATGTGATTATCACACTTAGATTAGTGTCATGGATCAGGTTCATACCCACTAAAATGTCTGTTGACATTTCGTAGTCGGGCAATACGTAAAACTCTAGCTCAACACTGATGGTGTCTACGACGCATACAGTTGTAAGTTTGGTTAACGATAATGCGGGGAATTGACCAATCCCTTTCAAATAATTGACCACTGGTCTTCTTTGACCAGGTAAAGCTGTTGCAACCGATTCTCTAATAATTGAGCATTCCGCCCCGCTGTCGAAGACGGCTTGTAAAATCCTTTCACCTATTATGATGGTGATAGGAGCCAGCTTATTGCTTGCTACGCAGTTCACGTTTGATGTCAACGAACGTTCGCGTTTGAAGCAAATTTCGTATGTATGGCCTGGTTTCTTGCAAAAGGTACAGGCAGGTGTGGCTGTTGGTTTTGGATCCTTACTGCTAGCTTCAGATTTAGGCGCCGAAGGTTTGAATCTGCAATCGTTGTTGGAGTGGTTTGTCTTCTTACATATACGGCAGCTCGATGTTGACGGGGTATTGTCCGCAAAACGTGGGCGTTTGTTATATGTTGTGGAACTGGAGTTTGGGTGAATTCGCTTCTTCCGTATGGACGTTGCAACTGAGATGAGCTCAGGAACACTGGTTGCTCTGGCATTCAACAGTTCGATACGTAAGCGTTCGTCGTTAATGCATCCAATCACTGCCTCCACAGCGTGTTCGTCTCCCAGTTTGTCTTTGGTGATTCTTCGCCACAATATCCAAGCACGTGACAAGAACTCCGCGACGTCTTTTGTGGAGTCATAAACATGCTCCCTAAACATGATGATGTCCCGGGAGTACCTATTTTCAGGTTCGAACGTGGTGATAAGATTTTTCCGCAATTCTTCCCACGTTGTAGTAGTCACCATCCAGTCATCAATCCACATTTTTGCACGCCCCTTCAACAGGGTGCAGACTTTCATGCGTACATCGAAATTATCTAGCTTGTACGCTTCAATCGCTTGATCTATATGCTGGCACCATTCTCGTACACCAACGTGGGTATCCGGATCGAACGATGGTAAATAAACGTCCTTTATCCTTATTTTTGCTTCGGTAGGTGGAGCACACAGGCGTTCCGACATTTTCTGCATCGTTTCCATCATTTTCATCAGGAATTGTGGTGGTATTCCTCCCATCTGCATTTCCTGGTACGCTTGCGGTCTTGATTGTTGTACAGCTTCCAATGGTGTATTGGTAACCAACACAGGTTCCTGTTGCTGGGTGTAGGTTGGTTCCAGTTGTTCAGGTTGTGAACGAGCAGATGAGGAAGCGGCTTGGGCAAGACCTTCTTGCAATCCCACTTCTGATAACGGAGGAGGAACCTCCGTGGTGTTTTTAAAAAGTGTGACGTCAGCATTGCTGACGTCACAATTGTTGTTTCCGCGATGATCACTCATTTTGGGTCTTCGAAAGAAAACTTCACAAGTACTTGTAGAACTTTGTTTATTCAACGCGGAGCGTAACGACGTTACAGAGAGGTCCGTACTGTTCGGCGGCTCGAACGTGAATGCTCGAGCGCCGACAGTGCGGCCGTATTTATGGGGTTAGGCGCAGGCGCACATGTTCGCAAGTTTTTAGGTTAAGTATTGAAATTACATTGATATGCTGTTGCTTTTACATTGTAATAGATTTAAAGTACTCGATTGATGTTTTATAAGTCATTTTTAGAACAATCAAATAATCAAACTTAATTATTCTAGGTTTTATAACAGAAGAACTGTTGTATTTGCGCCGATATATATATAAAAGTGAAAGTATGTTCCCTATAGACTCCGAAACGGCTGGACCAATTTCGAAAATTCTTTCACCGTTGGGAAGCTACACTATCCCCGGGTGAAATAGGCTACTTTTTAGCCCTGTATTCCCATGGGAACGGAAACTACGCGGGTGAAACCGCGAGGCGCCCGCTAGTATTTTATACATTAAAATTTTATTAATCGCTATCATGACGGTTTCGTTGATTAAATGACACTTTGTCCTGTCCTGATTAAATGATTCTTTGTTTACTCTGATTTCAATTCTTGCATACTGATGAACTTCTTGGCTTGTTGTTATTTTATGTGAAGCACACATACGAAAACGAAAAATCCATTAAAAACAGTTACTCCAAATTCCATTTCTAGAAGACGTTGATTGATCCTATGACTGTTGAAAAATATTAATACTTTAAATACATCTCTAATAAAAATCTTATCCATTTCATTCTAAAGAGATTAGTGACATGCCAATCAGAAAATTACTTTTCTTTTAAAACAATTATGAATTTCGTTTCTATCTCTTTGATATCGCAAGTTCAATAAGCTAAATCTATCAAATTGAAATGGATTCTGATTGAGAGCAGATTATCCAATTTGACTAAAGGTCTTGCAATGACACTAACTTCGTTATTGACACGAACACAGCAAGTTTTGCTAAATAGTTTGTAAATTTAAGGCGATTGTATTTACATTTTTATTTCAACGGTTTTTAGACTTTGCTCGAGATTGATTTTGCTTTTGGCTCGGGATTAAATAATAAGAGTAACAGCGACAATCTTTGAGGTTGAATAACGCTTGCCGAGGTCGGTTTGACGGTCGGATGGGTTGCCATTTATTACAATCCAAGACTCAACTCTTCGATACTTGGGCAGAACTTGGGGGTATTCCCCTGAGGAGGGTCCGGTGACGGAAAGGCGCGGCGGATTCACGGAAGAGTGCTAACGCGTGCCCGTGTTCCCGGCATGAGTGGCACAGGAGGACACCGTAGAGTTTTAGTGGGTTGGAGTCCCACATAACTGCGGAGCTTTTAGTCCCTGTTATCATGTGGTAGATGTTTGACGTCCGTTACGGAGCAACCTGAAATCTGACACAAGTCTAGCCAAGAGATATCATGTTACCCAGTTACTGGGTTGTGGAGGTCACATAGGCAAAGGCTCCGTAAAAAATACAGATGGTTGTTCTTATGCAAACTCCCGGCTCCAAGCCTTTGCTCCCATGACCGTTTAAGAACATAATATATGTAGGGGATGGGCTTGATGAGAGAAACACTTTTTATGGTTGTCTTCGTTTATTTTGGCTCGTTAAACACCTTATACAATTTTTCCTTTAAAACTCGTCGTTACTTTTTCAATCGTCCGCCATTCATTCTTTTTCTCGCTCTCTCCCACTCCTACCTCTCATTCATCCCTCTTACGTTCCATTCTACTACTGAATTTAATGTTTCATTTCACGGTTAACTTTAATTGTTTTAATTTAAAAGAAAATAAGCCCACAGTTCGGCCATTCTGACTTATAGTCTGACCTCAGACTATACTACGTTAAACTAAACTACTTACAATAGTTACCAAGTTAGTTAGTTATAGTTATTTAAATTTTTAATTTACTTCTGAGAACTCTCTCATACAACTGTTTAGATTCTAAGTTTTTTATCAAAATATTATGTGGAACTTGATAGCAATAATACAACTTGTTTGTGAAAGAAACAAAATAAACATACTTCTCAAAAAAATACAATGAATTTTACTTAATTAATTCCTATCTTCTATCATCCTTACCACCTTACATACTTCATCGTCTTTAACTTGAACTTAAATTTAGTTACTTATTCACTACAACTTACAAATCTTCATGAATTTAGTTTTAATAACATGCACTTAAACTACTCAAATTATAGAAAAAGAAATACACTTTGTTATGCAACAACACAATGTGTTACATCTCATCATGGGAATATTATCATCATGTTAACATTTGTTTGTGTGACATTAGTCATTGACACAGTATTACAACAACAATGATGAGTTACTTCCTATAAGTAACTGATAAATCTTACACATCTTAAATTCTTAACTCTTAATTTTTACAGTGACTCCAAGTTTGATAAGAACATACTTCTTATAGCAACAAAATTTCAAAGATACACCGACACATCAAAGATTAAGTTATACCACATCGTTAAAAAAAGATTTAACGAAGGTTATGCCCCTAATATACTTAGCATCTACCTATCACATTCTATTAGACAAAATAGGATGAGTAAGAGATTACCTAGTCTGACAGTGAGTACAGAATAAGCTCATGGCCACAACTTCATACAGTCCGTACCTGTTGAAGTCTTAATAGGTCCTTCCGCATTAAGGTCTACCTTTTGCACATGATATCTTCCTTTACCTACTTTTTTGACAACTTTATATGGCCCTAAAAATTTTGGTTTTAGTTTCATTACATTTCCAAATTGTGTTCTGCGAATGGCAACTATGTCTCCTTCTTTATATTCTTGTTCTTCTTTCCTTCTTTTATTAAATGACTTGATATTTTCCTCTTGTACTTTTAGAATGTGTGCTTTAGCTTCCTGTCTTAAATGATGTCGTCCTTCAATAAAATCTTGCCTGCATTCTTCTTCTATTAACTCCAAAATTGGCATATCTTCTTTCTGCTTCATTTTTGTTCCAATAAACAAATTAAAAGGTGAGGTATTTATTGATCTTTGATAGGTACTATTTAAAGCCCTTTGAACATGACTTACATACTTATACCAATGAGTTGGTTCCTGTACACACATCTTAGTTAACACAGAGATAATTACCCTATGGATTCGCTCGACTTGTCCATTGCCTCTTGGGATGCCTGTCGTGACAGTGTGATGCTGAATAACCTCTTGGTTACAGTAATCTTGAAAATCCTTTCCTGTAAAGGCTGTCCCTTTGTCAGTGATAATTCTTGATGGATTGCCAAAATCTTTTTGATGAATTTTCAGTTTGTCTACTGTCTCTTTAGATGTTAAAGTCTTCGTGGGATATATCCAAACGAATTTGGTATAAGCATCAACAACAGTCAAAATGTAATTATACAATTTCTTCGTAGCATCCAATGGACCAAGATGATCACAGTGCAGCGTCTCTAATGGAAGTTCTCCTTTTTCTATTGGATGGAGGAACCCTTCTTGTTTTCCCTCCTTCTTACTGGCCAAAATACATGGAACACATCCAAGTATTATTTTATCGATCTTTTTAGTTAAATCTTTTATGTAATAATCTTTTTCTATCATATCAATGGTCTTCTTCTTTCCGAAATGTCCAACTTCATGAGCTCTTCTTATAATTTCGGTGTCCATGCCTTCTGGTATAACTAATTTCTTCTCTACTCCTTTGTAAACTAAATCATTTTCAATGTAAAAATCTTTGTATTCTTTCTCCTTCAAAATATCTCTTATTAAATTTAAATTTTCATCTTCTTTCTGGGCTTTACATATTCTTGCATGCAATTCTGACTGTATAAGGTAAACATGTGGGTTTCTGCTTAGTGCATCTGCATGTGACATCTTCTTTCCTGACCGATGAACTATTTCATAATCAAAATCTTGAAGAAACAAGACCCATCTAGCCACCGTGGTAGATATTTCATTCTTATACAATGTCTTCTGGAATGCTGAACAGTCAGTCACAATCTTAAAGTGAATCCTAAATAAATACTTTCTAAACTTCTTAATGCCTTCAACCACTGCTAAAGCTTCCAGCTCATAGCTGTGATAATTTTGTTCGGTAACACAAGTCTTCTTACTCATGTAATGAATAGGGTGCAACTTTCCATCTAGACTATCTTTCTGCAAAAGAATTGCTCCAAATCCATACTTTGATGCATCTGTATGCACCTCTGTATCCAAGCCAACTTCAAATATTTTCAACACAGGAACACTGCAAAGTTTAGATTTCAATATTTCAAATGCTCTTCTCTCTTCTTCTCCAAAGTAAAATGTCTTATCTTTCTTTAGTAATTCAGTTAGTGGTCTAGCTATAATTGCATAACTTTCAATATATTTGCGAAAGTATGATGTTAACCCCACAAAACTATGAACCTGCTTGGTTGACTTTGGTTCTGGAAAACGAGCTACTGCATCAGTCTTACCAGGTGATGGTTTGACAGTTCCATTTTCAATTACATGACCTAAATATTCTACTTGTCTTTGTAATAGCTGACACTTTTTCCAATTAATTTCTAACCCATATTCTGAAGATACCCTTAAAACTAGACTGAGATGATCTAGAGCCTCTTTTTCATCTTTAGAGAGTACTACAATATCATCGATAAAAATTAAAACTATTCCCCGACCAACTAAATCTCTAAAAATGATGTTAATGAACCTACTGAAGTAGTTTGGACATATAGACAGACCAAAAGGTGCCCGCAAAAACTCGTATTGCCCTTCTGGACTGCTAGTCACAAATGAAGTGTACTTCACAGAGTCCTCATCTACTGGCAAATGGAAAAACCATTTTTCAAATCTAGTGTACTAAAAACTTTTGATTTACTCAATTTATCAATATGGTCATCTATGACTGGCAATGGAAACTCATCTTTAACCATCTTTTGATTTACTTTTCTGTAATCTACGCAAACTCTAAAGCTACCATCTTTCTTCTTGACCAATACTAATGGACTTGCATACTCCGAATAACTAGGTCTTATTATTCCCTTCTCCAACCACTCTTCAACCTGTTGCTTAACTACTTCTTCTTCTTTAATAGCTAATCTTCTTGGGCGCTGAGCAACTGGGATATCATCCTTCATAATAATATTTAATTTGATAGGTGCCTCCTTGATCTTTGATGGCTTATAGTTGTCAATGAGCTCTTGAACTGCAGGGATCTGAGAAATTTTCTCCTCAGATTCGTTAGGTAAACTTAACAAACACAGACTGTAATCGTCTTGTTGTGGCATAAGCTTGACTGCACCTTTGTCTAATAAGATAGTCGCATTTACTAAGAAAGATTGACCTAATATGACCTGATAGGGAATAACACCTGATGGAACAACATAAAAACAGGTTTCAAAAATTTTATTATCAACTTCTAATAATGTTTTGAACTTACCCAGAGTACACACCTTCGCCGATCCTAGTCCTGTTAGTATAACTTTATCTTTGACGTATGCGACGTCACTTAACCCGAAAAATAATTCAGACGTTATTAAATTATAGTCACAGCCCGTATCTATTAACGTATCAACCGTAACACCGCACATTTTAACACTTTTCACAGACCTGTTCGTTTTGTTGTTGTTTACATTCAAAACATCAAACTGATTTTGACAGCTACGGCTTCTTTGACAACTGTCAACAGTAGTACCAACATCACAAGTGTGTCTGGTCGATCCATTCGGTCCGTCGTCGTTCAACTTGTTCACTCGTTCGGTGTTGTCACTACTACCAACATTATCGGTCACACACATTGAATTTCCAGTTCCGCTTGCTTTCTTTGTGTTTGATTTTGATGCATCACTAGGAACAACATGGCCGCTGCAATCTTTGCTTAGGTGACCGAACTTATTGCACCGAAAACATTTCACACCATTCGGACACTGACTGGCCAGATGATCCTTTTCACCACACTTAAAACACACACGACCGGATGGTGACGACCGCTTTTCGCCTGATGTTTTCTGCTTACTGTCACCGCTTTGTTTACTCGCACTGGCCGCACTATTTTTGCTATCGTTGCTTCTTTTCATCTTTGATTTCATTGTCTCGTATATTGAGAATTTTTCTTTCAGCACGCCGTACGATGTGATGCCATATAATATCGCCTTATTGCTTTCGTAATCAGTTATGCCGTCTACTATGTATTGTATAGCGATGTAATCGGGAAATTTCGCCCTTTTACCCAACTCCTTCATAATAAGCATGTACTGATACACAGTTTCGTCTTTCCTTTTATTGCGGCTTGCCATGTATTCATGCATTTCTTTTGAATTTAGTGCGTCTGGAAATTCCTTGAGAACCGCCGTCTTTAACTCATCGTATGTCTTATACGTCTTTTCGGATTTAAGCCACAATTCCGCAGTACCCACGAGCGATCGTCGAGCGATAATAAGCTTCTGCTGGGCGGTCCACCCAAATATTTCAGCATTATCGTCGATGTCGGCAGCCCATTTTGACGAAGAATACGTTCTGTCTTCGCCACTGAACTTAATTATGCCGTATGTAGCATCCAGCGCCATCATGGCCGACGCTCCAGCCGCCGCGGCCGTACCGATGCCGGTAGGTATTCCGGTATCGACACCCCTTATTTCCTTATCCACAGGCATCTTCTTGTGGAGATCTTCGTTTGTAGTGAATAGTAGCAGCCACCTCGCCGCTTATTACCCAGCTACTTCCTCGTTCGTCTTTCTTCTTTTGCGTACCGCGTATCGCGTGGCACACGCCGGCGATCCGCTGCAGGCAAATGTTTCCAGTCAATCCCGGACCAGCCTCCAATTGTAGGGGATGGGCTTGATGAGAGAAACACTTTTTATGGTTGTCTTCGTTTATTTTGGCTCGTTAAACACCTTATACAATTTTTCCTTTAAAACTCGTCGTTACTTTTTCAATCGTCCGCCATTCATTCTTTTTCTCGCTCTCTCCCACTCCTACCTCTCATTCATCCGTCTTACGTTCCATTCTACTACTGAATTTAATGTTTCATTTCACGGTTAACTTTAATTGTTTTAATTTAAATGAAAATAAGCCCACATATACCTACTATTACAATAACTAACTGCCAAATGCTTCAAAAGGATCAAGTACTATTACAACCATTCTATGTGAACATGGTCAAGACAAATTGAGAATGCAAGAACCGGAGCTCGTAGCTTTCTGCGGATTCTGCATTCCCTTGGGAATAGCGTTAGTGAACGTATGTTTTTGTCTCATATCTTAAGGAACTAAGTTTTATACAAGAATAGACGAAGAACCAAAAAAGCTACAAACAGTTTATGAAAGAACTAGCATTTTCCTGTGGCTTCTTCTCGTGGTGAATCCCTCAAAAACGGTATATTTTGCCTGCATCAAAAGTACCTTAACACAGGTATGGAGTGGATTCTTATCAGCAAATATATCTTCGAAATTCGGTCGGGGGGTGACCAGCAGCTCTTAGAGTAAGATTATTTTGAGTGTGTGTAAAGGACAGATGTATATGACTTGTATATATCTGTCCCTTACGCACACTCGAATTAACCTTAATCTAAGAGCTTATTTAGCTTATTCAGCTCTTTCAGACATAATCATTCTCATTACAAAAAGTTTATATTTTTGAAAATTCGTGCGCGATATCGCCTCTACACGCAATTAAAATTACGTTGCGCCATCCGGAAGGTCTTTTACATAGCCCTTCCTCAATTACGAGTATATTGCTGGTTAACGACCGCCACGCGTATCGTTTTTAGAACAAATCCAGCGTTGTGTGCCGAATTGGAAACCTTGGTCCACAAGGTCGGTTCTCGGTTTATGAGTCGTTAAAGAGCTGGGTTATTGGAATCGGTGGTACTAACTTCTAACATTGGTGGTATTTGTAAGCTGGTTTCTCGTTTGTTTGAAGTTTCATTCTCTCTCTTTGTACTGCCCATTTCTGTCTTGCAGAAATCGCCTTGAGCTATGAGACCGCAAATTTTTCATTTCATTTTTATTTCTTTTATTTATAATACTCTTTTTATAATCTGCGTTCTGCACTCTTTTTATTATAATTGTATAATCTTATAATCTTGAACCAGCTGATGAGGCTTGAATAGACAATCTGCTATCTGATTTAACTTTAAAGATTTGGTTAACCTACTCAATTATCATCATCTTCCTGCCCTTGTCACATGTTACTTGTGGTCGGCGCAACACGTTTTTTTCTTTCATACCGTCCTATCTTCCGTCACGCTATCACTGACTCTTTTTTATTTCATATCACTCCTCACACAGTCCATCCGTCTTTTCTTTGACCTTCCCCTCCTCTTATCTTTCCCCTACTCAATTAAATTAAAATTCAAGGTCTAACGCGGCATCTATAAAAGCTGATTTCACTGATAAGCAAATTGAACTCAACAATAGGTACACCCTGCAATACAATTTCAAACACAATCTTCCCTTCACAACAAAATTCTTTTATAGAAAGCAACCCTTCTGAGCCACCGACCTCGAATCCCAACCCCGAAATACTTATGACTAATCAATTGACTAACTAAAGAAACTGACTAAATGGTGGAAATAATACCGCCCGAGGCCAGTCTTGGTCAGTCAGTTGGCCCTCATCCAAATTTTACCAGCAACGAAGATGCACAAGCCATAAGCGATGGCGTCTTTAAATGTGAAGATTTTGCTAAATACAAGCCGTTGGAAAGTAAAGTTTATGTTCGAGATGGTAAAGCTAAAAATTAAATGGCTGGTTTTGAGAATTTTATGTTGATTTGTGTGGTGAATATAAAGCGTTGATTAGGATACTGAAAGTTTATTCTTTGGAAAAGCAGTATTATAAGTAAATTTCACCTTTCATTCGCTTTAGTGCAGCGATATTGTAAATTCGGATTCTGATTTGTTTAATGCCAGTGGCTTGGGACTGTACCAATGCGTTTCCATCAGCAATACTATGAGAGGTTTATTTTATTTTGTTCTTGGTGCACTAGTCTGGACCGGATTTGAACTTTAAAAAATATTTTCCACTTTTTCATTAACAACACAGCTTTCTTTAACAATTGACTCTAGCTCTTTCCCTCTACATTTTCTTTAATAACATGTATTACTTAATATTTCTTTATTTTTAGAAATAAGATTCTTAATACAAATTCATATTCATTAATTTATTTCATAGTGAATTGAGCATCGAACTCGAAACAGTAAGTTTTCAATAATTCATTCAATCTTCCATTTGCATTCCCATTCACATCCTGTTCATCATCTAGGTCATCCAATTATAAATCACAAACACATTTTCCAACTTGAGGAGCTTCTGGCTAAATAATAACAGCCACACGTGGTTCGTGGATGGTTGATTATTCTTGTCAAGGTTCCCCGTGCCTCGGAAAGCCCGTCAAGCCTTTGGTCCCGGCTGTCGTTTCTCAGTCATCTTTGACAGTTGTTACGGGTAGCCAGAAGTAAAAAACAAACTGAAACCAGTCTTACCAGTTATTGGGTTGTAGAGATTTCAAAGACGATTTATTACTGGCATCTAGCTTGATTCGGTAAGACTGGAAGCCGACCCCAATATAATCGGGAAAAAGGCAGAGATTAAAACACATTTCGCTACAAATTAGCAACTCACTTACAATGGCGAAAAATAACACAATTATGTCCCAACAGATTCAACTAGGAAGTTACGAACGTCCGCAGTACATTTTAAAAACTAATTCAAGTATATTAATTTGGCCGCTTACTATGCGAAGATAACGTACATTTTAATATAGAATTTGGAACTGTTCCAAAAACTTACTCGACTAATAATTTTACTTTGTTAATTTAATTAAAACGGTTAAAACATTAGACTTGTAAACTATGATTTTACGTCAAAAAGTTTTGAACAAAGGTTGAATAGGAGTTGCGAATCATTTGGAAAATTAATAGTCTCGTGAAGTTACGGTTTAGTTCCATTATTTTCAACGTTTTTGCTTGAAATAGGTTCAGAATTTGTTTTGATTGATGTTCTAACTTGACCTTTGAAATCAGGATATTTAAATGTAACTAAACTATACAACTATACATACAAAGTTAAAATTATCCGTATCCCACAACTATTAAACACGAAAGTTTGTGAATAAGGATGAATGGATATATGTAAATTTACGTGTGACTCTTTCACGCAAAAATTCAAGAACGGATTAGGATAAAACATTACAGTAATTTAGCTTATATATCAGAATAACACAGAATATAATTTATTTATTTATTTATTTATTTAAACTTCATGTACAATGGTGATACATAGGCGGACTTAATGCAGCAAGGCATTCTCTACCAGTCAACCTTTGGGTTAAAAAGGACACAACAGTGGTAGGAGTACAAAAATAAAATAAAATGAACAATAATTAAAATCAGATATTAATAAACAATCTAACTAATAAAATACATAAATAATTACTAAAACAATAGACTAATAAATATTATAATAAATACCATATCATTATTTATTCTAAATGAAACAGAAATTTAAATATAATAACTATGACGAAGACCGAGCTATGTGAGAGAGGACAAGTAATATTTCCGGATTCTACGCTTAAATGAAAATTTACTCTCAGCTTTTTTTATGTCAAGGGGAAGCACGTTCCAGAGTTTTATAGTAGAGACAGTGTAAGAATTAGATAGAAACCCAGAGCGGTGAGAAGGAATATGGAGAAGTAAGTTTTTTGAAGCTCGAAGGTTAAGATCGTGAGAACTGCCCAACACTTTAAAATATTGTTTTAAATAATCAGGAGTACAAGGATCGTTCATGATGTTGAAGAGCATGCAGAGGGATCTGAGGGATCTCCTCTGACGGATAGGCAGCCATTTAAGCTGAGAACGGAAAGAAGAAATGTGATCATATTTACGAAGCCCGAAAATAAAGCGAATACAGTTGTTAAGAAGTCGATCCATTTTGTTAAGAAGTTCTTGGGATAGATCAGAGTAACAAACATCAGCATAGTCGATTATAGGCAATACAAGAGCCTGAACCAAGGTGGTTTTAGTGCTAGACGGAAGAAAATGTTTGAATCTATAGAGAGACCGCAGTGAGAATGTGACTCTCTGGCTTATCTGAGCGACCTGCTTATTCCAGCTTAACTTGTCATCAATGTATAGGCCTAAGTCTTTAACGTGAGGCGAGAGTGGGATGACGGTATTGCCGAAAATAAGCGGCGATAGAAGGCTAGTGTCCAAGGTACGTAGAAAATACGAACTACCAATAAGGACAGCCTGACATTGACAGTTACCCCAAATCTGCTAGACCAGTCAGCGATTGCTTGAAGGTCAGCATTTAACAGTGAGATGCAGTTATCCAGATTGAGAATGTCAGATTGCGCGTAGAGCTGCAGGTCATCAGCATACAGATGGTAGGAGCATTTGAGAATAGTAGTAATAGAGTTAATAAATAATGAAAATAAGAGTGGAGAGAGTATACCGCCTTGTGGAACGCCTGTTACCAGAGCGCACCAATCAGAGAATTTCTGATCAGCACGCACCGCCTGCTGGCGACCACGAAGATATGATGAAAACCAATCCCGTGCCAACGAAGAAACCCCAATTTGAGACAGGATGGCCAGGAGAATGTCGTGATCGACGGTATTAAATGCATTGGAGAAATCAATTAAAACCAACACCGTCAACCTCGAACTCTCCAAGCCGTTTCTGACGTCTTCAGTAACTTTAAGCAAGGCTGTGGCTGTACTATGGCCGGGCCGAAAACCAGATTGGAAAGGGGACAATAGGTTATTCCGGGACACGAAGGAGGATATATGGTTTAGAGCAACTGCTTCCAGGATCTTAGATAGGAAAGGGAGAATGGAGATTGGTCTGTAGTGATTAGATAAGGTGGGGTTGGAAATTTTCGGAAGAGGGATAATGAATGCTTTACGCCAGGTGGTAGGAAACTCACCAGCCTGCAGAGAGAAGTTGATGATGTGTGTGATAATGGGAAGGATACTTTTAAAAATGAGGGATAACATGGATCTGCTCACTCCATCACAGCCAACAGCCTTGGACTTAATTGCAGTGAACGTTTTGAGGATCTCAGCGTCAGTCACCGGGGAAAAAGAAAAAGATTCGGGAGGTGCAATTGGCATGGAAGTAATATCACGAATAGTATTATTCTTAACAACAGCCGTGAGCATAGTTGACGATGAAAAGTGATTATTCAAATCATTCAGAGACATATGAGATGATACAGTATGAGAGGATGATTGCGTGATTCCAATTGATTTGAGAAACTTCCATATGTCAGCCGGAGAAGAATTAAGGACATTTTCACAAATGTATCGGCGTTTGGAAGCTCTTACCATCTGATTACAGCGGTTTCTAGCCAACTTGTACAGGCTCCAGTTCTCCTCACTGCGATCCCTTCTATATCTCCGAAAAGCCCTGTTACGCCGTCTCATCGCCAAACGAACTCCAGGACTAATCCATGGAGCCGGAGGGCGCTTAACACGGACAGCCCTGAGTGGCGCATGCGCATCGAAAAGCTGAAGCACGGACCTGTTGAACATATGCACTTTCTCATCCACAGTTGCTGCCTGAACAACTTCAACCCAATCAATATCTTTGGAATCACCATTAAGTTTGTCCTTGTTTAACCTCGCAAAATTCCGAAGAAACATAATGGCAGGCCGCTGTTTAGGTGGCTTAATTTTGTACGATAAGTAAATCAAATCATGTCTAGATAGCCCAGGGGCCGCAATCTGGCCATGGCTAACAACCAGATCTTCGGAAGACGCAAGCATGAGATCAAGCCAGGTATCGCTTGAGTCAGGATTAAGATGAGTCGGATTGAGCGTGAGAAGTGACAGACTCGACGATTCCAGGATTGCTCTCAATCTGCGCGATCTTGAGTTATCCTTCGAGAGGTCGGTGTTGAAATCGCCCATGACTATGAGATGCTTGTACTCCGAGGAAACAGATTCAAAGAGAGATTCGAGAATAGAGAAATAATCAATAGTGGGTGGGCAGTATACTACTCCAAGAACGGCCTTAACCCCTTTGACATCAATTTCAAGGATTAAGAATTCTGGATTGCCGCTATAAGTTGTCGGAGAAGAAGATAGAATTTTGAAAGGGATGTCACTGCGCAAGTATATGGCAACACCACCGCCCCTTTTACCCGTGCGATCATTGCGAATTAATATAAAACCGGGTAAGTTATAATGTGTAGAGGGGAGTTCGGGCTTGAGCCAACTTTCCGACACCAGGACAGCGTGCAACGCCACATCACGAAATAAATCCAGCATCTCAGAGTGGTGTTGAGGGATACTTTGAGCGTTCACATGACATACATTAAAACACTTATTAAAACGCTGGCATTCACCATTTAAGACACTGTTAACTGATAGAGAATCGTTTAAAGAAGAAAAAGACGTAGAGGAACTATGACAAGAATGAAACGAGTCGTCGTCAGACATAATCATTGTAAAGCGTAAATAAATAGATGTATAAAATAAAATTATATAGATAATATAAATGTGAAGATAAAATTCACATATTAGTTGCATAACCTGCCGGCAGACTGTTCACAAACAAATTTATACATAAATTACTAATGCGTGCATCCGAACGCAAACGTAATTCGCAAGAAGTAAAATACTTGGCATAGACAAGATTTATATAAAAAGAAAATTATTAAGTCTATGGAAAAAACTAAGACAGTGTCAGGTGACACTGACAGAACTTGTCAACAAAAACAATTGATATATATAATAAACAAAATCGGGTGCCGGTACAACGAACAAAAATATGTAATGTGTTATTGTGCGTGCTTAGCGTATGGATACGAATCGAAAGAGTAACAAACAAGTAGATAACAAGCACAGACGGAAAACAAAGTGGACGAAATAAGTAAACATCGTACAATCAAAATTATTTCTTCTTTGTCCGCCTTGAGCGAGATGAAGCCTGTGCCGACGCGAGTTTAGAGCCAGCATTGGGGACCAGAGGAACCTCCTGTTCCAGCGATTTACCATGCTCCGCTCCAAGCGCGGCAATGTTATTGTATATAAGTATTCGTTCAACAAGGGTGAAGGTTTATATAAACACTAAGCTACCGCTGCAGGCGGTAGTTAGTGTTTATATAAAAATACTCTGGCAGTACAATTTTTAGTTTTTATATTTTATATTTGCCTTTTCTGTCCCACAACCGGACTAAGGCCACCACCACGGGAGAAAACCGCGGCGAAAAGCGTTACCACATTAAGGGAAGATGCTTCTAAATATTTATCAAATTGGTTCCGCTGTCTAATTTATTCGCTGATTAGGGATATAATTAGGTGTTCTTTCATCTCTAATGAAGATGAATCAGGCGTGGAAATCAACACAGTAGTGTTGATGAGAGTTATTTTCGACTATGATGAATATAATGATTATTGCTGGTGATGCATCGGTTGGTACTTTGGTAGGGTTATTAGCCGGCTAAGCTAATTCAGACGAATTATGAGGTATTATGTTAACTTTGATCTTGTTTATTAATTATGTTTATGTTAGTTCTTTATAAATTCAAAGCTGTTACATTCATCTTGAAACTCAGGTAGGTAAATGTTATAGTCTATTTGGGCAAAAATAAAAGTATTTTTTTTCTATTTTACTACAAAAAGATTTTCTTATGGGGTATTTGTGTTAATGAAATATTAAAATTAAAAATCTAAGTTTTTTTTTGGCCTTTCTACAATTTTATTGTTACACTGTTTATTCTAATAATACAACCAATATGATAAAAGCATAGTATACAATATGATGCGATAGAAACAGCATGGAAAAACAAAATTACAACATCTATAAAATTACAATATTAGTGCAGAAATAACACTTACAACAACTAATGAGTAGTTTTAGAAACAATAGGAACAAAACGACAAGAAAAAAGAAAATGGTAATTACTTTTAATGGACTGGCGCTTGAATTTTTGAAGTGTTGTGGAATAAATACCTATTGATTCATCGCAATTATTAAGAAGTGCAGTATTAATCTTTCTCTTTATCAACGAGAAACAACAAAAAAGTATTCTCTTATTACTTGTACCACACCACAAAACAAACGTGGTACCAAAATGAACCTAGAGCAGTAATGAAAAATTTCCAGCGGCAACTTTTGAAACAATAATCGTTTTTATTATCAAAGAGATAGAGACTATAATCGGGTCACGTAGTTCGCACCGATTTTTCTTTCAAGACGATACTTTTATTTGATTCGGACAAACGTTTTCTTTATGACGAAATTTATTTAGCGTTTTTAGAATTTTATTTACGTTTCATATAGAATTACTAATTGATTTTGCTCGTTTCAATAAATAAGGGGAAAGATGAGAATGCTCAAGTAAATTTGACTGGAAATGCTTAATAGGAAACGGATACCGAGATTTGTCCTGGAAAGTCCAAATAGGTTATTTGATTTTCCTATTGAAGTAGTAATTGAATGTTAAAAGAAAGATTCTTTGGATCGTTGGATGCTTTCAGATAAATGATTTGGTAGTGAAATGCCAGATGGGGAAAAAGCAATTTAGCTTTATAAATAAAGATAAGTCTGTCTTTTATATCAATTATAATATCTACCATTCTCTACTACTCCCTTAGCCCCTAGACAAGTGAAATTCTATCATCGAAAGCATGGCAATAGCGATTGTCAAAATGGAAAATTGTATGGGATTGACAAGTCATATCGAAGATACACGATGACACCAAGTTTTAAAAACAAACTGCCTGTTTTAAAGACAAGAGATATGTATCAACGAAAACATCGCGTGTAAAATTTATCGGTTAGTCCCGCTTTGCTCTAGTCCCGCTATGCTCAACTCGAAAAATACCTATTAAAAAGTTCCGCTATGCACGAAATCACATTCGCGGGTAGTGATGAAGAAAAGTGTTACAGTGTAATATTTTATTTAACCTCTTAATAAGTAAATTAAGAAAATCTAGAATGTAAATTCCGTTACTTTCGCGAAAATGTGTTAATAAACGTTCCGTTTCATCATACTAGGGCACACTCGCCTCGCCGCCATTCAACACGTCGCGCCATTCATTTTAAAAACAAACTATCCATCCATTCCATAGAATAGTAAAAAACGAAATGTATCCGAACAATTGTACTTATTAAATAATCTTTTATTTTTTTATTTATTATAAATACAAAAATAAAGACTGTATTTATGATTCTCTTTTACGTTTAATTTCAATATTTTTCAGCTTCCTGCTCAATTTAATTAAATTCAAATACTTTTCTTTCCAACTGTTCCTTCCATTGTTTACGAAGAATCGAAGAATTTTGTGCACAGCGGAACTTTTTGGAAGGTTTTATTCTTCGAATCGAGCATAGCGGGACTAGAGCATAGCGGGACTAACCGAAATTTATGGCAATGCCTATCGAAATTTCACGTGATCAATCTATCATTTTGGCATTTCAATCATCGCCTTCGCTGATAGATTGATTTTTTATGGTAGAGCCTGTGTTGTGTCTCATATAATACGATTGTCTGCTTTTCTTCGCTTGTGTGCCAGCTAACAGAACTGTTTACGCCTTAACGGATCATAGGTGTACACCCTGATCCAATTTTTTTTGTCGAAAGTGTAAACAAAGTTGATCAGATATAAATCTTACGCAATCTTTAACTGACTAGAATGATTGTATGATAAAAAAAGGAATTAGATAGATTAAATTAGATTGCAATTGAAATATCGTTGGAGAAGATTGAGATGTCTTCAATGTGATTTGAAATTGGAATTTAAGGTTTTTTTATTATTTGAGATAGGTTTGCTCTAGTCTAGGTCAGAGGTAACAGAGACACAGTCGATGATGGAGCGAGCTTACCCAGAAGAAGCCTGTTCACTCTAACTTTGAAGAGATTTGGGTTGATCGCGTTCAAAAACTCAGGTTTAAGTAATTCAAATATCAAATCAATTCACTTACAAGTAAGTGGCACGTAGGATTTGTCATCCACTATAAGCGATCTCCCTGATAGCTCAACGCGATTTGATTTATGTCACATCGATAAGCGATTTTAATAAGCGAAATTGCAAGTACCTACGTTTACAATTATACATCTACGCTAAGCGATGCAATTCGACCGATTTGAACTTGTAATATTCTAAGATTATGTGCGCGATATTCCCCATTGACGCAATTATAAATGCGTTGCGCCATCATGAAGATCCTTTACGTTTTCTGACCCATTTGTTTACATATTCATTCAATTGTTCTGAAACATACATACATAGATACCTATCTTAGTAACTAATATATCCTTGCCATCCCACGCAGCTAGTTACCCAAACATTACAATGTTTAAAGGCGATAGGCCAGCATTGGCCAGCATTACCCATCACTGCCCAGCATCCGATAATTGTTTACACAAATGTTGTCAATCCGCCAACTGGAACGTGAAAATTTTGCGAATATGTTTGAAAAACATTCGCGTATGACCCGGTTCCAACTGGATATGTTTCTTAGTACGAGATCCCACCGTAAAAATCTACAGTCAAATTGATTTTTATTAAACTTCCTTTCTATGAAAGGTACTTGATAGAAGAATAAATAACAGCAGGGTTGCTTATTGGCAATATACCGCTATTAGTTTTTTTTTTTACTCTAGTAAGTTCTCATGCATCGCGGGTACGTGTGCAACATCAGTCAGCTTACAGTTAGCCTCAATTAATGGGTTGCCAGGGGTAAACAGATAAACTAGGAATCTATAAATTGCGCCTAACTGAAAGAAAGCAACCATTTTTTCCTATTTTCTATATCACTTACTTTCAAATGGCATTGCAATTGGGACCACTTGACAAACTTATATATATCTGGGATCTTGGGACTTATATATATCTATACCAATATTACAAAGAGGAAAGATTTTTTTGTTTGTTTGTACCGAATAGGCTCCAAAATTATTGGACCGATTTCAAAAATTCTTTCACCGTTGGGAAGCTACTCTATCCCCGGGTGACATAGGCTACTTTTTATCCCTGTATTCCCACGGGAACGGGAACTACGCGGATGAAACCGCGAGGCGTCCTCTAGTCATAAATAAATTACAATATATTTGATTAAGGTTATTGCGGCTAGATATTTCCAGGCAAATCTGCAGCAATTTCTTCTACTATCAAGTTATCATTGATGATAATTAAAATCTATTCATTCTTTTAAAATATAACTCCAGATTTTAGCAGTGGCATCTTAGGCTACAACTAGGTATATTTCTGTAGAGCATTTGTTGTGGGATGCCACACACTCAAAGCTCTTTGCTTAGGTACGTTCTGTGTGTGATTCTAGATGGCTGACGATATGCACGAGTATATTTGTGCATTTGTCAGAAATGTACGCTTTCGTGTTTTACTATTGACATTTTTACTGCGATTTTAAATGCCGGGTGCCGTTTTTAGATCTTTGAAAGTCGCTATGAATAGTTAGAAGGTAGAAAATCGGCGTATCGTGTTATCAAGTTACTGGGGTGTTGAAATAAAATAGGCAGTCACTCCATGTTAGACTGGAAGCCAACCCCATATGGATAAAGGCTGATTGATTATCGATATGAAGAAGAGTTGTTTTTAACAAATTCCAAAGAAGATAAAATTCTGATTGCAATTTTGTATATGTGGACTTGTGGATTACTTAGGACTCATTTACTCGACTGGGTAGATTGATAGACATTATTTTTGTTCAAATTATGTAACTGCAATGATGGTGTGATTTTGATTGCAATTTTCACGATGTGAGTTTGTTGATTAATAAAGACCCATTTAATCCAAGACCACTTACATGGCTTTACGAGATCTAAAATTCCTAGTATAGTGTTAGTTCTTAATTTAAGTCGGCAAAGCATTATATTATGAGCCCTTTCTCAAGTTTCAAGAACAGAAAGTGTTCAATCTTTCATATTTACAATATTCCTGTGCGTTACTCAAACGTCTGCTATAGACAATGACCTCACAGCCACAAAAGCTCCATCATCTATAACCAGTACTATGACGATGCGAGCCTGACCTATAAAACGCGCAGATTTCAGGTCAATGTCGATGAAAATATCCATCATACTCGTATAACTTCGTCATTAAAAACTGCCATAGTTTCAATTTTAATATTCACTAGATTTTTACCGCGGGTTTGCTAACGAGTGCAACCTACTGCGTTGTTGGGAATAAAATGTAGCGTTAGTTTAGCTAGTTGTATGTTTTTTGTAATCGATTCAGTTCTGTCCTACAACTTTTTTACCGTTTTATCCGACTGCGCGACGCAAAGGAGGATAATGTGTTTATCAGTCTATATATGTATGTATGTATAGTATGTTTGTTTCTATTTGGCGTTCTAGAGACCAAACAGTATTTAATGATTTTAACTTAAATCGATTCATCTTAATCTTGCGAGTGTCAATGGCTACATTAAAATTGAAAAAATAAATATGGCGGATTATGGACGCCATATTGTGCTGAGTCCAATTTTTCTTCCAAACCGTGTGGGGTATCTAAATAACGGGATTTAAGAGGTGATTTCAAAAATATATATCACTTACATGTTTAAAAGTATCCCTCACATAACAGAAAGGACACCACAGTCATAGACAGTTTTGTTTGCTAAAAATCTTGGATTACCTATGCTATTTCAGTTGTGAAGAAATTCTAGCTATCAATTTTTCCGTGTAAAAATATTTTTAAACATCCAAGTCGTTTTAGAGGAGTATCCAAAAGTAGCAAAATAATATCGTATTGTTAATTAGTTTTTTAAGCAAAACTATTAGTTAGAAAAAACCATGTGTCACAAATAACACAAATAGTATCACAAATAGTAGGTACATGAAGCAATAAGAATTATATATTTTAACAAATCTTTTAACCTAGCCTTTACTAAGGAGTATGCTTTAGAAAGTAACCGTTTTACGGTACTATATAGATGAGATATTTTTTGACCGTAAAATTGACCTCAAAGATATAAAAAACGCAATACATACCAAAGAATTTCCTTAAAAACGTGACTCAAAGTAAACTATGGACGATCGTATGCATAACGACGCTCCCGACCTTGACTGCTGCCTACACCGGAAGGCGTAAACGGTTTATTGCACCAATGATGGCGTCTGTGAGAAAATAGCTCGGTATGAGGGGCGAGATTGTAAGAAACTTTTTGGCCTTGAAGAGTTTTCTGTTCGATTATTGATTTCATTTTTGGGAGCATTTTCTGAATATGTAAGTTTGAACTCAGTATAAAGATCAACAGTGGTTTTCTAAAATATGTTGATGATAATGTAATAAGAAAAAGACTTAATGCTTTGTGGCATTAAGTCCGCCTATGTACCACTATTATAAATGAAGTTTAAATAAATAATAAATATAAAGCAAATTCAAAAAAATCTGATGTATTAGGTTAAGACAAGATCTTGATTGATGACTTAAAAACTTCTAGAAATAAAAAACGAAGATTCAACAGAGTTGACATAGTAGACTAGATTATCGGTTCTGAATTATCTCAGAGACACTTACTCGTAGCTCACTTAATCTTCTAATGCAAGCTAATCTTAATTAATTTAAAGATTGTACAATACGTTACTTTTCGGTGTACAATAAATTGTTGAAGAATTTTATTAAAGCGAAAATAAATTACGGCAAAGAATAAGCCTCTAAAGCTTTGATAATTTCTAACTCACTGATCATTGATAAAATCTCAAATAAGTATATCCAAAAACACGGATAAAAATATTCATACCGACACCGGTCCCCATCAAAGCTACCATATTTATAAAATCAAAACTTAAAATCTGATTAAATAAATCTCTAACAGAATTCAGCACAGCTTCAAAAAATAATTTGCATTCGTCCCTCATTGCGGTCGTTATGAAGGGGTGGCTTAATATAACAGCTTAGATGCAAAGAGCATGTCATTGGCAACAATTACTGTATACGATTCTATTCAAGCCGCATTAGGCTTGATAGATCACTGGTCTTAAGAGGAATGCTCTCTAGTATTGTCAGTTTGTGATGTTCTCTTTACTGGGGTCAGGCTTACTCACTGTGAGAGAGAAAGAACGACGCACCCAATGGTGGATGGCCACAAAATTCCTCACATTGTAATTTTATGATACAATATTATGTTGTATTGAATTTTGAAGCAGTAACTTCGTAGGCGACAGCTTCGTTGTGATAAATTTCGTTACATGACAGAAGAGAAAGATCCTTTCTGCTTTGCAAAGACGTAAGAGCAGAAAGGTGTCTTTATTTTCTCTCATTAAACAAAGCAATAATTAATATATAATTGGAAACTTATTATACGAATATGACTGTGTTAAAGTTAATAATACGACTTCCTAAGGTCTATGACGACTACAATATAACTACAAGAATTCTATTGATGATAACTACCCGAGACAAGTATTATTTTATCAGCGTCAACTCGGATATAGCGATTGAAATTAAAAAAATGAATGGGTTTGACAAGCGATATCCAAATTAAAAGTGATCAATTTTGTAATTTCAATAATCGCTATGGCTGAAAGAATTATACTATGTCTTAAAGCTTTTTGTTATAGCATTACCATTATCTTACTAGATTTTTCTAAGAGTATCTTGATAAATAGAATTTAGATAGCTTTCTTATTCTGCCTTTGTGAGTAATAGATTGAGTGGAAAGTGATGTTTGATGCGAATTTATCTAATGTAAGTGTGATTTTGTTTGCATTAGTAATCGATTTGACTGACAATACTCACTGAGTTTGCATTTTATTTCATTTATAATGTCGATAAGAGTGTTTTGCTTTCAAGTCACATTTGGAAGTATCATTAATTTTGATCAATGTCATAGCACAAGGTCTGTTTTTTAAATTGAGTATTTGGAGTTCGTATCAAACACTGATTTAATGCAAAATTTTGGTAGATTTTCAGACTAGAGTTTGACAAATACTTAACTACAAATTCTTTATTCCGAAATGTAGAGTAAGTTTATAAATTGCAAACACGCAAACAGTCATTAAATGTTTGCGATATTCGACAAAGTATTAGGTTTTTTACACTTTGAGTTGGTCTGGTCTCAAAATATTTTATAATATTATCCCCAGCTTTACCAAAGACATTATCGCTCGACGAATATTTAAATTTACGACAAATTTTAACACCGCTTCTCATATAATTTGGCGCCCCATCAACTATAGCACGACCACTCAAAATCGTTGCATCTGACAGCGCCCGCCAAAATCTAAATAGTGATGTTACTAATATCGCGCGCCCGAACCTAATCGATCCGGTTATAGCCGGTTAAATCTTCTTGTTACTGTATATATCTCGTTAAACAATGGAAGCTCGATGTTGTCGATTAGGTCATTGTTCAGAATAACTGTTACTGGGATTATGTCGATAATGCTTTTGTTATAAATGACTGCTTGGCTTCACTGAGGTTTCGATTTTGTATTGGAATATATAAAGCGCTTCTATTTTGTAGTATTATTGCGTTCGTGGTTTACATTTAGGATTAGTATTGTGGATCTATATTATGCTTTCGGCGCTGAATTAGAATTGATTTTAGACATGATTAGAACATCCATTACTAATGAGTTTTCAGACGCGTCATGAATGCAGTCGCATTTGACACAATCTGACACCAGTCTTGCTATATTACCTAACTGGGTTGTGGAGGCCAGATACGCAGTCGCTCCACGTGAAATACTGGTACATCAGCTGCAAACTTATTTGGGAAAAGACTAGGCAGACGATGTTGATGATATCACTTATGGATCAAAGCCTTTTAGTATACCTTGCCATTTTCTTCCAACTTTTTTCTTTCCTTTCATTTGTGATCCATACAATTATTCATATATATCATGGCTATTTTTCAAGCTTACATACTGTACAAAAAAAAAACACCGAAAGACGCACCTATCTGTCAAAAAAAATTATTCATAAAAGCGCTCTAACGAGCCACAAACACAGATGACAGTTACTCATCACAGGATCCAACACATCGTCTCCGTCGGAACATGATGTTTATGTTACGAGTAATTTATATAAACTGGAGTGTTGCTTATCTGTGGCACTGTCGTCACGGAAGAATAAACACACTCACTAGAATTTGGCAAAGAATAGTAAAAGTGTGTAGAGGCGAAACTTTTTGAAGGATGTTCATGCCTCCGAAATTATAACCTACTCTTAACTTTAACCTACTAGTCTTCAATACAATTTTTACCTAACTTGTCCTACATTTTCTGACTCGAGCTGAACTAAGCCATTTGAATTTATCTGCATAGATCTTAATCAATGTACTCTACAACTAGTCCTCTACCTTTCGCCTCCAGTTTTTCAATAAACCTTTTAAAGGCCGCCAATCTGACTTCCTGGTCCTATTGCTTCGGTTCCAATTCTCGGTCTCCACATTTGGACTCCTTTACTTACCGCACTGGTAACTTTGCAAAGTACGAATCTGTTACTAGTTTCTGCCGGATAATTTTATTTCAGACCCGATTTTTCGAAGAAACTCTGTAATAACCCGAACAAAAGGTCACAACGTGGCCTTCAATTTGCGACTCGAGCTCTTCTGATTCTAATTATTCTGTCCGTCAATATTTTCAGTGATGGTGAATTTTCTTTATGCCCGATTCTTTTGGAATAAACATAGATATTACTAGCTTCTACCAGCCCGCGTGAAATGTGTTTTCTTATCCCAAGGGGGCATATACCGGGATGAAAATGCCTATGTGATATTCCATACTAATAATCTATCTCTGTGCAGATCTATCCATATCCCTTTATTCACATTAGTACAAAAGTAGCAGGCGTTCGGCGCTCTCTCGCTTCTACAAACTTTTCTTCTATGGCTTCAAGGAGAAATGTTGATTATGCGATGAAAGATCGTGTCCTCGAAGACGAAGCTAGCGTTAAATGGGAGCTTCGAGATGATAGTGCAGAGAAAGAGGTGTGAAATGCTAAAAAGGTCCTTATTGACACTGTGTGTGTGACGGAGTGTTGTGTGTGTTGGGAAATTGCTGTGGTTATCGTTTTGGGAGATCGTCTTTTGTTTATTGTAAGTGTGTTTTATTTCATGGTTGATTTGGTTAATCTATGTGGAAATATGTAGGCTATAGTTCTCGCCAAACTTCTTGGCCGCCCCGAAGTTGGCTACAATGGCTGCGTAGTATTAAATCTCATACAAAAACAGCACCGCGCCGCACCTTAACTATCGGAAAGCCAACTTCAGGGCGGCCAAGAAGTTTGACGAGAACTATATACACTCATATTATCTCTGAAATTTAAAAGACTAGGTTTTTCCTACGGTTTCGCCCCTGTGGTTTCATAAAGAAACTTTTACCGGGATAAAAATGGCAGCCTATGACATTTAGCGATAGTGATGCATTATATCATTGAAAGAAGTTTCATAATTGCATGTTAGTAAAATATAACCAAGATAATAAAAAGAAAAACGACATCAAGTTCAGCAGAAGAACTTGCAACCACTGAACCAATGAAGCAGTATTTTCAAATGTCAATTAACTACAATTGTGGGCAAAATGTTCCGTCTTTTGTCATAGAAACTTTGAAGGAAACCTCATAGAATTTAAAACTTTTGTAAGCCAATAAAAACTTTGGCCAGAACGTTTTATCAATTGGATTTAAGGAATGTGCTTGTTGACAACCATTTTGTAATGTCTGCTACATTTAACTTTAATTTTCATTGTGTATGTCCAGTTCTCTGTGTATGACTGGCCGTTATTGGTTTGTCTAATGACTCGTTGTTTTAACTAGAGACAATAAAACATAATCTAATATGTTTATTTTACAGTATAACTATCGAAAAATATACCTCAGATGTTTCATACTAAAACCCAAAGTTTTCTACCATAATTGCCGAATGATTAGACAGAGGCACGGGGTCCCAGCGCTAACAGATAAAATTTGGTTCATATAAATGCCACTAGGTGGCGCGATATGCATCGATTTGTTATTGAATTGTGTGTAAAATTAAAATTTTCTAGTATTGATCATAAACAATCTATGTTCTTTTTTAATCCACTCTCCTAAGCATACAATTTTGGAATATTGAGCTCTTAATTCATTTTTCAAAGATTATTTGAACGGATCATTTAAAATTGATTGCAAGAGATGGCTCGGTTTTAAATATCTGAGGCGTGCCACTCGATTTTGAATTTGTATTGTAACTCATTTTGGTACAAAGAAACTTTAAAAACGTGCAATAAACACTGGAAAACAAATTGACACTGTATTTATAGAAAAAATTGTCAAGAACCGAGAAAACTCTTTTACTTGCATGTCGCTGTTAACACTATCTATAGGCGTGGAACGGAACCGAATAATATTTTTTTATTCAATAAGTAGTTTGTAAATGGCATATAGTGTTGTCTTATATACTTAAATAAAAATACTTGTACTTGTACTAGAATATATACTTAAAACCACTTGGAACGTGCAGTAATACACGTGTAGACTTGATGTGTCTACTGAGTCAACCCGTTTCTTATCAATTAATCATCTTTGTAACAGTCCCACCATTACTTGGTCTTCTTCTACATACAAGCTATATTTTCAAAAAAATGTAAATAACGACTTTATACCATAAACATTCGTTACTCAAAACTTACAGAAGCCACGATTCCAAATAAAACCACAATAAATAACCCAAAACCATGCCCTATTTATTGTAAGGAACTTAACCGCAAGTTCATCCATTAACTACCACATTGCCTCCCCCTTCTCTCCCTCAGAAGTCTTCTGCTTCATGTAACGGATAACGATAATTGTTTGGACAATCGTTGTTATTCCGTTAACTTTGTGTAGGTGACAGTTAACAAGGAACTGGTTAAGATAAAGTTAGGGTGACCATGTATCAACGGGTTTACAGGACAATTTATCTTTGAGTATGGTCAGTAGCATTAATATAATATTATAATTTTTTACTTAACATTTTTGGCATTTTAAAGTACTTTTACCGGTCTAATTTAAATAAACTTTCACATCGAATTTTCCAGCTGTACGACGTGGTGGACATCCCACCCATACGCATTATACGTTTTGGTAATACTTTCACTATGCCTACAGCTAAGGTATGGCAAACTCTGCCGGAGTCTGTGTTTCCTGATAGCTACCACCTTGGGGTCGTTAAGTCAAGAGTGAATAGGTTACTTCTAGACAAGCGTGCACCATCTTCGACCACATCATCACTTATCATCAGGTAAGGCTTTTCTTCATAGGATCTATCAATTTGAACCGTGCACCTTGTTTCTGACGTTTCAGAAGTGCCTATGTAGGTTTACGTAAAATAAAATATAGTGAATTTGAATAGGTTCTATTGAAATATTTTGAATGTCAGGGTTCAAATTGGATAAGGCAGAATAGATCGAAAATTATTTTTAAATGATTGAAGGTTATGTTCGGGGGCTCATTATATTATGAATAAAGTTAATAAAACAAAGAAGGGAAACTTGTATTGCCTAAAGGGCAAATCTTCAATATTCGGGCTGAAAGAAAAATGTTGGAAAAGAACCGCTAAGAAACTTCATGAATAGATGTTAAATAAAGACCCACGCAGAGCAGTGGTGGCCCAGTGGTAAAGGCCGCAACTTACAAGTTGTAGGTCGAAGGTTCGAACCCAGGCAGGCATTTCACTCAAATCTCTCAAAACGGTGAAAGAAAACATCGTCAGGAAACCGGCATGTCTTAGAACCAAAAATTTAAAGTCATGTGACATCCATCAACCCACACACGGCCCACGTGGTGGATTATGGCCCATTCTCTCTCATAGAGAGAAGGCCAGCACGCGCAACCGACCAATGGAAGTCTAAGTGCAGGAAAGGGAACCCCGTCTATCCTAAAGACCCACGCTCTTAGGCAACTTTTAGTGTAGTTATGATTATATTCTGCCTAACCTTTTCCTAACTGTGATGTGGTTGCCAGACTATTCATCTTCTGACTACCCGTCACGACTGTCAAAGATCTAGATCTGACAGATTTGACTTACGACTTTACTTGCTTCTTAAGGCACGGAGCAGTCTCGATATATGTAATGTATAGTCAATGCCACCGCACTATTCCCAAACCACTGCAACTCCTGAAAGCCAGAATCAACAGTGGCGATCACCAGAAAAAGCGCCGAGGCAATGAAGCTCGACGAAGTCCCGGCAAATGAATTTAACTGTCTAGGATCCCGCAACGAAATAAATCAGAAAATAATATGTAGCAGAACGGCGGAGTAGGAAAAAATACAAATGTCCACTTCTCTCCATATCAAGTAGGAGACAGAACAAACAAGGCCAAGCGCAGTTGCTTAGCACCACGGATAAAAATTAGCATTAATATTAATGGGTTCTAACATTGTGAGTTGTTATATTATTTTGATTCCAATAATACGTATGGCAAAAACGCTTACCGTATAATCTACGCGTTTAATGTATAGTCAGTCATTAACGTGTCCACCTCGGCAAGCGTTTTTTAAACGTAAAGATCTACCCAATCATCAATATAATTCATTAAAACTCTTATTGCAGTTCAATTTAAAACCTACACATTAACAAAACACAAGTCCATTAAATAAAGAAACCTTCATACACCATCCATTCATTCACATCCTAATCCAGCAAACAACCATACATCCATCAAAAAGCCAGTGTCCCACAAATCATAGCCACCCTACTGCGAAGGCTACACTTAATTAAGCCACCTGGCTTAATTTATAATCTGTTGTACAATTATGGCCGGAGTAAGGGGTGCCCCTTATAAACTCGGCAGGTTAAGGCTAAGGGTGGAACGGGGAGGAGTATTTCTTGTTTCTTTTTGGGCTTAGTAGAATATATTTGGTGTAAATGATTGTTTTTAGCAGAGGATTAAGACTAAGAAGGGAGTTGATTGGTTGATTATGATTAAATTGATGACTGCGACGATGTGCGAAATAATTAGGAGAATGTTGTGAAGTTAGTTATGAGTATGAATATGGATAACTTGAAAAGTAAGGAAGAATAAGACATGGCGCCAACCTTAGATAAATTTGGATAAGAACAAGATAATCATAAAGATGAAAGCTATAAAAGTTAGGTTTTGAATAAAAATTATTACCACCTATGAAGTTCGAAGCAAAATCAATAACTTTACAAATACATCCGTTTATTTACAGAGATAAAAGTATATAAAGTGTATAAAAATCGAAATTAACTAAGACTACAAACATATGACCAGTGTGTGTTGCCAGTAATGACCTATGGTTCTGAGAAGTGGTCGATCAAAATGGGCCATATGCTCGGAGTTACTTTGCGTGATCGAATCAGAAATGTAGAGATCCGCAAGAGAACCAGGGTTACCGATATACCCCGAAGAATTTCCATAGTGGACAGGACACATTGCTCGTAGAACGGAAAGCCGATGGGGCAGAAAAGTTCTGGAGAAAAAAAAACCAAACCAGAAAACGTTGCGTTGGAATGCCTCCCACCGGGTGGACCGATGAACTGGTGAAGGTGGCGGGCATTCGCTGGATGCAGGACGCACGGTACCGGTCAATGTGGTGACGTTTAGTGAACGACCTATGTCTAGAACTGGTCATATTTTGACTGATATGATGGTGATGATGATAACGACAAACATATTATAGTGTATGTTGCCAGTGATGACCTATGACTTAAAACAAAAACGACTAACTAACTACTCCTAAAAATATAGGATTCTAAAAAAGGGCGTCGTAAACTCCTCCACATTATCCAATAACTAAATTATATATATTTTTTAAACAATGTGACCACGCTATTTATAGGACACAATTAATGGAATTATAGTCGTCAAACCATCGTAATATTCAATGTGACAGTAAATGTTCAAGTAGTAATGGTGAATTATACGAATAGGAATAGATTAAATACACCTTTCGCTTCAAGTGCGTATAATTTTATTTCTAAGCAACATAAACATTACCTATTCTGAAAGATCATTATAACAACCTTATTTGCAACGCCTTATAAGTTTTAAACTTTCGTTCCAAGTCTCCTACAACAGAAGTTCTCACACATAACATCGTTACGCTAGACTACCCCAAAGGTTGGGACAGGCAGGTGTACACTAGCACCCACGACAGCCGACAGTCGTTCACCTTTGAACATACTCGTACCTGTGAACTCACGCAAGGTTTATTTGGGGGTTAGAAATCACCTTGTTCGTGAAAAACACGTTTTATGTGCAGCGGGTCGCGAGCTCACATACCTAGTACACCCTCTCTTTCTACTATCCTTCGTAGACCATAATAATCCTTTTGCTAAATTTACGTTTATACTTCTCTTTACGCCGGGTATGAATACTGCGCATCTAGCCTTTAAAAAAAAAATATTATGAAGGAGTAAACCTTAAATACTGGCGTTTATCACATCAGGCTATGATTAAAAAGAAAGAAAAAGTATATTTGTCACAGAAATCGTGTTCATCTAAAAACTAGATTTTTCCCGCGGCTTCGCTCTTGTAACCCAGGCAGCATTTATCTCTAAAAAGAAAATATAAATAAATGAAATAATTTTGAACTTGTGTCATCTTTAGGGAGCTCTTAACAAACAAACAAAACAAACAATTATATCTCTATATAATAAGTTAGTTAAACTGCACCTATGGTTCTCACATTGGCTCAAAATATTCTAGGTCTGGGCATAGTAACGTAACTTACCTTACAGGTTTTTTTTGTTAATATACTTAATCGATACCCATCCTGTCTGAAAGGTTTCGCCAATCAGCTTATTTTGACCCCGAATACATAGCTTCTAATAAACTATGACCTCTAAAGTTGCTACCTACACAATAATCCACCACACAAACTTTAATCGAAGTTCCAAAATTGAATCCACTTTCAACCACACTTAAAATTTCGAATTCACGAAGTGATCCGAAGTGAATGGTACCCAATACCGATGCAGCGATTGGGTGGCGTTCGGGTCTGAACAATGGAGGCCCGAATAAGCCTGAACTTGTTAGACTACCCTCGCTCAGCTATTGTGTCATACACTGGCATCAACGTTCTACGTCACTTTAGCAAAGTTCACGCAATAAATTTATGACGCAAGTTACAAGAGGGGGAGATAGATGTTGAATGCTAAAAAACGGGGCTTTTTATAGACTTTGCAGGTAAATGAGATGTAGACGTAACAATTTTTCTGTAAGTACTTTGTGCGCTCTTGACCTTATTCTCGCCTGGTGGCAGAATGGGTATCTATTCCCAGGGAGATGCGGCTTGGAAAGCCTCCCTCTAGGTGGACCGATGACCTGGTTTAGGTTGCGCGAATCCGTTGGATACGAGATGCACATTACCGATCAATATGGCGTCATTTAGGAGAAGCATTGTCCAGCGGTTGACGTCTTTCGGCTGAAGTGATGATGATGGTGACTCAGATAATGCCTATTTACTCTCGCTATGAATATTCCAACATTCACGTGTTATATTTAACGAGTAGGTAATAAGAAATACAGTGTCTATGTTACCATTTACGCAGAACTTAACAGATAGGCCGTCGTAATATAAACGTAATCAGACTATAATGTTCCCGATACCGGAAAACAGGCCTCCTCTTTGTGAGAGAGAGTTTGGTGTAAGCCACCACGCGAGCACGGTAATGATACCATAGTATATCGTAATTGATAAATTTGTTGAAGAGGTAATTCGTCTCTTACATACATACATAACATCACGCAGGCGTGATATATATATCGCTGCCTGACCCTTAGGTGAATACCTGTATTCATCCAAGGGTATATATACCTATAGTACACCGATATTTTACCAGTTATGTTCAAGTCTTTGCCATCAACCCAGGTTGCCACTGAGTAATTCGAGATAGTAAAACTTAACAACACTTTGCTCGATCCGTCGAATGAGGCAGTTGTTGTCGACGCAATTTGTCTTGTTTTGATATAGTCCTGTAATACTAGGAAAGCATGAATAACGTATTCTTGTTCCAGTAATTGCTTACGGATCAATATCTAATAATATATCTGATGGGTCAAACAGATTTAGCTACCTTCCGAGAATTTCTAAGAGGTTAGGTTAATCTATGAATGAATCTCAAGGGACCAAAGATTAATTTTGAGGCTAAACATTATTTATTAATAGTTGATCCCTCAGTTAATACATCAGCTTTGTAGGTAATAAACACGAATGCCGAGCATGAAGTCCGTAAGTGGAGTTAAATGTTATTCAGATTTGATCTTTTTAAGTTGTTTGTATAGTCAAGGTTGTTTTTCCTTTCAACTCTTGTCTCGATTTTCGTCCGGGTGATAGCAATATGCTTAGTCATTAAGACATAACTTGCACGTAACTGGCTAAATGAGGGTTTACTTATACCTATATCTAAGTAACGGTCGCGACTTACAAGTTTTTGATTGTGGGTTCGAACCTAGGCAGTCGCTTTACTTTCTGTAAATTATTTCATCACCACTGCTCTAAAAACGGTGAAGGAAAACATCGTGAGGAAACCGGCATGTCCTAGAATAAAAAAATTGAAGACATGTGACATCCTCCAAACCGCACTGGGCCTGCGTGGTGCATTACGCCGCATTCCCTCTCACAGAGTGGAGAAATAATCGTCTTCTACGGAGAAGCTTCCGATTTAACTAAACGCTGTCGCAGAACGACTGTTGAAGTTCTTTAAATGACAGTAGGAACCAACAGCTTAACGTGCTTTTCAAGGCACACAGGAATCTCGTATGTTAAGTTCCCATCCATGAACTGACCTTGGTTAGCTTTGTTTAAAGATACAAGTATGTAGCCGACTACACGCAGCAGCAGCAGACGACGTGTCGTCGCTTCAGGTCGCCACGATACGTTGTTGCGTCCTGTCGCTGCAGGCATGATTTCGAACCCGACTGCAGACGGCAGCAGCCGACGGCAGCGCTTTTTTCCTATTGGTTTTGAGTATTCCGTGAGACAAAATGTCTGACTACACCCACTCACTACTGTTCTGCGGTCGGGTGACACGTCATCTGCGATCGTGCGACGCGTAGTCGGGCGACGTGTCGCTAGCTACGGAAGGTATTTCATAGAAATACATAGAAACCAGTAGCGTCGCCTGTGACACGTCGTCTGCTGGTGCTGCGTGTAGACGGCTACCAACTTGTACCTTAACTTTGAAGATGTTTTATTACTAGACTATTATTTATCGTTTATTATTTAGCCACGAGCTACCCATCACTTCGAAGAATAAGGTAGCGATTATTTAAGTTCCAATTCCTCCCAGTTCCTTGAATTTTGTATCAGAATCGGTTAAGTTTCGTATCTTCAACATAAAGTTAGGTAGTTCCCTTCAGTGAGTTCGATTTAAGTGATGCTGCTTAACCCGGGAAATTTGCGTGGCGTGCCAACCCCCCGAGACACGGCAATATTACCTATGAATATTATAAACTGTTCTGCATTGTTTAGTACTTGAGATCGAGTGTGATTAGTTATCGTTATATTATCTGGTGATTAATTTGGATTTGCATTGTAAATCTTAATGGGGGGACTTGTTTAATCTTCACCGTATAGGCGTC
Source organism: Orthosia cruda (assembly GCA_964057195.1). Classification (NCBI taxonomy): domain Eukaryota; kingdom Metazoa; phylum Arthropoda; class Insecta; order Lepidoptera; family Noctuidae; genus Orthosia; species Orthosia cruda. Next base: position 39,480,448 of record OZ059839.1, on the reverse strand, counting down.
GGTATATAGGCACGCACTCATATCCGCGTTACTATTATAAGATTTTTACAATAGACTCGCCTTGTACAACAATCAGTCTGCCTAGCCTTACCGAACTAATGTACGGTCGGCTCACAGACTAAGCGGATACCTGTTTTTTTTGGAAGCGACTGAATATCTGACCTCCACGTACGACGATGCACCATCGGTACATGGTGGACATCCCACGCATACGCACTAAACGTTTTAAGATTACTTTTATTATGGGTACAGCAGGAGTGGAATTCCCTGTCCGAGTCTGTGTTTCCCGATAGCTACAATCTATGGGTCTCTAAGTCAAGAGTGAATGGGTTACTTCTAGGCAAGCGTGCTTCACCGTCGACCACTTCATCGCTTATCATCAGGTGAGATAGTAGTCAAACGCGAGCCTATTATAAATAAATAAAAGGAAAACAATCAATTAACTGTATTACACAATATCAACCCTTGGCATAAGAAATTGACCCGTTGGTACCAAAGATCAAAACATACAAAAGTTTATTGTTTCAATAGGATACACTGTGTCGTAGAATCCAGTCACAGATATGACAGCTGGGACCAAAGGCAACGTGATTGCCTAGGAATGGCCCTATACTACATGCTACTTAAAAATAACTTGAGATTTGAGAAATACTCTCTTCTATAAACCCTCGAGAAATAGGAGGGGTGATGTTACATCATATGTGTAACCTTACCCCTCTATTCCTCAAGGGTTGATAACATAACATATTATGTAGTGTAAGATTTAGCCAGCCTCATCCTATTAAAGAAGATACCAGATTGTCCTTCTATCATCAACATTTTGCCAGTTGAAAGACGTCTAGTAAAAAATATTTACCAAATCCGATTCCAAAGTCCATGATTCGTCATTTTGTACCTAGACTTTTTCATTACCAATTCAGTGAAAGAATTCAACAAAGCTTGAACTGAAATTCAATCCAAAATTACTCAAGCAGATTCCAAACCTACTGGTTACGTCTAGAACAGTCAGACAGTTACTACGCCAGATATTTTCTCTACCGATTAATTCAGTTCAATATCCCAAGATATGTACCCAGCATGAGTATTATTCTATGTTAAACCATCCAGGCGAACGTTTCACAGTCAGACTTGCCAATTCATAGAACTAAGAGTTTCAATGTAACTGGTCGGTATTGGGTGTTCTTGGAACGACCAAACAAATATAGAGTTGTTGATTAATTCTACTAATTCGGTGACTTAATTATGTGACGGATGTAATTGAAATGTCTTTTGTTTCCATAGTTCAAAAATATTCATGTCTTTAGGATACAAAGCAACGAATTTTTCAAAAAATTGAAGCAGAGCATTTTATTGTGTTGTCGAAATAGAAAAGATCATCTTTTCTGTCATGATACTTTTATGTTTGGGGACATGGATTCTTCTTTTATATTCTACTATCTCTATAAGCTACAGGTCAGTATTAACCCCATTTCCAGGCATCTATCCACGACATACGCGGATCTTATTGCTGATGTTCTTCAGAAAGGTCAGGTGCTCAGTACTCACAACCGACGTGTATGACTAGACTTATGAACGTAAATTAAACAAGAGGATTATTTAAGGATTGTTGCAGAAAGCGTTCTGTAGTGTCTGTCTACTCCCATGTATGTTTATGTAAGTGACGGCGCCGGCGGGAGCAAGAGGGCGTATCACTACGCCATCATGGACATCTTTTTCTTTAGGTGTAGGTTCCATGATGTAGGCATACTCGGGTAAACCCATAGACTAAATAATATGGACAGGAAATACCTACCAAAAAGGTGCCTACCTAAACATTAAAATGTCACTTAAAATGGCCGCCGATGCTAAGGTTGTGTCAATCAAGCAACACACACACTCATAAATCTCAATAATTCAAAAATAAAAGAAACATTTGACAGCTGGACTACCACGAACACAACCACAAAACTTGTCACCTAATGTGGCGAAAATGGCACTTACCTACAACTGTCACTACGTCACAACAAAATGTTGCCAATATGGGTAACAACTGAAATATTGTTGTCTCTATTATCAAATACGATTACTACATTAGAAAGAATGAAACAAAACAATGTTTCACATTCTGTATCGTATTTCACTCATATTTGTATAATCTAATGTATGTATAGAACAACGCGGCGCCTCCATGTATTTTCTATCTCAATGGGTAAACCAGTAAAACTTAGGTTGAAGCACAAATCACAGTTTCGTTCAGTCAGTGATATTTACAATGAGTAATCAAAGGATAAAAGCTCTTACGATGAACTGATAATCTCGGTATTGTGATCTCAAAGATCTCAACAACATCAACATGGCGTTATGGTGTCCACACTTGCCGATGCCGACAGATTTTATCCACCCATCTTTAGCGTCACATTTGTCATCGTGCACTCTAGCGGAGTTCATCGAAAAAACTTAACATTACATGAACATTATGAAATCCATCGAATAACCAAACGAAATTAAGTTTACAGTTTGACAACATTATGAAATCAATAAGTTGTGTAATGTTGTCATTTGGAATCACTTGCGACGATATATGTATGTGTTCGAGGTATATCATCTTCTACACAATTCGTCCATCTCTGGGTTAAATTACATTCTTATTTTAGACATACATTTCAAAATAAGTTTTCAACAAAATCTATATACTATATATCTATCACACGTTCATCCAAAACTTAACATAAAATTTCGGCTCTGAATATTACTGGAATGATACTTACAATACAGGTACTTAATTAAGAAGCAAGGCCCGACTATATAAATTAATAAAATAAAATTATTAATGGGTACTATTAATCTTAGTCCACAGGACCGGGTGAGTAATGATCTTTATTCGTGACACCCTCTAAGTGTATGTAATGTGAATTTTATTTAAATTCACGATGTTTCTGCTGAATAAGTAAATTGAAATGGGTTCATTTATCTAGTAACACATATAAATACTGAAGACAATAAAGATTAGATAGTTTAAGTACTACTTATGATATCGTTGAGATTGTGGCAAATAGGTACATTACTGAATTTTAAAGCAGTTATCCTCCACCGAATAAGATGACAATTTGCATACACGTTTAGTTTGATGACAATGCATGGTTAGCTAAGTGACGTCATTCTAAATACAATATGGTGGACGGCCCAATATGGCGGATTAGTTATTTATCGTGCACTGCCATGATATGGGTATCAAATGAAAGGTTTTGCTGAGAAGAATACAAAAAAGCTAGTTAAAAAAAAAGATTTTCTAGTAAATAGGTATTTTTCTTTCCTTTTCTCTTTAGATTTAATTTACGTAAGATTTTTACCATCGGTTGTAAATCAAAAAGTTGAATGAATTTTGGCCAAAACTAATCTAAATTAGGAATCATCTATAATAAAAAGAAGAATCAAAAAGTTAATGCCGATAAATTAATAATACCAATCTGTTACTGTCCCATAACAAGTCAAAGGCCTTATCTCATACAGAGAAGCCACGAGCATCATCAAGATCACCACGCCTGCTCAAGGCGGGTGTCGATTTCAAACTTATATTTACTATAAATCTAGGATTCCTTACGATGTTTTCCTTCACTATTATCAGTGACAACCAAGATAAACTTAGAAAGTACCTACAAAGAATTGAAACAATGACAGTTTACACTTGAAATCGAGAAAAACCATGCAATGATACGCATAATTAATTTTCTTGAAGAAATTCATGTCAAAAATATGAAATAAAGACAAATTACTATGTTCTGGAAGATTAAACTGCATGTTCAGTGACGTTTACAGAAAACCCAACATCAACTCAGTTGCAAAAGACGAAAAAAACTAAGGACTAACATACAATAATATTCTCCGTCCAACATTGAACAGATAATATTAAAGATCAAAGAAAACCTAATATTAAATTATCATCTCTCTCCATAAAAAATTTTTTCTTTTCCTCCGTCATTTCTTTCGAACCAAGAGAGAACAAATGAAGCCACACAATAAAAGGCCCTATCTCTTAGACTTGAAAGCTATGTCTGATTGATTCGCGGTCGCTGTACTATCAAGCTAGCTGTGAAATGATCACAGGTAGACAATATCGGTGCATCTATAGACATCCCTAGCTTGGGTTGGGGTGCAAGTTATAGAAAAGTTCGGATATGGTATTTTTCTTTAAATACCATGCTTCGTGTGAGCAGTGGTGGCAAAGTGGTAACAGCCGCGACTTACGTGTCGTAGATCGTGGATTCGAACCCAGGCAAGCGTATTACTTTTTGTAAATTATTTCATCACCACTACTCACAAAATGGTGAAGGAAAACATCATGAGGAAACCGGCATGTCCTAGAACCAACCCGCACTGAGCCCGCTTGGTGGATTATGGCCCATACCCTCTCTGACAGAAAGGAGGCCTGTGTCCCAGCAGTGGGAACATTGAAAAGCTGATGATGATCATGCTTCTAGTTCTTGACACATGCATACATAACACCAAACTCGATTCTTGAAGTGTTAGGTAGAGATGAACTGCCACATTTTACCAGGTTATTTTTAAGTCCCAATAAATAAGGTGCTTGCTATCAATTGGGTACAAATCCAGACACGCCCGGTGTCTGGACACACGCTACAAAGAAATTTCTGTTGGAAAAAGCCTATAAAAAATTTCCCCACGCGGAAAGCGAATCCAAGACCTCAACAGAAACAACCAATTCCTTAAAATGGGGTCAAGAAAAAAATATTTTTACACAAACATTTTAATCATGTTTTGCGGCAAAATGTTGATGATGATTTATTTTTATGTTCCGTACCCAAAGGGTAAAAACGGCACCCTGTTAATAAGACTCCACTATCCATATGTTTGTCTGTCACCAGGCTGAATCTCATGAACCGTGATAGCTAGACAGTTGAAATTTTCACAGGTGATGTATTTCGGTTGCCGCTATAACAAAAATAAAAACAATATAAATACTAAAAACAGAATTAAATAAATATTAAAGTGGGGCTCCCATACTACAAACGTGTTTTTTTTTAAGTTTTTTGCGACAATGGTTCGGAACCCTACGTTCGCGAGTCCTACTCGCACTTGGCCGGTGTTTTCAAGATTGATTCCGTAGTAACGATGTTGTAACTGTTCATAATGATGAGTACAATAACTCCTTTACAGGAATATCGCTGTTCCTATTATACCTTTTACAATATTTTCCTACACACAGCGTCTTCATTTCCTGGTATCGTTTCCATGAAATATATTTTCCAGAACCAATTTCCCTATTGTATCATCTTTCCGAGTATTCTCTCCGTTTCCTCCTGTACCTTGTTGCCAGCCTCGCTCCCATCAAAGGGAGTCAATATCACCCATTCTTCTGTTTGCTGTGACGTCACAAGAGTCCTGGGAATACATGCAGTTATCACCACGCTACTTTTGATGGAGGAATGTACTCGGTTGAAAGGAGTTAGTATATTGGCTTCTTTATTGAGTTTCCTGTAGGAAATTGTGTTTTTAATCATTGCATTTACTTGGATTTGTGGCGGAGTGGTGGCCCAGTGGTAGCGGCCGCGACTCACAAGTTGTATGTTGTGGATTCGAACTCAGGCAGGCGCTTTACTTTGTGTAAATTATTTCATCACCACTGCTATCAAAACGGTGAAGGCAAACATCGTGAGGAAACCGGCATGCCCTAGAACCAAAAAAATTTAAGACATGTGAAATGTCACATGTTTTAAAATTTTTGGTTCTACCAACCCGCAATGGGTCCGCGTGGTGGATTACAGCCCATTTCCTCTCCGTTCTAAAGACGTAAAAGATAAAGAGGACCTGTAAAACGGACCTCTGTGTGAACGAGCACTTACACAGGCAATGTTACGGCATCAATCAATCTCCATAAGCTTCTCCCAACTATGTAGGGGTTGACTTACCGGTTGCAGCTAGATACTACGAGTAACCGGTCTATTCAGTAGGCATCTCACCGTGAAAATGTTGGTGCAGTGATCTTGAAATCATTCCACCTTGACAGTGACAGTCTTTCTGACCTCCACTACCCAAGAACCGGCTACCCGAGGTGACTGTCTAAGATCTGTATTAATAACAGCTGGGACCAACGGCTTCACATCATTTTGGCTTAGATAATCAAATATTTATTATTAATTTTCTCAGTTCAAACACCCAACACCACAAAGCCCGACGACACACATCAGCCACCAAATCTCCGTAGTTCAGCTCCGGCCTACATTCTAGATAGTTGGTCGTATGCAAATAGTTGGTCTGTGTAATGAGTCGGCGCCGCAAATTGTTTCGCTCAAGACGTGAATGTGCCACGGGGATTAAATGGACGAACTCAATTTACATGTTTGGTGTTGGGATATTTTTCGTATTACCTTAGAAACGTAAATATATAGGTACTGTATGTATGTAAATATATATATATATCGCCAATTGCTGTAAAATTTATCTTTTTATACAGAAAAAGAACGAGTATTCAACACAGCGCTTGATCAGTGATGGAACCTGGATTGGTAATAGTCCAAAATCACAAACGTACTAGTGTTGTAACACATGTAATATTGTTAGATTAGTTTTTTTCATTATGTTTTCTATCATCTTCAGTCAGTATGTTGTCTATGTTTCATAAAAAGAATTTGTGAATGAAACAGTAACATTAGTACTTGCTTAACTTTTTTCGTTTAACTTATATAACAGACCTGAGGCAGGAGAAATTGAGTTAAAAGATTGCTTTTTTATAATCAGCAAGCTCGGTCAAACCTTAACATTAAACACATAACTGGAAGTAATTGCTAGGACAACTGTTACATACCTAATTGTTTAGGTGTATGATGAATAATTCAAAGCCGGGCTATGACAGTTTAAGACAAACCCAAACATGCAACACCTACACCATTTTCCATTCCTTTTTTCGTGCAAGATAAAAGGACTCGTAAATATACATAATAATAAAACTATATTTGCAATAGTATAAGATTACGTGTAACAGGATTCAATATCGTAGGTCATTTATTAGTCACCAAAATGCTGTGAGAATTTTCTCACAGTTCGCAAAAAACACGATAATTGTCTTAGTTAAAAATTCAAGGTTAATTTTGAGTAAGACGCCATTGTCTGTTGTAAAGATGTACCTACTCATAATGATAACAGATTTTTACACGTACAAAAAAAAACTCTGCAAATTCTGAGATTTTATTTATTTTTGCACATACATGAAGTGTTTAACTTAGTAAAAAAATATATAAAAGATAGAAGAGCGCATAGGTACTGATTTCAATCTAAAAATAAAAATATAGTCAGACAAGCATATTATCTGTTAACAATATAATTTTATTATCAGTCTAGACTAGACTAAATATAGGTATCGACATCCTAACAAACAACAGCGACAAAACACCAACACCTTATTACACCTCACACAACACAACATTCTATCTTGTATTTTCATTCACAACGAAGAAAAAAGAAAGTGAAAATATCTAGACTTAGCTACGTAATCATATCAACATGAAATTCGCGTATCTGGCTCGAACAGAAATAGTCTCAGTCTGCACAGTACAGTTTATTTCTGCTTTCTATACGGAACCAGAAAGATGTGGTGAGGATTATAAATAGATTTCTGCATTCCACGACGCTCCAGAACAATCGGTTATCGGTCCTCATTGAAGGGTTATATTTCATTTTAAAAATTTCTGTTTTCGATAATGCATTTGATACCTTAGTGCAACGTTCGATATCAGTATTGAAAATCTATTCGATGATGTTCAAATTTTTGCTTTGCATTTGTTTGTTTTGCAAAAGTAACTGAATCTCATAGTTGCTATAAAACTAAGAGTTCTTTTGGGACCCATAATAGGCCCTTTTCTAATTGCGAACAAACATTTTAGCAAATCGAAGATTTATACGCCTGTTAGGTGCAATGACTCTTGTAATTCGCTGATAGATTTGTTTCTACATGTGTCTAGTAAGTGTCAAAGAAAAACAGTTCGTTCACTATATGACAAGGTGCATGAAATATTATGCTACTGAGCCTATTCGTTTTTCTTGTTACTAGAATGTGCAAAGAGAAATGACTTCATAGTAATTTGGCAACGACTGGCCACTTCTAGTACTATTGTGATCTTTAACCTAAGCAACGCCGCGACGATGCGTGATTCTAAACAGTGCCAATACGTCGTAAACATGGACCTTGAAAAAGATGTTAGTACCGGTAAAATTACATACACTAGACAGTTTTTAGATCTTTAGTCATTGATGAATCATGCCAACAGAAATTAGTTCACGATAAAAAATGCATTAAAAATATAAATACAGATGGAAGTTAGGTAAGGTGAATCTAAATTTACGAATTATATTTTCCAAATATTGCTGGATATTGTTTTTGCTGTCCTTGGTCCTACAGTATGAATCCATATAAGATTCTTCACCAACATCAATTTTCACTAACATTAAGTAACAACTAAATTTAGGTAATGCCTAACAATTTTTGCACTGTAGCTTAGTGTAAAAATACATCAATGTGCTTTTATATAGACATTCTACGTATGTATGTGTAGCCCAAAGTTCTAAAATGGATATAAGCAATCAAATGTATGGCACGGCACGGTCAGCGCAATTATTGTTTTTTGATTGTACTTTTTTACTATTCCTCTCTGTTACTTTGTGATTGATGCTGTTGTGTTGTGTCTGTATCAATAAATGTATTATGTTCTAATACACGTAGGAGTTAATTTTACCTATCTCATCATTGCATCATTGAGATCGGAACATGATCTATTTTTAGTAATGCTGGACCAAAATGTCAGCTCTCGACTCTCCAGATAAAACTAATTCGATGCGAAAATCGCATGCCGAAATAAAGGTGATGGACTGAAACAAAGATAGAATTAGGTCACCACCACAGTGCTACTATGATTCAGGGAATTCGCGAACATTAAGACTATTTATACAGAGTTTTCGTTCAGGTCATAGTAAATATAAAATAAAAAATTTGTCCCTCGGAGAGTGTAGGGAAAGAATTCCTCAGATTTGATTGAAAATAAAATTTTGTAGATTTGAGCAAGGTAATTTTTATCTCGTGATCAAACTTCTAGTCAAGGCCATTTTGGGAATTCTTGTAACGAGTCGAAGTAGGAAAAATTCAACAGACCACTACGAAGACAGTCTTATTGCAAAGAACCTAATATACAAAGCTGTGAATAAAGCTGATATATATTAGGTAATGATAACAAAAATGAAAATCACTTTGAGATAGAGGAGAGACAGTAACTTTTATCGAAATATCACATCAGATTACTGTTACAGTAGTCTGCTTGGTTTAAACTAAGTAAAAATAATATAAAATATACTTATTATTATTAGCTTACTTATTCACTAGCTTAGATGGGCTGAACTATAGGTTCATATTAATATTGCTAATAAAGCTCGAGCGGTTTTAAAATACATAACTATACAACTTGTATAGTTCTATTAATTTATACCAAATAATAATATATACTCGTATAATGCTAGACTTATCCTCAATTACATGAAACTGAAACTTTGATTACAGGCTATCAATTATGTTGAACCAATTAAATTGATCCTCCAGAAAACGAGCTTAAAGAAAATTATGCGTATTCATTGCTCAATCAGCCGTCAATTATTAGAACCGGGGTTAAATATAATATGAGTTTAATTGATTTTGTTGAAAGTTTCACAACATTTCAAACTTTGGTAGTTTAATTTTAATCTGGGTTGTTTTAGTTCGAATTTTGTTTTCTTATTTACGTCAACATCAAGGCCTTGGTTAGGCAGAGATATAAACTGCATTTTTATTTGTGTGTGAAAATATTTACAGGACTTGAGGTTCCTGTAGGCAGGGCCGATGCAACAAAGTGAAAACGCGTTATTAAAGCAATTGTTCTATATGTAAAACAACGCATTTTTTATAAGAATTGTTCTATCTGTCGACAAAGTTTCTAAGAAAAGTTGTTGTCGCATTATCGCCTTGTGCCTGTCTGTTAAAACCTTTAACAACTATGCCCACACTTGTGTCCTTTCATCGACGTCTAGCAATGTTGTTAAATATCATTTGGTAATTCGTTTTATTTTATTGCAATGTAAAATACTTTTGTAATGGGATAACTGAAAAATAGACAATTATTTGCATATATTTTTTGAGCGGAGCGGACCCAATCGGATTATAATATTATCTACAAAAATTTATACAACAGAGAACACTCAAATCACAATTCCCGCTGTGACAATTTATTACACTAATTCAATAAATTATCTTTTCATTTAATAATATTATATAATTCAATAAATTTTTAAATTAATTGATTTATTAATCGAATTTTTCTCTCTTTGCAGGTTATAAATCCGAATGAAAACCGACTAGAAATGTTTTAAATAGTTAAGTAGTGTTGTGTAAATAAAATAAAAATAGTGAATTGTGTAGTGGTAATGTTGTGATTAGTGAAACTGTCACGAGATGGCGTTGAAAGCGATTCTCATCATTCTGATCTTGGCCGTCATCGGGGGTGGACGTGCTGCAGCTGAAAGAGGTAAGGCTAATTTAATTTTGACGTTTCGAGACATTGCTGATCACAGATACTAAGAAATATGAAAAAAATGAAGAAATATTCAGATAATACAAACATGAAGTCTTATTATAAATATTAGGGTCATAAATAGACAAAAAAAAACAAGTATCATAAGTTACCGTGTTTAATCTGATTCTGATAGAAACATGTAGTGCATTTAAATAATTCTTGATCGGGATCCACTGCTTGATATATTTTGGACTATGTCGAGAATAAACACAAATTTGTATCCTATATAACCATCTATTGGTGCTCTTATAAGCCATACTTACACCTGTATTCTAAGTCCCTTTAAAGGAGACTTCTTTTACTAGACTTGACTCGGCTGCCTTCGTGGCAACGGTAAATCCTTCTATTCATGTCAATAAATGACAAAATCTGACTCTTTACGGGTTAAAGACTTTTCTTCCAAATTCAATATAACTAATACAATAATTTTAGCTCCTACATGTGTCGGCCTAGTTATAAATGTATTTTAGTTGTAAAACACACTAATCTGTAAACTATTACTAACAACATAACAACACATAGTAACAACATATAGTTTGCAGGAATTTGGCTCACAAAATGAGGTTATTAATTACAATGTAATGTAACTGTATTACTGGCAGTTTACTACTTTGTGGGGGATTGGATTATTTCGCCAATGCCTTTCTAAAATTGATTTGGAAATATGACACAGTGAGGTATTTAAGTTCGTAAAAACTATTCAGTCAACATTTAGAACATTGTATGCACACTCCCGTTTAGTTCTTATTTTCAGAAAATAAGTATTTTGTTATATTTAATGATTCCATATTAGTTTTAGTAAACTGAAAATAATCTCTAATCTGTAAAAGCTTACAATCTGCGTGCCATCATAATCATTTTCAGTTTTTCAAATTGAAAACATTGCGAGAGTCCCAATTTTATCTATCCGTGTTAATAAAAAGAAACATATTATACAAAAAAAACATTTACCACACAATGAAATTCAAAATTGGTATCACAATAATGTTTTTAAAAGCAAAAGCAAGTTATATTCCATTTTTTAAATTTAATAGCTTTATCCAGCCAGGCTAGCGCGGTTATTCACTCAATCAACTGTCAATTCGTGGAAATTGCACGTCATTACAAAATCATGGCGTTTATAGTAACAAATGTCATTGACACCTGTCAGTGACACCAATCGGGACGGAATAAATTTAATGTCAACTGGCAAAAGTAGGAAGTGTCTAAAATTAGAATAGATTTGGTATGGAAATAGCATTTGAGAAGTGACATTTGCTAATGAAAAATATGGTGTCAAGAACGAAAAAATATAGGTAGGTACCAAAGACACCGACTTCGGAAAACAAAATTATTTTTCGCTTTGTAGTGTTTTGTTTTGGAAATCGGTTTGATATTTTTGTTAAAAAGTTGTTTTCATTACATTACTATTTGTGTACAGTATGGTCTCCGAAACAGTATGATATTGCAATGAAATATCAAGCATAACATTGTAATTACTTTCAATTAATTTACTGTTTGAGAAGAACCTTAGCCTACAAGGCAAACTGCTGGCTGACAATAATTAACATGCCCTGATAAAAATAAAAACTTTATGTTTATTCCATTCTTTTTTTATTGATGTTACCGATGCAGTGTAGTTTCACAAAATAATGTTATTATTGAAAATGTATCCTCGCGCCGATAAGGCTTCGTTTTCGCCAATTTCACGATATTGTCACCCGCCAGATATTTTTGGTTAAAAAGTTATTCCTTATCAAAATTAAAACAATGCGGAAATGATAATACAGACACGTTATTTTGTAAATGCATTATGTGGGGTATTAAAAGCTTCGGTTTTGATACAGTCAGCTGCGGTACTGTATCAGCCTTTTAAATAACTAGCGGATGCCTCGCGGCTTCACCTGCGTAGTTCCCGTTCCCGTGGGAATACAGGGATAAAAAGTAGCCTGTGTCACCCGGGGATAGTATAGCTTCCCAACGGTGAAAGAATTTTTGAAATCTTCCAGTAGTTTTTATGTTTATTCGTTACATAAAAAAATACAAATCTTTCCTCTTTATAATATTATATTAGTATAGAGTATAGACTAGTAACCCGCCTCGGCTTCACACGAGACAAATAAAATTATTATTGTACAAAAACCTTCCTCGATGCACGTTGCGTGGTTTAGAAGAAGATAACGGAGAAACTGAAATGACATCGAGAGACGCAAAGACATTTTTGTATCGGCTTTGGAGCCGAACAAGCATTAGATGGACGTTACACCTGGTTTCAGAAATTGCGGTTTGGCAGTAGACAACTAAGCATGGGAACTTGTAAATTAATATTAAGGTAAACTTTAATAAGCTCTCATCAACATCATGGTCATTTCAACCGAAAGACATCCACTAATAACTTTAACGTCATAACCCTCCTCCGAGTGTTGCCCTATCGACCGACAAGCTCTCAACTCCAACAAATATTCCATTCAGACACTGGGTATTACTGTGCTTTATCAGACAAAATTTACCATAACCTACAAATCACAACAAAAAATTATAACCAAAAAGCTTCCAACTAAGTCGCAACAATAATTAAATAATGATATCTATTAATTGTCTAATTAGAAAGTACTCACCTAATACAGGCCAAGTCAAAATCAGTGAAATATTGAGCAAGTCCTTACCTCGCAGGCTGCTACTCAGCTAGGCACTGGTCGCAGGCCAAAACAACGCAGCATGCCAACGCCGACGTAGGTGATGTGAGGGGATAGACGGGCGGGAAAAGGTTGCAGTTGCAACGGGTGGTGGAGTGATTGTTGGTTGAACTGGTCAGTCATTTGAATAAGTATTGAGATGGGCAGATGACAGTGGTGACATTGTGGGTAGAAACAGAATGAGGCTAGCACAAGAGCGAAGTGTGCAATAGGCGAAGTCTGACTGTGGATGGTTTTATTGTAAAAAGATTTTGAGGCCATCTTAATCATAAAAGAGGTACTTAGAGTTGGTGCTAGAAGTTGGCTCTCACGATATTCAAAGAAAATGTATTGAAAATTCTAGTTTTTGGCCGAAACTTTAACAATAATAGACAATCTTGCTTAGTAACTGTAACATTATTATCCTTTTGATTGGATGTGAACTCTGTGTTTATCCCTCTCGCTAGCTGTGTAATTAAATGATAATAATAATTCATTCCAATTTATTCGTTGTCTTCTTCTTCGACACTTCTCTTTTACCCCATTACTCACCACTTTTTTTAAACATCTTATCATCATATTTCACACCAGTCTATACATCTATCATCCACATATGTCGTTGAGCAATGTGGTTAAAAAATGCTACATTGCATACAAAGCAAACTCACAAAATAAGAAACAATTAAAAATCCATCCCAGCTGCCCGTCTACCCACCCGCCAATCAGTTCCCTCCCGTGACCGCGGTGACATGAGCTTAAAAGCTTTCCACCATTTTTAGTGTCGCCATCTCTGTACCGCGGCGGGAACTACCGCTAACATTGCAGAGTATGAATATTTTTAGGTTTTCATAATTGGCCGGTACTGGGAAAAGTTTGCAAGCGATTTTAACGAAGCAGCTGCGGGAGTAAAAAAGCATAGCCGATGTGAATTATGATCTTATTTAATATTAATATTATATTATTTTACAATGAAATGAACAATGGCGAGGGCTATGCTCGGAGTTTCCTTACGTGATCGCATCAGAAATGAGGATATCCGCAGAAGAACCAAATTTACCGACATGTGGGCAGGGCATATTACTCGCAGAACAGATGGCCGATGGGGCCGAAAAGTTCTGGAATGGCGACGGCGAACCGGAAGACGATGCGTTGGAAGGCCTCCGCTGGATGCGAGACGAACGGGATCGGTCAATTTGGCGACGCCTGCGGGCGGCCTATGTCCAGCAGTGGACAACTAATTTGCTAACAACATCTGTGAGATGGAAAACTTTTACAGTCTTTGCAAAGTTACATGTTCTAGGTAAGGTAATGGCACTATTTATAATGTTTTAACTACATAAACATAAACATTTAAACCACATTTAAAGAAATAAATCATCAATACTGAACTCCATTAACGAGAGTGTATAGGTGCCTTTCTTACAGAATGTTAACTCCGGTTTCTAGAAATAAATTATCTACGCGTCACAAAATAAAGTCATGCGATTGGTCAACCAACTACATCAGCTAACACGAGTATGATTTTCTTTTACGGAGAAAATTTTATTTACAGAAACTGGACTTTAGTTTTTTAAATGGTGTAGAAAAATAATGACGTCAAGATAATTTGAGTTTGAGTTCGTAAATGATTATCAACATGAAAAGAAGTTATAGTGTGTGTGTCCAACTGCCTTAAATTACAATAAAGTCTCAAGATCAGGAATGTCTTTTCATCTGCAAAACCTTCTATATCAGCTGCATACATTTTGAAAATGGAAATACCACAGAGTTACAGTAAACTAGATCAGGTTCAGAGTTTACGGTGCGCTCAGTATTTGCGTCGTGATGTATGGAGTCTACCGGGCAGCGGTCGCGATATTCAATTTCGGGAGCGCGCTCGTTCGTGCACGCTGACGAAATTGGGCACTTTTAGAGATACGTAAGGTTTTTAGGTTCTTGTTATTTAGGTGGATGTTGCTAAAACTTGAGAGGTGAGAAGCATTTTTGATTTTCGTAAAAGTGCAGATGTATTTTCGGATTGACAGTAATTTAAAAATAATTGGTAAGTAATTTTAATGAGTTCACCAATCTCTAGTGGTGCTATGCACTAAGCAATTCTGGAATAAAAAGTACAATTGAGAAGTAAATGGCAAATTGGCAGTGACGTCATAATTCTTTATAATAATACAAAAAAAAACTTATTTTTTCGTTAACGTACCTACACCACCTATTTTGCTTTAGATATTTTGTCTCTACCTGCTTAGTTCTTTCTGTATCCAACTGCCAAAACACACGTAAAAAACTTCCTTACTAATAAAAACAAAATAACATGGAACCCACTCCGCTAACGACAACTCTGCAATCTAAATTCTATTTCAATCCTTTTGAAGATAGAAGCCGAGTGACATTTGTAAGGGCGTTTTTGTTGCGTTTCCGCTGCGTTCAGTTAATTAAAGTTTCGCTATCCCGTGTAGAGCCTCGTCTCGGTTTCAATTCAGTTGCATTGTGTGTTTCTGATATGTGGTGAAAAGGGAATAAAAGGTACGACTTTTTGATCTGTCCTTTCGTACGTCGTTCTAAAAATAAAAAAGATACTTATGTCAAAGGTAAAAATAGAAGGATTTGAATTTCATATTGGCTTTGAGTATTATTTGTAAGGTTGTTTTTTCAGAAATGAATTTAGACTTTATTGAACGGCACATAATTATAATGCTGCATGATGGAGTCTTACAAATATTTGAATTATCAATATACTTGCTTTCTCCCGCGTGTTATTCGACAAGAACAGTATATTTTGCCAAGTTAAAAAATGGAATATGTCATCAGAAAATATTACTATTGTTTTACAGAACTGCCAGAGATTACCTGTGTGAATTTTACGTCTTTAGAATATTAACAATTCAAAATTGTTACGTCATCGTAGGTACTTAACATCTCAGATATAATTTTACTCTAACGTAATCTAAAATAAATGAACAAATGTACGATAAGCAAAAAAAACTATCAAAAATATTCCAAACTACCGGAACCGTAGAATTGTATGGCAAAATATGCATATTCCCCTAAAAACCTATTTAAATATTATCAAATAATATATCAAATGATTAACGTGGCAATATTCAGATTTAATATCGCGAGGGGAGCCGGGGGCACAGCCGGGTCAGGTCAAATGCAATTTATGAAATGACTACCCAATTTTACTTTACAATTTCCGTGCGAGGTACGCTTCATATATTGTACTGATTGCAAATGTGTTGGAATGGTGACATAAAATAAAACTTAAGATTTCTTAAAATTTAATATTATATTATTTTACTTTTCTTATTTGTGGCCGGACGTAAAATGTAAATTTAGTTTTAAAAACTAGATGGATTTCTAAATTATAATTTGATTTTTTTAACAATAAAAGCAACTGCTATGTCGGAATACAAATATAGCTTGGTCGTTTGATTTGGTCTTATTTTAACATACATAATTATATAAGATCAAATACATGTGAACAGTGTGTAGAGCAGTGGTGGCCCAGTGGTATCAGCTGCGACTTACAAGTTGTAGGTCGTGGGTTTGAACCCAGGCAAGCGCTTTACTTTGTGTAAATTATTTGATCAGCACTGTTCTCAAAACGGTGACGCAAAACATCATGAGGAAACCGGCATGTCCTAGAACCAAACATTCGAAGACTTGTGACATCCACCATCCCACACTGGGCCCGCGTGGTGGATTGCCACGTGGACGGCCCATTCCCTCTAAAACATAGAGAAGGCCTGTATCCCAGCAGTGGGAACATTAAAAGGCTGATGATGAAATACCTGTGCCTGCAATATTAATATTTAGCTAACTTCTCAACCTAAGAAGGAAACATTAGTTTTTGGGTTTGATTTCTGGGCACTATAGTCTAGGTTTCCCAGAACTGGCGAAACGTGGTTTTACTACTGCCGAACCCTTCGCAGAATACTCACGCGATGTTTTGTGTATGTCAACCTAACGTTACCTCAACAAACAAAATACTTAATATTCCATTACATTTCGTTCCCAACGCGTTCTATTTGTGATGTAAACAGAGAAACCAAAAATTGCCTTCAAATCGTTTGAAGTGACACGTTTAAAGTAAATAGCTTTCAGAATAAGGCTCCATAGCTTTCAGAATAAGGCTCGGCGAAGGGATTACAATATTGTTTTCGGTGTTTTATTTATAGGGTAATCGATGAAGAAATGTATTTGGAAGAAGGAAGCGTACGAAGTGGTTAGACGTGAAATTGGCTTAAAATTGATGGAGTTCCACAATCATTTTTTATTTTTTGCATTAATATGGTGTAAACTTAATACAATGGTTACAAGTAAAATTTCAAAATTTTAAAAACCCCCGACACATTTCTTATTTCATGCTACATAATTTATGTAGTACTTGCTGTCCCTCGGGGCTTCGCTCCCGTCAACTGGCTACCTAGCCTGCCTACCCTGCATACCCTACCCCTACCCTGCTTACCCTGCCTACCCTGCCTAACCTGGCTACCCTGCCTATCTTGCCTTACCTGGCTACCCTGCCTACCCTGGCTACCCTGCCTACCCTGCCTACCCTGCCTACCCTACCTACCCTACCTACAAATTTTTATCTATCATCAATAGTTTTCTCAGCGCACGCCAAATAATATTATTTAATATTTATTTTCATATTCAGACAATTGTGGAGTCCATTTTTTTTTGTTAGTACAATCTTATAATTAATGTTAGTAATCTGTACATGACACGAAAACAATTGATTGAATGTATAAATTAAATAAGAATGACATAATAATGTATTTTACAGGCAACATTTTGCTACCTTGGGTTACCTTATTGCAATTTTCATAAGGATCTCAATCTTGGAGGATCTTTTTTTAATTTTGTTATAGCCTACGACACTCAAGAATAATGTAGCTTTCTACTGGTTAAAGAATTTTCAATATCGGTTCAGTAGATCCAGAGATTACCCCTTACAACGTCACAAACTTTACCTCTTTATAATATTAGTATAGATATGGGTATAGTAGACACGCTTCGATCGGCAATCTATTGAATACGTAATTATGACACGATACCTTGTGAAAACACCCCGATTCAAACAGTAAAATGCCCATAACTTTTGAACGGCTGAACCGATTTTATTCAAACATAGCTAAGAACATTTTCGATTAAGTCACCTTATAAAGAAAAGAAAAAAAAAACAAAATCGGTTTACCCGTTTGGACGCTATGATGCCACAGACAGACACACAGATACACAGCAACACACGTCAAACTTATAACACCCCTCTTTTTGTGTCGGGGGTTAAAAACGTTGTGCAACAGACTCAAGATTTAGATAGAGATGAGTCGTTATAGTTTTAAAAAAACGGTCATTACCCTCTCTCTAATATAGCGGTTCAATGTCCATTATTGCTACGCTAAAACGCAACAACTATAGGATGTCTCAGAAAAAACGAACTTTTGTAGATGCATAAAAAAAATACAAATATATTTATATTATACACGTTAAATTACAAAATCAGAACCTGAAAACATGGGAAAAATACTTTTTGGAAATAACATTATTCAAATTTGGTCCTTCGCGCCTCTGGCACTCTTCAAAGCGATCATTAACATTCAAGAAAACGCGCCTCAGAAGTTGAGTAGCCCAGACCTCACCCACTGGTCACTTACTGGGTAGTATATAATACACATTTATAACATATCATCACGCCAATACTTCCCGATAGGTTAGACAGAGGTGAATCTGTAGTACACCCACATTTCGCCAGATATGTTTTGTATTAGCGGGTGAGTTTTTTACCAACAACCGGGTACAGAGCCAGTTTCATCAAATGCCAGATAGTACAAAAAAAATGAATTTAACAAAAGCTAGAAGAATTTAATTAATTATATAATTTTAGACTATTTGGCTAAAAGGTACCGGACAAAAGATCCTATCTAAACAAAGATATTAATATTTTACAAAACCGTCAAACATTTACCTAATCTTCTAAAAACACTTGTCTTGGTACCGTCAGACAAAAAATCTTCTTAATTTCTTATTAAATTTATTTAAACGAACCAAAAATTCTTGTTTGATCGTTCATTCTGTTGAAAGTTTTCTTCTTTGGTGTATTATTTAAATAATCAGATCAAAGCTCGTTTTGTTAGGTTATTCTTGAAAGAGAATCTTTCATAATCTTTTGATAATTATCATTATAATATTTGCTTGTGTGTGGATTTAAGACAAAGTTAAGGTTGTGGTTAACAGTCCCAGTTATCATCGATAAAACAATCGATCAAGTTATTATTAAACATTTACAAAAGCTTTCACCGCGTTTTGTTAAATATAATGTGAGTTTCTCTCCAGAGTAAAAATATGTTTCTTCTTTTGTAGGCAAAGTTACTATAAAATTACTTAATAAAAATGTTGGCTGTCTATAATTGCTGTTCATCAATAAATGATAGCTCAGATCGTCGATTCAGATCGACAAGTGAGTAACTACCTTAGGCTCGAGACGAGACAAAGTGCCGATCTCTCAGCGAAAGCAATCGTTAAAATACCAAATTGCTCTCGTGTCATTTTGATAAGGCTTGACAATCACATATATTTTTGACATTTTAGCAATCGCTATCGCGAAGCTTTCTTTGATAGAATGCTACTTGTCTAGAGTTTTTTGTGGGTCACTAGCAGACGCCTTGCGGTTCTACTCACGTAGTTCCCGTTCCTCTGGACATACAGGGACAAAAAGAAGTTTAAATTTATTCGTTACATATAAAAATAAAAACATACAAATCTGTTCTCTTTATAATATTAGTATAGATAATAAAAGTTGGGTTATTTTCTCTACGCACCTTACTTAGGGCACTTTGTGGTCGGTAATAAAGTTAAAAAGTTTTTATTTGTTCAAATTATATTCTCAAGTTCGACGTAATTTATTTTATTTGAAGGAGGTTTTATATTTGTGAATAGTTACGACTTTACTGTAATTTTAGTTTTGTTATTGAAGATAAAAACGTGATTATGGGGTAAACTATGGGTTGGCAGAGAAAAATATTATAGTCATTATTTAACAACCTACAATGTTTTTATTATTGCAAAATGCAATATTAGTTTGTAGTGAATGCTTTTTTAGGGTTCCGTAGCCAAATGGCAAAAAACGGAACCCTTATGGATTCGTCATGTCCGTCTGTCTGTCTGTCGGTCCGTATGTCACAGCCACTATCTTCGGAAACTTTAAGAACTATGCTGACAGAATGCTCACAGAATCTGTGAACTGCTTTAAGATTTTGACACAAAAATAGAAAAAAAACAATAAATTTTAGGGGTTCCCCATACTTAGAACTGAAATACAAAATTTTTCTTCATACCCTTACGTGGGGGATACCCTTACGTATCTATGGATAGGTCTTCAAAAATGATATTGAAGTTTCAATTTATTTTTTCTAATCTGAATAGTTCGCGCGAGAGACACTTCCAAAGTGGTAAAATGTGTCCCTCCCTGTAACTTCTGAAAAAAGAGAATGATAAAACTAAAATAGCTATATATGCAACTGTTACGTTATGGACGGTCTTTTAATACGAGTGCCATTTTTCGGTACAAGCGTAGCGCGTACCGAAATAGGTGAGCACGAGTTATTAAAAGACCAATAACGTACAGTTGCATACAAGATTTTATCTACGAAGGAAGGAATAAAACACAGATATAGACAAATAAGTATTTCAGGAAGTGTGTTTATGTATTTCATTTCTCATATACATGTCTTGATTTTTCTGGTAGTAAATTATTTGTAGCCGCAACTGCTCTATTTGTTATATCTGGTGGAGTATTTTCTATATCACTTGATGTTGAAGACATTTTTAATAAAATTTAGAATTAAATTTCACTCAGAATTTTTTTCATGCGTCCACTTTTTTTATTTAGTCTTTATTAGGTATAAGGCAAAGATCTTGTAGCCGCCACAGCCAAATAGTATATGATACTTTTGTTTTAAACTTGTTCCATTTTTAAAAATATAATTTATTTTGTCGATTTCGAAGTAATATTATAGGTACCTGGCTGTATGTTCAGAATGTCTTTGCTTGTGTTTTAGAATTTATGACGATTCGCATAATGCAACCCGATGTAGTTATGGGTATCATAATGAAACCGCTGTCAATTTTGTAATTGGAATATAACGAAACCGAAGTAGATAAACATATATATGATGTACATACCATGTAAACTTCCACCGAAAATTGGTTTGAACGAGAAATCGTAAGCCGCAATTTACCAAGTACGGAACGCTTCATGCGCGAGTCCGACTCGCACTTAGCCGGTTTTTACTATTCTGGTTAGCCAAAACCATTTCCCCCTCATTAAATAAAAATACATCAAAATCAAACTGGTACATTACCAAATTGCACGACCTACACTTCTGTCAAACCATTGGGGACATCAGAAAATTTACAAGCTTTGATGTCAATAAATAAAACCGTTTTAATGAAGCCTGTTCTGCTGTCGGTACTCCGTAATGTGTTATTACGCCAAAGCCCCGGGGAGAGTGAACGATTCATATGCTTTATATATTAAATTTACCAAATATTCTGGCCAATTCACGTTGTATCTGGGTTATGGGGAGGGTGATGGTGGCTGATGACGTTATGTTTGGAAAAAGTTGGCTTTTCGGAAGGTTTTTAAAAGTATGGGCCTAAATATGTGTGTGTATCCTATGGCTTTTTGGCATAGTGGCGAAACGAGTGTTGAGTATTATGCTCACTCACGGTACAATAATAATAACACCCAGTGCAGGGCAAAGGCCTTTTTTCATACAGAAAAACCACGAGCATTAATCACTACACTTTGACGACTTTAAACTTATAATAATTACAACTCCGCTCACGATGTTTTCCTTCACCGTTAACAAGTTTGTCAGAAAGTACACGTCATGAATTCACATTGATACTTGCCTGGATTGTGCTTGTGGTCGTGGGTTCAAATCCGAGAAGTATCAATGGGACTATTTAAAATTCATATGTAGGTACTTTCTAAGACTATCTTGGACAACGCAGGGAACAATGAAGACAAACATCGCGAGGAAACCTAAAAACCTGGATTTATATAGTTAATGTAAGTCTAAAATAGCCAAGTCAGAGGACTGTGTGGTCCCCTGAAGCGTTTAATTAACTCTGATGCCAGAGATGGCCACACCCTAACACGAAAAGAAGCAAGAAAATTTGAATTTTGCAATTTGCTGCATAAAAAGAAGGTCCTTAAATCCTTCCAGTCATTTACATATTTTTTAACAATATTCAAAACTATTCCTTTTGAAAAGTTCCTAAAAAATATTTGTCTGTTTGTTTGTTGTTGTTTGTCTGGGACAACCCGGGACAGTTTCACATAGCCTGGCTTGTAAGAGTGAATCTGTAGCATTCTGTAGAGCTAGAATTATCCCAATACGTTTGGTGTTGTATGTCGGATTTCCCTACAGACCGCTCCGGCCATTCAATATGCACACGATTGTGAATTTTTAACCGTTTACAATTCTGCATACGTGCGGTAAGCTGTTACTGCGATGTGCTTAAAATTTTATGGCATTTTAGGGCTTTGCAGAGTATGCCAAAGGGATTTTTAACGCAGCGGTCACCATCGGTTACTTTGTCATTTCCCTTCGCATTTCGGAAAGCTCGTTAAGGCTGCCTGAGCGGAGCCAACCAATCGAATTGCATAAAAATTCCGCTCCGCTTTAGTAGACAGGGATTTGAAAACTAGTTTCAAAATTCATATATATTTACGCAGAGCGGGATCGCGGAGATGAGAAACAGAGCAGTGAGACGGAGTGGAGACGCGGAGCGGGGAAATGGAGGGAGCCCGAGCCCCGCGTATGAAAAAACACAGTTCGCTACTCCGCTCTGCTATTCCGTGCCGCATTACTTTCTCTCTCCACTCCGCGTCTATGGACAGATACAGTCCGTAACTCCGCTCCGCACCTCCACTCCGCTGCCTCACTCCGCTCAAGTGGACAGGCAGCCATTTAGTCGTTGGTTCCAGCTATCTTCTGTATATCTATAACAGTCGACGACTAACCAGAGGCCTGAAAGTCAGATCAATCTTGCCATGGAGTATATGTTACTCCATAACTGAGTTTTAGAGCTCAGATAGGCAGTCGTTCTGCTGCACCCGGTAGCCGATCCTAACATCAATCAGTCTGTCTACCAAAAAGTGAACTTGAGGACACTGGACATCTTTTGTGATACTGCATAGACTTACAAGATATGCAGAACATTCTTCCTGGTTACATTATTCTGTTTTAATATTTTTAATGCACATATTTTCTGTTTGTTTTAAATCTGATTTCATTATGCTGAGTAAAGACAGATTCATACGCGAATGTGAAGTTTTTTATTCTTTATTTCAAAGGTATGAAGCTTTTAAAGTAATTTTAATTTCGTTTTTTCATATGCGTTGGTTACCTTTACATATGTTTCTTTCGTTCCTGTTTGTTTTGGGTTGCAGTGTTGTTTTTTTGACTTTTAGTAGTATTATGAAATGAATGAGGTTACAAAAGTGAAAAATTAATAATATGTTAAAATTAAATTAAGAGATAGGCCAAAAAAAGGATAGATGGATTATGTGAGGAATGATATGTAAGGAAAGTGAGTGTACGACAGCGAGACGGTTAACAATAAATTATGGAAGAAGAAAACGTTCAAAAATCCACCGGACCATTATTTTGTATCCGTGGAGTTTCTAGTTCGTTCTTTTGCATAAAGATCTACGCCTTTGAATGTGCAACTAGTTTCACCATTTTGTCTGACCGACCTTTCCCATTTAAAAATGCCTATAAATGTTATAATTCAAGTAAATGATTTGAATATTTGAGTTTGAAGGAAGATAATAATGACTTGTCGTTTATAAGGTACTCTAATACATCTCTATAAACCGTCATAACCCTCCTCCTATGCCAAATCTTCTTTATATTGTGAGCACAGTTCCTATTATATTGGATAAATCACTAACTATGCCTAGAGTACATCTATGTACATAAACACATGGCCATGGCACCCCCAGACCCATATAAAAACCAAAGTTGTGTAACAATTGACTTACGACTGCCCCCGACGTTGCTATGCCCATTTCACCCTCTGCCCCTCTGTCCAGTGCCCAAACGTAACGTCGTTATGTAAGGTCCCCCTATTTGAATCTGTAGGGGAAAAGCCATAGAGCAAAGAGGAAAATTAAAGGCCGTTGTTAGAGCGTGTTGCTGAGTGACTTACGGTTTAGTGATTCAATAGTGATAATATGCGCTTGAATAGGCGCTAGACAAGTGTCGTTATAGCACAGATTACTAAATAGTTACTTCGTAAGTTATAGTATCAACGAAGGCGTCGCCAAAGCTATTGGAAAAATGTCAGAAATTTACGGGTATGCCAATTGCCATAGAAATTATAAAAATGTCACGTCATCAATCCCTTCTTCTTCTTCAAGCGGTCTTGGTCAAGATGAATTTTATCCAATCACTGGTGTTGTGACTCGCCTCACGATCTCTCTCCATTTGGCTCGACTCGATAAAAGTTTAGCGCAATCTACAGGACCTCCAACAGCACATCGATCCCTTATATTTTGGCATTTCGACCATCACTATTGCTGATAGTATGACTTTTTGTCTACAAGGTATTTTTTTTGTTTTTGCTAATTTCTCGTGTGTGCAGATCTTTCTTTTCTTTCTTTCTTTCTTTTCTTTATTTTCTTTCTTTTCTTTCTTTATTTCTTTCTTTTCTTTCTTTCTTTCTTTCTTTCTTTTATTTCTTTTCTTTCTATTCTTTTTTTTCTTTCTTTTCTTTCTGTTCTTT
The DNA here is from genome assembly GCA_964057195.1 of Orthosia cruda. Taxonomy (NCBI): domain Eukaryota; kingdom Metazoa; phylum Arthropoda; class Insecta; order Lepidoptera; family Noctuidae; genus Orthosia; species Orthosia cruda. The sequence goes on along the minus strand of OZ059839.1, from coordinate 39,455,409 downwards.
CTTTTCTTTCTTTTCTTTCTTTTCTTTCTTTTCTTTCTTTTCTTTCTTTTCTTTCTTTTCTTTCTTTTCTTTCTTTCTTTCTTTCTTTCTTTTATTTCTTTTCTTTCTATTCTTTTTTTTCTTTCTTTTCTTTCTGTTCTTTCTTTTCTTTCTTTTCTTTCTTTTCTTTCTTTTCTTTCTTTTCTTTCTTTTCTTTCTTTTCTTTCTTTTCTTTCTTTTCTTTCTTTTCTTTCTTTCTTTTCTTTCTTTTCTTTCTTTTCTTCCTTTTCTTTCCCAATTCTTCGATGCAGCACAACCGGCCACAAGTGACGTTGCGGACGCGGCACGTTCAAGAAACGCGCTAATGAATCGATGTAAAAAGTTGTCGTGGGTGACCTCTCATAGGTATTCATACAAACTGCGGGGCCTTTAAAAATTTTGGCTTTGAGTTGTCAGTCAAAAATTGCGCTTGGTGATTCCGAACTCTGCGTGAAAACCCATGGCTGCCTCAGCAATTGAATTCTAAAAGATTTTTGCTATAGACTTTTTAGTGCTTGACCTGAGACTTAAAACGGTTTTTGAAATTTTGACGCCATGGCTAGCAGTTTTTCGGTTCTTTGTCCGAGATTTTAATGATTTTTTACGTAGGAAACTTGTACCAAATAAATTACCAAGTTTTTCTAATAGGAAAACTTAATCATTCATTATTCATCATTAGAATTCATATACCAAAACGCCACTAAATCACAAAAAATATTATATAAAAATATTTCCTTGATGAGTTGTACTAAAACTCACTCCGTACAATTTTAACGAATGTTTCCCCTACCACAAAGTTTCCACACTTCATTTCAACCAACACCCAAATCAAATATGACATACAAGGCCAACAAGCAACATTGCCGGCCAACTCATTAAAAATATAACAAAAGGACTATTGGGTCCACTCAATAGAAAAGTTTGTAAAGCATCACTCTCATATCTGACAAACTATGACGACTGCCCAAATAACTTGTACGATTCCACTTGTAAAACAAATTTACTATTACAAGTATAACAAAAACTATACCACCTTGATCCGTCGGCTTAAGGTTCCTTTTTCTAGTGTATTTATGTTTTTCAGGTGTATTTACAAAGTAGCTGTCGTGTATGAAACTTAGAACGACAAATTCTGTACATAACTGACGGTTGAACAACAATAAAGTTTGATTTTGGGTTGAGGAATACTAGATCTGACTGCTTGATAGTAATAATGATAATTGGCAAAAGACAAAGACAAAGATATTTTATTTCAACTTGGCCACCAAGCGGCACTTTTGAACGTTAATACATAAAAAAATAAAAGGAATAAAAATTGATTCTACCGTGCATTCGGAAAGTTCAGTTAGGTATTAACGCCGGAGTCCCTCAGGGGTCAGTGCTCTCGGCAACATTGTTCTTGCTGCACATTAATGACCTGCTAAAACCCGGAACCTTTGGGTATGCAGACGACAGCACTGTTGCTGAGACATACGTATCTGGCGCACGGGCTACTGGGCCTCAAGTCCGGTCTCTTCGGGAGGCTATGGTTGAGCGCTTGAACCTGTCTTTGGAGGCAGTCTCCGAATGGAGCAATGCCAATCTAGTCAGTTTCAATGCTGCTAAGACCCAGGCGTGTCTTTTTTCCGCAAAAAAGAGCCAATTCCAGCCGGCTCCATCCTTCCGTGGTGTAACCGTGCCGATAACGGACCATATCGAACTTCTTGGTGTTACGTTAACAACGACCCTCAATTTTGGCCCATTCATTGAGTCAAAGGCTCAATTGGCTGCAAAAAAGTTGGGGATCCTTGCGAAGGTGAGACGGTACTTCACGCCTGAACAGCTGCTCAACTTGTATAAAGCGCAAGTCGGTCATGCATGGAGTACTGCTCTCACCTCTGGGATGGATCTGCCAAATACCAGCTTGATGCACTTGAGTCGATTGACGGACGGGCCAAAAGGCTTATTGGCAACGATGCACTGGTCGCCTCAAAGCTCCAGAGCCTCGAACATCGACGCCGAGTTGCCAGCCTGTCGGTTTTTTATCGGTTACATTTCGGGGAGTGCGCGACGGAACTGCACAATTTGATTCCGCCAAGCCCTTTCCTTCATCGGACCACAAGACATACGGCAATGTGCCATCGGTACATGGTGGATATCCCACCCATACGCACAAAGCGTTTTGAAAATACTTTCATTGTGCGTACAGCTAAGGAGTGGCACTCCCTGCCGGCGTCCTTGTTTCCTGATAGCTACAATCTCGGGGTCTTCAAGTCAAGAGTGAATAGATTACTTCTAGGCAAGCGTGCTCCACCTTCGACCATATCATCACTTAACATCAGGCGAGATAGTGGTCAAACGCGAGCCTAAAAAGAATAAAAAAAAAAAAAAAGTAGCAAGAAACTCCATACTTTAAAAAAAAAAAAAAATGTATTATACATTAATAAATTCATATGTGTGAGGACAATGCACCCAGAATCACTACATACTATACTACGTACAGGTACAAAGTATTAAAAGTACCTACACATGTACCGTGCGTTTTATACAAGTTTTAAATTTCGTCTCATTCAGTTCTAGAACTTGGGGAGGAATTTTATTGTAACATTTTGTACAGTACCCCATGAAAGATGAAGCTACTTTAGCCAGTCTGAAACCTGGTTGAACTAATTGGTCCCTATTTCTAGTAATGTAATTATGTCTATCGCCGTTTTTACTAAAAAGATGTCAATTCTTTCTCACGTACATATGATGTTTTCATAAATATATTGACAAGGAACCGTCATGATGTTAATTCCCTTAAACAGTTCCCTTAGAGAATCGCGCCGGCGAAGATTGTATATCGATCTGATGGCTCGTTTTTGCAGAATAAAAATTGACTCAATGTCTGCAGCCCTTCCCCATAGTAAAATACCGTAAGACATTATACTATGAAAGTAACTAAAATAGACCAGCCTAGCGGTATCTACATCACTAAATTGACGAATCTTTCTAACAGCATAAGCTGCCGAACTTAGTCGCCCTGCAAGTGATATTAAATGAGGACCCCATTGTAACCTTGAGTCTAGCGTGATCCCCAGGAAAACCGTTTTATCGACGAATTCTAGCTTCTCCTTGTTTAATATAATGTCACAATCAGTACTTTTGACATTCGGCAAGGAAAATTTAATGCACTTGGTTTTTTTACCATTTAAAACTAAATTATTGGCCGTGAACCAATCCTTAACCTACCGTAGCGCGTTATTTACGTCGTCAACCTGACAAGTACGTCTATTTATTTTAAAAATTAAAGACGTGTCATCAGCAAATAACACCATGTTTAGTTTGTTTTCCAATAAACGGGGTAAATCGATAAAGAAAGGACCTAAAATTGAGCCCTGGGGTACCCCCATTTTCACGTTTAACCCCGACGAATTCACACCGTTTATTTGAACTAATTACTGTCTATTATTCAAATAAGATTTAACCAAACTTAACGCTGATTGACCTAATGCTCAAGTTTCAGAAGTAATGTTTCATGATTAACGCAATCAAACGCCTTCGACAGGTCACAGAATATACCTATGGCATCCTGAGCTCTTCCCACGCATTAAAAATGTGTTTTAATAGGGTGACACCAGCGTCAGTTGTACAACGTCCTTTGGTGAAACCATACTGTTTATCATGCAAGATGTTATTCGTATTAAAATGAATGAGCATTTGATTAAGCATTATCTTCTCAAATACTTTGCTGAAAACCGGCAAGACGGATACTGGCCTATAATTATTTGTGTCTTTACTGTCCCCGGATTTAAAAAGTGGTATAACCTTACTATATTTCATTAGATCCAGAAAAACTTCCTGATCCACATACAAATTGAAAATTAAAGCTAAGTACGGCGCTATAGTCTGAATAATGGAGGTACAAGCTTTGATGGACATTCCCCACAGATCTTCAGTCGGTTTGATCTTGATTTGCTTAAAAGCTTTTATTACTGTTATGGGTTTAGTTTTATAATGTATCCCCACTTAGTGATGGTTGCTGATAATATTGATATTATTAAACTATCTATCTATAGATTTCTCACAGTGCACCCAGTCTCCAATTGCACGCTATTTGTTTCAATCTTAAGCAACTCTCATCCAGCTGCTACCAAACACCTTGAAAAGATGGTCGCTCCACCTAGCCTGAGAGCGTCCTACCTTACGTTTACCAGTTAGCGTTCACCTCTCAAGAACACGTTTACCCCAACGTTCATCGGTTCTACGACTAATATGGCCGGCTTATTCACTTATTGCCACTTCAGCTTACTTATTCTGTGACCTATGTCAACAACTTCTCCAATGTGACACATGCTGCAAGAGAATTGTACAAAAATAGTCACAGATTTCATCCCGAACATCAGGAATCAGCAAGGCGGTAGGCGCTGAAGGAGATGACGGGACGAGTTGGATTCCTACCTAAATGATTAAGCTTAGATTACTAAACATAGGGAAACATGGAAAGAAGGAAGGGTGATCTATCCCTAGTGGAATGATAAAGGCTAATTAGTGTTTCAAAAAAATATATAATTAGAATTTATGTGCAGCCAGATAGTTAGTTCAATACAAATTCAATCTTTGATTTAGTCGAAATCGAAACGCTAGAAGAAAATAATTATGGTACACACTTTTCCTTATATAGCACAAAAGACATCTATATAAAATCATAAAGATGTCCTATGTGCTACTAAATCATTAGAAACGCTTGTCAGTTTTGACGTTAGCAAGATAAAACATTAAGATGATAATCAGATCACGCAACTGTGAAATTGTTAGAAGATATAAAAAAATAAAACACATATTTTCTTGTTTGACCTTGCTCAAGACAGCTGTTTGTGATCGGATTCAATGTAATGTTTATGTTTCGCTGTAGTTTATTACATAAATACGTCTTTTATAATCATTGTTATGGATGAGGGCCATGAATTTGTAATGAAAAAGGAGAAGTGAAAATACTGGAGCAAGAAAAGTGTACTTTAAATTGATTGCGACGAACAGGCTAGCACATCAGAACTATCTTACTATAGCGCAAAATCTCCTCTCAAAGAGACATATTATAAATAAATGAACAGGTAATAAGATTAGCTAAACCCCCAAAATCTGAAACCAGCGGAATGTAGGCAGCCGCTCCACGTATAAAACAGTATCTAAGTCTGAAACCCGGCCCAAATTTAGTTGGAAAAGGCTAGGCCGATTTTGATTAATAAACGAGCTTGCTTGCATTTTGGCTTTTTAAAACCGGTATGTACAGGTTTTCAAAAACAGCAATTATCACTATGCAAATCTCCAACTGTAATAAAAATACCTCTACAACTATAAGTACAGTAGAACCGGGTTATATTGAGATCCTCCGCTAACTCCGTGAAAACGGAACGCAATTTAATTTTCTTATTTAATTTGCAATACTGGCATGTTAGCCATGTTGTGCATCTGCACATCAGCGCAAGAATACGTTTACATGTTGCAGAAATATTTTAAATTGTACAATGAGAATTAAATAAAAATAAATTGTTAATTGAGGTTACTTTATATTGCAATGAAAACAGAGGGTATCAAAGTAACCCCATTTTCATTTTAACTTTTTTTTTCTCCTGGATCATGGAAAAATATAAGTTTTATTAGAGAATATAAAACTTTAAGTAAAGTCGCCAACACTGCATTTTTTCATATTTTCAAAATATAATTGAAGAAGTTATGTCCTTTGAATTTCAAAGTTAATCAATTTAACTCCGTTTTACGGTACCCAAATCTCCAAAGTGTCGGACAAACCAACCAATCTTTTTCGACTTTCATGTAGCTACATTAGGACGTTCAAATCAGCCCTATCTCTAAAAGTAATCCCTTCGACCCAAATAGCCACCCATATTAACAACTATAAAAATGCCCAAGGTCACATCCAGCGCCCGTCCTCGAGCTTAGTTACAGTAGACGGCATAGTTGTCCAAGTATTCAGGAGGCGGCCATTTTGTTGCGGTCGTTTTGACCCGCGCCACGGGTAATAGCAGATCCTTCAATTATGTGTAATTGAAATTAATTGTTAATTTAAGGGTCACTTTGAGGTGTAATTATTAGAGCTTTTTATTCATGAAATATAAAGTCCTGAAGGGAAGTAGATCAAGAGAATGTACAGCAGAGTGCTCCTGTGTGCTAATAAAAATGTAACCGCCAAACAATCCCAATATTATTATTCTTAGCCAGTATTTTTCCACTGCATAACAAAGGCATCCCGACTCTCATTTCAGATCAAGCTATTTTGGACTAGCCTTAATCGAAGGAGTCCAGCTAATACCACCCTCTCCGTCTAGGCCAATTACGATGTTACGTACCATTTAAAGGAACCCACTGAATCTTACAATGGGATCATTGGTCATCTAACATATCACAGATATTCTCATTCACATCATCATAATCAATTCAGCCCAAACATATCTACTGCTGTACATAGCCCTCCACAAGTGTCAGCAAACCGAATGATCCTGTTCGTCACACATTCAACAGATACCCGCAGAATTTGCCAGGGCGTCGGTCCACCTAGAGAGAAGGCTTGCGGTACGCGGTGGCTACTCCAGAACTTGAGCTTCATCATCATCACCATTTCAAAAAGACGTCCACTGCTTGTCTAAGCCCTCCACCACAGTCTAGAATTTTAACTTGCTATCAACTAACAGAACCTCGGTTCAGCTAGTAAGCTGCTCAATTATACTATCTAGTCGTAAATTATAGTCCTTAATTCTAGTCGTTAATTACAGCTGACATTTCGAAGCCCGTGATTAGTAGTTGACTTCAAACTTGATAATAAGGTGGTTAGCTTGAATACAAAATATCAAAACTTATTCCCCGGGTCACCACTAGGAGTGAGAATTCAAATCTATAATTACTTAACAACACTGTTGAGAATCTTTAACCTAGTTTCAAATGTCAGAGAAGTGGGTCATTTTAATGCTAATAAGTCGGCCGAAATTCTGTTGTGTAAGCAGGCATAAATTACTTAAGACCCGGTTCCTGTGTCCAGAAATGTTGGAAGACAAAAGATTGGCCTAGGTATATAATAATCAACTGATGGGGTTTGCTAGCGTCACTGCAGTAGTTATTGTGGAGAATGCTTCCGTGTCCCCGCACCGCAGCAAGAAGTGACGAAGAAAAACACAGTGTGATTTTAGTCAGTAGGAGTCTAGCAGAGATATAAAAGAGGATTTCAAAAAAAAAATAGATTAATACTTGCCTTACCTTCTTTGTATGCTAGGAGTCATACAGACAAAGCAGGAGCATTTGTCACCACGGTTGCTCAAGGAAGTTCAGCAATTTTAGACTTAAAAGAATAAAAGTTATTTTTTATTGTCTTGCGCTTGAACACTATCTCACCTGATGGTAAGGGATGATGAGTCTATGTTTCTTCTTGATGTTTTCCTTCACTGATGTCATTGAAGCTGAATGTAAGCTATTAAGCTATCAAATGAAATCAAATCAAAATCTTTAAGACTAGACCTCAATGTTGATAATGAATGATGTTGCTAAGAGTGTAATTTGATTTACTATATTATTATCAACCCACACTTAACCCGGGCTTTTGATACTAGAAACTGATCTTTAAGTGGGTAATAACTTTCTGAGTGTCATACTCATAAGACACAGTACAGCATTGATATAATCTTGAATGAATATCTTGAACTTTAAGTTCTAACATAAATGCTTAGCAGCACCTATCATTTAGCTTTTATTTAACTTGCAATGTATGTATGTGAGTGTGTTCGGATCAAATCTTGCAACTGAATTTTAAAGCAGTTATCCTCCACTGATCAAGATTAAATTTTACATACACGTTTCATTTGGATGACAAAGCATGATTAGCTAAGTGACGTCATTCTTAATCCAATATGGCGGACTAGTTATTTTTTGTGCACTGCCAAGATATAGGTATCAAATGAAATGGTTTGCTTAGAAGAATACGAAAAAAGCTTGTTTTAAAAAAAGATTTCGGATGCATAATTTTATATTTACTCAATTTAACATTATTTAAACAATAATCCACCGATTTGTGAATTAAGAATTTGAGTAATAATTATAAGTTGAGTATAATTTAATCTCTAATCTAGCCTGAAAACCAGCAAACATGGGCCAAATCTTGAAATATAAGAAGAAATGTTTTTTTTGCCAAGTTTGACGCTTACTATCCAAAAATAAACGAAATGGTTAATTAACTAAATTGGGAATTAAAGCCGGATTTGAGACATTCTTAACTCCAAATACTTAATTCAGAAATCAGCCCAAAATTTCCTTAATCATTAACAATAATAATAACCCCTTACCTGAACCAGGAAGTACACAAATACATTTAACCCCAAAACCTTTAAAATCAAAACAGACGCTCCGTCCGGGTCAGTCCATAGATTCCGGTCAGAGGTTGCTCGTATAACTGTACGTTGTCCGGTTGTCCGGCAGTCGTGTAACTTGGTCCGGACACTTGTTATTTAAGGCACGGGATTGGACTCTCCTTTCATATTTAAACTGATAACTATTTATGGTCGCGGCATTTGTTCTTTGTGGTTTTGTCGGTAAACTGGGGAAGATGGTGGGAGTTTAGATTGATCTTTATTGTTTGCGCCTTTATACTGGTCAATATAAATATTTTAATAGTGTATTTATTGAAAATGCCTATACTTCTCCTCGGTATATTTCCAACTCTTTTGCAACCATTTTCACTTGTCAGAGTAGTATTTTCTAAATTGAATGTTTTTTTTATATTTATATAAAACGTAAAGAGCTCGCTTGCCTTAAAATAAAAACACTGTTAATTTTTTTGAAAATAAAGTAAGGCGTTCACAATACCTTCAAATGATCATGGGTTTGAAATTAAATGATATATAATAATATGGTAAAAAAATGGCCTATGGAGTACCTACGTCCAACAATTAGACTTCTCTTGACTTCAATGTTTCGAAGGCCGGTGCAAACAAATGCTTTTTCAACAACAGCTCTATGATTCGATTTCTCATAAACCAATTAACATTAAAATTAACATTTTCTTTCCAGAAATCAATCAGTTAAACGCAACACAATCAGTTCCTCGGAACAACTTGATAATGAAGGCACAGTTAGCTAGAACTTCAACCAGTACAGTAACTATGTGCCTAGCAATGCCTGAAATACGTCTAATTAACAATATGTACGGCTTCTGACTGAGTAAGTTGTTTTAGTTCTACAGGGAGCTATACTAGGTCCAGAGAATTGAAGGTGGTATTTATAATATTCCTCCTGCATTCCCTAAACGAGGTGCACCTATAGAACACACAAATTTCGTCAGTTATGTTTAATCTCTTTTGGGGACGCTTATGTCCAGCAGTGGACGTCTTTCAGCTGAAATGATGATGATGATAATAAGTCTCTTATAGCACGTGACATTCCAGATACTTGGCGAATTAGACCTAAACCAAAAACAGTCGAAGTCACTGTCGCCGCGAAACTTTCTTGTTTGTTTTTCTCATTAGTAGGCTGAAGTCTGGCCATTCTTGCAATGTGCATGTTTGATTGCAATAGGGTCCCTTATCTATACTAATATTATAAAGAGCTAAAGTTTGTGAGTTTGTGAGGTTGTAAGGGGTAATCTTTGGATCTACTGAACCGATTTTGAAAATTCTTTCACCAATAGAAAGCTACATTATTCCTGAGTGTCATAGGTGTCATATATTTAAAAAAAAAATAGAGATCCTTATGAAAATTGTAATAATGTATCCCAAGGTAGCAAAATGTTGCCTGTTAAATACATTAATTGGCGTGCGCTGAGAAAACTATTGATGATAAATTATAATTTGTATGTAGGGTAGGCATGGTAGGCAGGGTAGGCAGGATAGGCAGGGTAGGCAGGTTAGGCAGGGTAGGCAGGTTAGGCATGGTAGGCAGGTTAGGTATCTTATCTTGTGGAGGGGCCTAGAAACAACTCGGACACTTCGACGTATTGGGATCTATTGTGGTCCCCTAGATACCTTACTCCTCCCCAATCTCGTTGAAAACTCTTTTCATGAATTTTTACAACGAGACTGGGAGATATGAGCCTATAGTCTTCTGGTCTTGGATATCCAGCCCCTAAGAGACTCATTCGTTTACCAGGCAGTGCGTCGCATTTGCAAAGAAGGTGCTCCATGCGTTCCGTATGTTCCCCACACAACCTGCACATGGGTGTCGCGGTTAGACCCATCTTCATGAGCATGTCGTTGGTTCCAAAGTGCCCAGTAAAGGCCCCAGGCAGGTAGTGGATTTGCCCCCTGCTCATGTTCAAATGCATTCCTGGGCTTTGAACGTAGAGCCTAGGAATTTCTTGGAGTGTTGTAGACCGGTGCTAGATAGTCAATGAGTTTGCTGTCTGTGATCTGCAAACTCCCTAAATGCGGCTTTTACGAGGCACGTCGAGATGCCTACACATGGTTCTGGACCCACAAAATCATTTGCTGATCCCTCTCGTGCCAGTTCATCTGCCATTTCGTTACCATGGATTCCTTTGTTAGGCAGGTTAGGTAGGTAGGTAGCCAGTTGATGAGAGCTAGTTACCTAATATAGGTGCGATATTATATGATGTAGGAGTTAAGCGTTAGCAACAGGGATGTTTACTGAGTAGAAAAATGATAATACTATTTAGTCCGTCAGTGAGATTATTAATGTTGGAGTATTTTTTGCTATATCAAATAAATAAAAATTGACATAGATAAAGCGCATCAATGTTTAGGAGTAGGGGCTTGTGATGTCACTTTTTCGGTATACAGAGTAGCATAACGTGAAGTCACACGATATTTCAGTGCACAGTATCGTCGTATTTTTTTGTTTACGTGGCTAAAGAAACTAAATAGATACATATATTTATATAGACAATATAGATATTTTTGTCACATATGAAAAAAACTTAAGTAATTATGGGTAAGAGAGACGATTCAGGCATATGATATGAATATTAAAATTAATTTGTCGATCGAAAAAATCGGTAATTATTTGGTTGATTCGATGGAATTGGCGAGGAATTGGATGAAAGTAATTTTGACGATAATAGTACTGGATTATTTTAAACACAATTTAAAGTTCAACACAGAATTACTGCCAAACTCGTGGTTAACACACATTACAATAATAAAATACCACGTTATAGATATACAGAACAACTTACATAATACACGGCACAACATACATAGATATAATAGCTACATGGATAATGAGAATGAGTTGCCTACAATAATGAACCCCAAAAACTAACATAACCGAACCTCAAAACACAAACAAGAACTGAATAAAAGTCATGAACTTCAAAACAATAACGCAACCACTATCTAAACTGGGAAAACAGATATAATATCAATGTTGCCATTATCAACTGTAAATAACGCGAGAATTTCAGCGGTATTGTGTTCCAGTGTTGCCAGAAACAATGGAGGGTTAATGCTACCCTTTGTTGAGAAGGTCGGCCATTGTGGCCTGGAAATGTGCCGATTTTTACAATCAGTAGTATTTTTGTTGTTATGGGGGATTGAAAACTGGGGCAGTGGAAATGATGCATATTTATTGAAGGTACAGTTTTGATTAAAAATAATCTTGAATATAAAATATAACTGTGTTGTGGGAAGAGGTAGGCAAATGTGTATTTTTCCAGTATATTATAGTAGTATTTGGATCGACTGTAACGCCAGATTCCGGGCTGGTTCTGAGAATTTATTAAAGGGATACTCCCATAACCTCAACGAATCCAATGGTTTTCTAAGCTATTTTGGACATCACAGGCAACGGTGAGAGAAAACATCGTGAGGAAATCTGGACTTATAAAGTTAATGTAAGTCTGAAATAGCCAAGTCAGAGGCCCATGGGATTCCCAGAGGTGGCTTAATTAACTCTGGCACCAGTGGTGGCGGTTTACACGATAAGAAGATAAAGATCCAAAAAACTATGCTATTTTTATGGTAGAATTCATTGGGATATAGATGTCTTTGTTTATTATAGCTACAACCTACGGGTATTCAAGTCAAGAGTGAATAGGTTATTTCAAGTCAAGAGTGAATAGGTTATTTCAAGTCAAGAGTGAATAGGTTATTTCTAGGCAAGCGTGTCTCAGGTTATTTCTAGGCAAGCGTGTCTCAGGTTACTTCTAGGCAAGCGTGTCTCAGGTCGTTGCCAACGACCTTGAGAGAACAAAACACGCACTCGTTTCACACCGTGTGACCCAAAATTCATTAGTTTTTTGTACTTTCCTTATCATTCTAGGGTGAAAATATAGATAATTAAATTGTCTTTGAGATGATGAAAATTTTACTAAAATACGCCCGTCGGTATTGGTGCGTTTGTTGTTTTTTTGTCCGTGTTAGACATAACTTTACAAATTAATTACACTATGTTTCACGAATAAAACTCAAAACTTTCATATTTCAAGTTATTAGGAAAATGGGAAACTAACCTAAAATATTTTTTCAAAAAAAAAAATACGACTAGCCGTTTAGACGTGATTCTCATTTTAAATCAGTATCTGCGCCTTAACATCAGGCGAGATAGTGGTGGAAAAGTAAAAAATAGTGAATCTTAGATTATCAGCAGTCTATTTTAAATCCATTTAAAGTTTGCCGTTTCATTTCGTTTCTAACGATCGCTTTTTGAAATAGCACCGCACTTTATGTCACCCTATGTAATATTGCCCTCATCTTTCTTCTTTAATTTATATAGTGAACATAATAAAAAACATTCTATCTGTATTTATCCACATAATATCAGAATTTCAACCCTCAACTTGTGTGGTCGGTCGTGTATTGAAAACTCCAAAGTTGTTGAACTTTGTTTCAAAATTAACCGCATGAATTACCTGCGTAAGTACTTCGAATTTAGAAGTATCTACTCGTATAAATAGCGACCTCTGATTTACAAAGACAAAATGCAGTTCAGTTAAAATTGTATTACAATTAATATTAAATTAATTATATCTTCAGAACTTATAGTTCATTAAAAACTTCTATGAATATATAATTGTGCTATTTCATCGGCATAAGTTATAAAAGTATGTATTGGTTAATCCTGTCTATCAAAACATAATAAAATAACCATATACAAGCATAATACTGATGCCAATTTGGACGTATGGTATCCAAATTTGTTTGTACTTTGTTTAGTACAAACAAAGTAACGTCAAAATAATCCAACAATTCCAAAATAAAGTGCTCAGGAATGCTGTAAATGCACCCTAGTACATAAGAAATGACTATTTTCATCGTGACCTTAAAACGGAAGAATGTTGAGGCTATCCAGCTGCTAGACAATAATAATAGACTTAATGCGTAGGCTAAAAAGAACCAAACCTTTTGAGTAGGTGTAGTGAACAAATCGAATGAATAATAGTTACAACGCTGTGCTATACATATAACACATGAACATAGTGTTTTATAAATCATATCAGACTCACAGCTGATGGACACTATTCTTAGTTTTACTTCATCTATCACGTAACATATTAAGTTAGAGTTATTAGTATTTTAGGCTAGATCGTAATTATTTTTTTAAAATTTGGTTCTTACTAATAAAGAATAAAAAAAACATATAACATCCCTAATATAATCTATTATGAGTATGACTTTTCCAGAAACAATTCCAAAATAAATATTTAGTAGATCAAACTCGTTAGGGTATTTCCAGTTAATACCGGCACGGACCGGTTATAACCGGAATATTGATCAGATAATTTCTCATCACGGCAGACCAATATTTGTGGCAGAGCGACTTGAGTCTAGTTCGCCGTAATTTCTCAGTAAATAGCCAAATAAATTTATTTAATGGTAACCCAACGATCCTCTTGAATTACGGTCAGGTAGTTCGGAAATGGTCCTGGATTCTTAGCGCTAAGACCTTTGGGAATAAGGGACGTTATTATTGGAGAAGACTTGACTAAGGTGAAAATTTTGTTTATTTGGGTATGTTATTAAAGGCGACATTACAAAAACCGTAGAACATCGCTGTCACTTATTCATGCTATACCTATCTGCAGGAGCCTTGACAGACGCTAGCGACATACGGTTAAATATTGCATCCATAACTTATAACATCTTATTCGCCTATGGTCTCCTGGTACTTGACAATGCTGGTTTGGCGACAGAAATCAGTTCGGCTCTCGACAAGTAACATTCAATCGACGAAAGCGTATCGATAGCGATTGGAAAAATGTCAAAAATGTTTGTGAAATGCCAAGCGCTATCAAAATGTGATGTGATCAATCACTTACATTTTGGCATTTCGAACATTGTCACTTTATTTAGAGCATCTGAGACAAAAAATATCATCGTCAATCTTCAAATATTTATCTACGAAACAGTTTTCTCTCCCCCAAAACAAATAAAAAACGCACCCTAACCGAACACTATCACTATTAACAAGTTAACGTAAATAAATCAATATAAGACATTTTCCTAATCCATAGCGTGAAACTAGCCTCGATAGGGACACCTCTGCCCACCCTCTACTGACTTACCATCAATCTTGCACCGCCGGATTAAAAGCTTGCCCACCCTCCGAGGTTGGGGTAAGAAATATGTACCAGGAGTTGAGAAAGATAGGAAGGTTCATTCCGAACAGATGACAAAAACTGTCGCTTGTTTGTCATGTTCTTGTCGAAATAAAGGCATACAAATTATTTTGGTTTGTTTATTTTGTCTTCTTTTGGAATGAAATGTGTCCTTGTCGCCCTTTGATATAAATATTTTTTTATTTCTTTTTTTCCTTCTTTCTTTCTTTCTTTTGCCAACTATATTGGGATCGACTTTCACTCAACCGAATTGAGCTGAATACCAGTATTTTACTTGGGACAACTCCATGTGGTAACACAATACGCCTTTACAAGAATGGTTGCCAGTTTTATATTCTGTCCTTTGGAAAAGAGATTATTGATTTATACAAAAACAGTTCAGTCCGCTTTTTCAATGTTTTCGATCTGTTCCAAATAAATATCACCTGTGCTCTTTAAGCGAGTGAGCTCTTTAAAATACAATACTACCCAATCGATTTTCGCTATTATACCGAACTAGAAAGATAATTTTCTCTTCTTTTATAAATTTATCATCGTCAACCTATAAAAGTCCACTGCTGGCCATAGAGACCTCTCCAAACTTCCAATATTCATCTCGATTCTCGTCTACTCTCATCTTTAAACCAGTATTTATTTCTTCTTCAGTATTATTCCCATTTTCATTTTCCCTTTATCAAATAGACCTTCTGCACAATCTCCTCTAATATTTCGAGTTTAGTATCGAGTGTAGTATTGCTAGGATCCTCGGATTATGAGGGATACAGGCAATTGTGGACACATTCAGCTCCTACTGTTATTCCCAACAACTTGGGGGCAGGCTTTAAGATTTTATGGGTCAGTTTGTTCTGTTATATCTGTATTATGTTGTAGTGAAGGTTTATAGGGCATGGTAATTTTGTTAGATGGGTAATTTATTGTTTTGATATTTGGTTAGTTTTGAGGATTTGCATGACTTCTAAACCAAGTGTTGCCTTTAGAGTTTAGACTCTAAGGCCCTTACAACGCAGCATGACTCTGCTAAAATCCAACTTGAACACAAAATTTGTTCCAGAAACTGGTCCTCCATCTGTTCATACTAGCCATAATTAGAAAATGAATTCGCATTTTCCATTATTATTAAAAACTTAAAACGATGCTTTCTTAGTTTACTCTCATTAATGTTGTGTGCCACATGTGTACCAGCCTTAATAAGTGGCTCTTCAGTCTTAAAACAACTTTAAAGTACAAAATAAGTGGTAAAACTAAAACCCATTCCACCAGCTCAAACTCCGTCACTTATTCTACAAAATAAGAAAAAAATACAGCGTTTTTATGGTGAGAAATAACTCACGAAAAATATATAAGATAAAGGAAGGGTCCACATTAATGGAAGAAGATTGCATTTAACTACCATGTGGGGATAAAGAGGGAAGGGTGGGGCTGCCCTCAACCCTCTTCCCTCTGTCCTCCAGCTTCCGCAACACAAATCACAAGTAACTCAATGGACAAGCCCTAAGGAATCGCGCACAGCATGCGATCGTGTGACGTGCGACTTGTCGTTGGTTGAAAGTGTCGCAGATTATTGTCGTTGTGTTTGCTTGAGTGTTCAATTGTTTATCCTTACCCTCTTTCCGATTTGAATAAAGAAGATAGTTTTTATTTTGATTGTCTAGTGCATCACAGTATGTGCTTAGATTTTTATTTTTGGATTGATGATGGTCGATGTTTTGGTTACCAGATTCGTTGAATAAGTATATTTTGGTACTCAATCAAATAAAAGTCACCTTGAATAAATCTGTTATCCAAGGCGACTTTTAATTGATTGATGATCTTTCAGATGTGATCTATATGAAATGGAGTCGGGTTAGCTGCACTATTTACTCGTATAACTCAAGAATGGCTGGACAGATTTTCATGATCTTTGATTTGTTGGATTTACCTTTCCACAATAGCACTACTAAAATAAAAAAATAAAATGAAACTACGAAAACAACGGTTAAATTCACGAAAAAAAACATGAAGATAATTAATTTGCCCATAAATTAGTCTAATGCGGCACGCAGTTCGCCAGGTCTGCTTGTTACTTATAAATATAAATTCTTATTTTGACGACACAAAAGTAGTTGAACTCTACTGTAAAATGTGCTGTAGTAATATCAAATTAAGTACCTACATGTGTTTTTTTTTCTAATAAAGCAACCATTTAATTGATTTATTTCAAAATAAATGATAGAGCACAAGTTTGTCCACAAAATCGAAACAAAGGCTTGACCTTTGTCCAAAAAAAGTCCAAATAAAATAATTAACAAAGAAATCGTGTCCCTGATCGGTCGGCCGTTGACCCTATTCAAGTGTGTGCCCACCTAAACAGATTTGGCGTAATTCGTAGTATTTCGTTAAATTAGTCCGTTTGTGTTTCCTCTCTGAATCGCGCTAATGAAGTTTCTTTATCGGCACAATGAAGCGATCCATTATCGTCAACTGCCTTTGGAGATAAATCTACCTTTTTGTAAGCTTTGAAGATAGCCAGTATTCTTGTCATCGTCTCCTGCTTTAGTAGAATTTATTTGTAACTAGTTTCCGCCAGCTGTTTTGCTTGCGTGTAAGGAAACATACACTGGGGATAAAAAGTATCCTAGTCTTAATTCAGTCAGTTTCCAAATCAGTTAAGCCGTTAAGACGTGAAAAGATAACAAATTGATAGACAGACGGATTAGTATGGATGATCTATTTTCTTAAATCTATAATTTATCTTCTTATTATATTCTATAATTTATCTTCTTATTCTATTCTATAATTTATCTTCTTACCCTATTCTACAATTTATCTTCTTATTCTATTCTATAATTTATCTTCTTACCCTATTCTACAATTTATCTTCTTATTCTATTCTATAATTTATCTTCTTACCCTATTCTACAATTTATTTTCTTATTCTATTCTATAATTTATCTTCTTACCCTATTCTACAATTTATCTTCTTATTCTATTCTATAATTTATCTTCTTACCCTATTCTACAATTTATCTTCTTATTCTATTCTATAATTTATCTTCTTACCCTATTCTACAATTTATCTTCTTATTCTATTCTATAATTTATCTTCTTACCCTATTCTACAATTTATCTTCTTATTCTATTCTATAATTTATCATCTTATTCTATTCTTCTCTTATAGCAATTTTCCAATAAAAATAGAATACTGCCACTAGTAAATTTGTAAAGCATGATGATTATTGCCATTTATATGCTATGTCTGATCATCATAATTTTTCTTCGTCTCCTTTCGCAATTCACTACTTATTCCTAAAACTTTCTGAGGTTATCTAGAAAAACTAATTTAGTTTCCAATTTTCAATCAATCTTTACCTTGTCTGTAGTATTTCCCGTTACTATATCATTTACCGGGTTAATACTTCTTTAAGACGAGAAATATCTGCTTCTTCTCCAACCTTTATCACTTCATCACCGAACACAAACCATCCCACATTCCCACCATTGTGTCCTTTTTCACGTTCCCCATCTATTCGCGCAAATGTTTTCTCAGCCAAAACGAATTTCCTCTGATTCCGTTCCATATTGTCAAATTAGATCGTTTTGTTTATCTGCTGAGTGGGCTAACGAAGTTTTCTTATCGTGTTACGTAATGATTTGCTATGGCAGCGAATAATGAGTTTGAGACAGGAACGTTTTAGTCTGATTGTAATTAGATGCTTTATTGATAATACGATTAGATTAATTATTATAATTTATTGGTTGTGTACTTACATACAACTTTAAATCGCTAACGGCTGGTTTCTTGAAATGAATAATTGACCCGTCAAAGATTTTGTAAAAGTCATGTGACTACTAACGATTTGTTGTTGATAATAATTCGTTGAATTGTAGCAGTTAACGCAATTTATCATTGTGAATTTTCATTCCACAAATTTGTACTTAGATCAGCAATGATAGAGATTTTGGAATTCAATAATAAGATCTGCATATTGCAAGAAAAATTTGGTTGTATAATTTTCATGTGTGAATAGAATAGCTGTGATCTACAGGGGTTCAATTTTATCCATCGAAAAAACCTTGATGGTTTTTACTGGCAATATCCACCCTTCCCGCTTACCCATACAGTATAACCGCAAAAATACCACACATTTGACTGCTACCACGACCGCCGTAAGTCTTGCAAACACTTGTAATAAAACTTCAATTTGTTCAACCGCTCACAACCCTCGCAGAAATGAGGGAAAAAATAAAAATTTCCATCCCCACACGAGCGAGAGAAAAAAAACATTTATCACCGCAATGGCATGGATTCTTGAAACAGTCATATCAGCAGAACTTACTAAACTCACCGACGATTTTGCCGCACTTCATCCATTACCGCTTTTCTACTGAGTTAACTGAACATCTGAGGTACAAATACGGCGATGTATGTTGAATGTTACGGAAGTGTCGCTTTGTAATGCTGTCGTTGGTGTTTTGTGGTCCGGGTTAGGGGAACTCTGGGAGTGTCGCGAAATCGCCGCGTTTTGTACACGATAATACCTCTTAGACGAGCTTCCCCTTGAGATGGGGTGACGTCATAGGATTGAAACAGAAGGATTGGGATTTTCTTGTTACAAGGAAAAACGGACTGAAGATCCTTCTAGTGGAAAGGGATACTTGACCATCACAAATAGACATAGACACTGCATTGCTACTCGTATCTTTAGAGATTGCAAAATATAGAGTTCACTTACCTTTAACGTTGTCAATCTAGCAATTCCAGTGAATAATTCCCGACAAAAGACGATGCATCAAGCACTAGGTAATGCGTCAATAAATTAGCAAATGCTAAAAGTGCAAAATATATTGGATTACCCACTTAATATTCAGGTAACGCATATAAACTATATATTTTGGACATTTCAACATTGTTTCGCCTAGGCCTTCCTAAAGTAACCGCCATGTTAAAAAAAAAGTCGTTGACACCTGTCTACCAATGTATTCCAATATTGTCAAACGATACGAAAAAAATGTAAAGGCAGTGTCGCTAACATGATTAAAACAAACGTATCGAGGTGAGGGACGTTCTTGACCCTTTCACTTGGCATGAGATACAAATCTTTTGCTCAAAACCATGTTCAGTCGTATTTATTTAGGTGTGTACTTACTAGTATGATTAAACTTATATACAAAATTATAACCTTTATTTCACACTTATTTTCAGTAATGAGTTAATATCTCATAAACGTGTGGACCGATTTATATGATTTAAACGGATAAAATGGTTCTACGCTTATATTCTTTATATGAGACCAAAATTATCAAAATATTTTCTTTTCTCTAGTTGCGTATTTATACTTTTTGGTACAAGTCGGATCAATTACTTTTATTTTTTTGTTATCTGGCGGAGACTATAGTTAATTTACTCAGTCTTACATTCAGATTACAGTTACGCTGAGTGGTATTTTATAAACCATTTGTTATCTATGTGCTTCGTCGATTCTTTCGTGCATTGTTGTAAGTGGATCTTCTGATTTCTTCTCGACATTACATAAAGCTGTAACGACGTAATCATATTACGCTAGGAGTTATTTTAGTAAAGATAATTGAATGAACCATATACTCACGCTTGTGCTGAAGAGTGGAAGTGCTTTCAATGAAAACACAGGTTGGAAACCTGTTGAGAGAGTTTTTCATTTATGATTGGTGTTTTATTTATTCATTTGAAGCTAGCTTTCGTTCTGTGGTTTTAGAATGTATGTTATAGGATGGTATTACAGGTTCTATATAACTTAGGTTCTCTTTTCCCTAAAGGAGCTTCCTCACTGGTAGCATTCTTTCGTGAGCATTTGTAAACAAGCAATCGTAGACGAGCCACAAATGCTTCCCAGCGAGCCCAGCATTCGCTTTCGAGCAAAACTATGAACGTTCGAGTCGAACATTCTCTTGCGAGCTTCGAGCATTCGAATACGATCTCATTAAATGTCATTCATTCGATAATACAATTGACCAAGAAGATCACAAACACTTAAGATCAAGGAACTGTTCCTTGCTTTACAAGTGGCCAGTAATATTCCTACATACATACTCATTCATTTTATTATCTGAGTACTCGCTATCGAGTGTTTTATTTGCGTGAACGACGACGACGATGTCCACACCGGCCGAAGTTCACGCTTGCGAGTAAGCTTTGTAACGCTCGGCTCAACGTCCACACCACTCGAATATTCGACGTCGAATGCTCATTACACGTGAATGCTCTCAGTGAGGACGGTCTTAGAGAAGTAAACTAAACTTTTTTTTACGGTTAAAACAACGCGCGAGATCCAAATGGGTTTAGCACCATTTACTAATTTTTCATTAATTAAAAACCATCTTCAGAGTAAGTATATCCTCAGGCTGTCTAATGCTATCCCTTAAAATATTTTACTGAATGGCATGCATAATGCAAATAACTGTAACTTAAAGTAAGTACCCCTGCACTTTAAAATACAAATACCCCTTAAGCAAGATTACAAAAGCTAACCAAATACACTTTATTTAATTCCTCTACCCTTACAAATAAAATTCGACGACACTATAACTACCCTTAAACATGAAACTACCCTCAGAGTTTCACCCCTGAGAGATTACACGTTATCAAATCAAATTGTGCCAGTCTGCTTCACCCGGGAATCGAACCCCATGCCGGGGGCATTGTTAGTCCCCTAATGACGTATTGAAGCTTTATAATCTGGTCTTAACGAAGTCGTCCGTCCGTTTGTGTTGGCTTATGTCGGGCAATGCTTGACCGGTTTTGATGAGGCTTATGTTTTAAGAAGTTAAAGGGCAGACACGTGCGTGCTACCTGTCTCGAAAGTAATTCGGGAATGAATATTGAAAAAGATATTTAAAATAATAAATTTTGCCAGTGTGTGTTATGCAGCGATGATAGTTACCAATTGACAGCAAGTAAACTCTTTTAACCGAATTTCCAAAAAGCAGGAGGTTCTATGTTCAACTTCATGTTTGTTTTTATTTTTGTGTATGTTCACCGATATCTCCGTTTGTCCGCTATAAAGAACTTTGGAGATATACAATAGAACTCTACAATAAATAACGGCACCTCTCGGGATTGCTGCAATTGCATGTCTGTTTATTGTTTATAACATTTCATAACATAACATCATGCCAGTACAATCAAAAGGTGTACGCAAATGTGTGCAGTTCACCCTGGTACACTCTCATTTCACCGGTTATGTTCAAGTTTCATGGTATTCGGATAACCTATTCTGGCATTATAAGTACCGGTGTCTTTGGTAGGTACCAATTTTCTTCGATATGGACACCGACTTCGAAAATGAAAGTTACTTTTCACTTTGTAGTGTTTTTAGTTGGAAGTCGGTAGTATTTTTTTGTAAAAAGGTTTTCTTTATTTTTTCACTTTTTAGTTGTACCTAATATGCAAGTCTTAAGTAAGGTACTTATAGTGCCAGAATAGATTACTCGAATACCATGAAACTTGAAAACAACCGGTGAAATCAGAGTGTCAAAACTTCCATACAAAAAAATACTATACGGTGTCTTAGGTAGGTACCAATTTTCTTCGTTATGGAGTCCGACTTCGAAAAAGAAACTTACTTTTCACTTTGTAGTGTTTTTAGTTGGAAGTCGGTAGTATTTTTTTGTATAGAAGTTTTACCAATTTTATAAATAACGATAATGATTTCAAGCAGCAATTTGTTATGTTCTTAAACGGGTTTATTTAACTTGCCTGTTAGTTAGTATGTGTGGCACAAATCTTGTAACAGCCCACCCAATAGGGATGATTTTTGTTATTATTTTATGGCTTGCATTTGGCCAATGTCTCTTCTGGCGAACATACAGTAAGCCAAGTTTACTAATATTCTTCTGCATTCCTTAATCTTCATCCTCGCGGAGACTTTTAGCTTCCCCTACTAAAATATAAAGATAAAAAAATGCATTTACCGGTTTTGCAATCTCCACCTACTTTGCTTAAGCCATCATAGTCCGATCGTGTTATCATGAAATATGTTCACGACGCTACAAGGAGAGGGTGGCAGAATTACCGTAAAGAATACGGAACGATTTTATTTATCCGTTTAGCAGGGTGAATTGAGATCATGACGTTTATTTTTTATTTATTACGTGGTAATATTTTTAGTTACGTTGTTATGATAATTTTTTAGTGTGATAAATTTATTATAGGGTGATTTTTAGGGTTCCGTACCCAAAGTGTAAAGATGGGACCCTATTACTAAAACTCCGCGGTCCGTCTGTCACCAGGCTGTATCTCATGAACCGTGATAGCTAGACAGTTGAAATTTTCACAGATGACGTATTTCTGTTGCCGCTATAACAACAAATACTGAAAACAGATTAAAAATAATATTTAAGTGGGGCTCCCATACAACAAAAGAGATTTTTTTCCGTTTTTTGTGATAACGGTATGGAACCCTTCGTGTGCGAGTCCGACTCGCACTTGCCCGGTTTTTTTAACACAAAACGCTAACACTGGATGAATTTTTGGTCCTGTAAAATGGTAAATTTTATGTCCATTCTTGTAGATTTTCAGTCAATTATTTTCAAATATGTTTTTAGTCAGAATTAAAAAACAACATTTATTTATTTTTATGGATATAGTTAAACCGGTATATAGAAAAACAAAAAAAATACATCCATTCATTTTACAGTGCTTATAGTAACTAGCTTCTACCAGCGGCTTCAACCGCATTAAAGGCAGAAATAATTCCAAGGTAAAAAGTATCCAAGGTCCTAATCCAGGCACTTAGTCCCGTGTGACAAGTTCGATCCAAATCCTTTCAGCCGTTAGGTCGTAAAAGATAACAAGAAGACATAGTTCATTTCGCATTAATATAATCCAAACTTAATATTATAAATACGAAAGTAACTCTGTCCTTCTGTCTGTTACCTTTCATGCTTAAACCGCTGAACCGATTTAGATGAAATTTGGTATGGAGATAGATTAGACCCGGGGAACGACAAAGGATTTCAAATTTTTGTCCCGGAAATCATCCTTTAGGGGGTGGAAAAGGGGGTGGAAGATTGTACGGTGAACCAATAATTTCTCAAGTATGGCAGCCTACACACCTTAAATATTATTGCGCGATATAAAAAAGAGGCTTTTCGATGTACTAGTGCTACGCAGACGAAGTCGCGTGCTAAAGCTAGTATTATTATAAATTAATGAATACCATTATCTAAATTAATGTCTACTCATTTTTGCCTAAGAATGTCTACTCTGAAGTTTCCACAATTACATAGAGCGTAACACACATACCGACAGCCTTTGAACAAAACATTTGTAGTTGAAATCTTAATGGGACACTTACAACAGGGACCATTGTTTGTGTTTGTCCTCCAACTAGTACAGGCAAGCACAAAGATATGTACAGTAAGCGGTCATATTTCCAGTCACAGTAACTTTTTTGAGATTGTCACTGCACTTCTGACCATCTTGGTACCTACATAACTATAATGTAATGTCATTCGGCATATCTTTTCATGTACAATTTTATGTACGAGTATTTATTTTGTTTTATTTTGTTAAGCACACCAACAGTACAACTGCTTAAAACCATCCAAAAAGGAATACATTTAAAGTCAAAATTACATAGCAATCATACAGATTATAGGTATGCATGACATTTACAAAATTCAAAATTAAGACAACTAAACTAGGTTAACATTTATCACAATATATTAGTTAAGAGTAATGAGCATTAAGAGTTTGAGTCAATGCTCATTACTTAATAGGAAGTATCTGAATGTTATGAACTTCATTGAAAAGACATCAATAGGACTGTCCAAAGAGATGGACCATGGATGGATGTTTACCTAATGAGTTTAAGTTTTCTACAACAAACTCATTATAATATTTAGCTGTACACAAGTAACTACCTACAACTAGTAGAACTTTCTTTCGAAAAACCGTATCCTTTTGCCTACAACAACACGATTAGATACCCACAGCTGTAAATTTCGTCAAATAATTTAATTTAACGATTTAATACGAACTGGGGGGTCACCCCCTGTTGCATTTCAATCTCGGTCTTGTCAAAACATTTCAAACCAGCTCAATATTGTGAACAATTTTTGACATTGATGTCGTATGTTAGTTATTAGATTAAAATGACATTGAATCCAGACTTCGAATTATTACAGTACGGCTTTTAGAAAGCCAATTTTTCGTACCTAAATAATGTTAAAATTAAAGTCGCATTGTCATCTCAGCGACAATCAATGTCAAAATGTAGGTACATTCGAAGATTACACGGAATGCACGCCTGTTCTGGTTTATGTACATGTTTCTGTCCTTAACTGTACACAAAATAATACGGGACCCAACATGCCTGAATTACGCACATTATGCCGTAGTTACATACGTATAATTGAGGTTCTCGTCTGTCTATATGTACTGAGTTAATGCTTGAAAGTCTAAACTAACAAGTGTAATTGTTTGCACTGTAAATTGGATTGTTTTAATTACTTGTATGAGTGTTACTTATTCTTATATCTACTCTAGAAGTATTAAAAAAGCAGAAAATATTATATCGCTAAATTCATGTAGGTACTTGGCTCTAAAAAATGTTCACAAAGCGTTTTCCGAATACTTTCATTTTGCACACAGCTAAAGGAGCTAGAGCTTTTACTTGTAACAGAACATCGAACATTCGCTGTTTACTCGAACCACACTTCGAACATGACGCTCGATTTTTTGTTACGTAATGTTTTTAAAAACCAATGATCCTTTTGGTGTTTTATCGAGCGAAGACGCGAGCGCGAGTGACGTGGAGTGAAGTCAATAATGGACGCAAGGTACAAATAAATGTTACATGTAAATGCTCACCCGCAGTGAGCATTACGTCGAACACAGCGTCAAACATTCGCAAGAACGTTACATTATATTGTAATGCTCGCGAAAATGCACTAGTGTATACTCACCTTAACGAGTGGAATTCCGTTTTATTGAAATAAATAGAAAAATCGCTCTTAAAGCCAAAATCTATGAAATTTGACATTTTGGAGAACTCAGTCTATACCAGCGCCCCTAGCGGAAAATTCAAACGCGGTAGTCTCCATTACATTTTTATTGTAGAGAAATGCAGCTGACTAAAGTTTGTATTGTTTAAGGTAGTTCAAGAGGTTTACTGCTGTTAACAGTTCTATGGCTTCTTCTTTGTTCAATATTTTGAAAGTAAACCAATTATTTGCATTGTTAAGGCATACAAACTTTACATAAAACAAGGCTTTACTCTTGTTATCTATCCCACGACCCCAGCGATCTTGTAAATTTTGGGCCGAACTACGAAGATTTGCAAATTGCATCATGATTATGTTGTTATTAAAAGATAGATCTAATTGCCTACTATGACTCTGTCTCTCTCTAACATTGGAATCAGGATGTGGTTTTAAGACGACATAATTCAGCCCCTGATATCCACTTTGTAATATTAGTTGTCAATAAACAAACTTTGTTTGCTGCCTATATTGCACATACATTACATGTTGTGAATTTGTAAAGTGCCTATAGAATCCCGTCCCGGAATGTCCAAAATAATTATCAAATAATATCCTCACTAATAACATGACCATCCAATCACTGGCAAGCCTTCGGCCAACCCACGTGAAATATAGGTACAGAAGGTCGACTCCTTACATCGAGCGAAAACAGGCGCACGCACACAGACGCGTATATGCGGCGATCTCAAACAAATGCCGGTCGCAAGTGCGCTTGCACTCGCTGTACGTGAAACGTGACTATGTGTGCGTGCGTTTTAGCTCGTTGTAAGGTTAGCCTAGTGAGATTTTAATATAATTTTTTTTTTGGGACTGTCCTGACACGTGGCATTTCGATTGTGCATGTCAATTCCATAATTTTTTTACTTGTCGATAATCTTAATAGCTAATAGAAACACGTTGGTCCTGGCTGACGTTTGAAGATCTTCAGTCTTGCCATGGAGTATCTTGGAGGCTGACCTCTTAACCCAGTAATTGGGTAAAACGATAACTGAGTAAATGATTACGCAGTTGCTGAATGTAAAATATTGATAAGACTAGACTGGTAGGCGACCTTGTTTAACGAGGCAAGGCAGATTGATGAATTACAATGGTTATCGGAGTATTTCTTCACCCACGATGAAACATAGAGAAGAGCATGAAGGATTCGTAATAAATGATGATAGATAGACGTTTTAAAATTCATCTGACCTAATTTTTTATTTATAAAGCTACCAGGAAAGCAGAAATGAACTGGAACAAGGTGCTAAAGCGAATAACTACTTAGCTCAGCGAATAATAAAAATCATTTATAATCCTCTTTGTGTTTAATCGTTGGTGCATAACTTAGTGGGATCGTTTAGGCGCCAATTTTCTGTTCATTTCTGTCACCTTGGTACTTCAAAACAACAAATGATTCAATTTCGTTTTCTAGTGTCCCTTCTGCACCAACTTTTCTGTGGCCCCATTCCTCATTTACTTCCCTAATAAGAAGAGATGTCATTATCCTAACAATTTCCTTTAAGGGTTAGTGCACACAACCCTCGGCTGGGCCGTTATAATCTGCTCAGTTTATCTTTATTGCAGGAACATGTAACGTGTGGATACGGCCTTAGTTCGGGATGTGGGGGAGTGATGTATTGTCCAAATACTGTGATTTAGAGATTAAGGGGATAGTTGGAAGTTTGCTTAGTTTGTTTTAGTTTTAAGAAGAAATCGGCATTTTAAATATTCACTTTTTTTTATTTACTTGCTTCTGCCAGCGGCTTCGCCCGCGTGAAAGTAGGCAGTTATATAGGGATAAAAAGTAGCCTATGTGCTATTCCAGTCTATTATCTACATTTGTGGCAAATTTCATCTAGATCCGCTTACCCGTTCTGGCGTGATTGAGTAACAGAAAGAAAGTAAGAAAAATATTTATTTGTGACCCGCACAGGAGACACGAGAAATATGCATAAAATTAAACAATAATAAAAAAAAACCCAAGTGCGAGACCAAAAAGGCTCCTATCTCAGCATGTGCAGCGATATTCATAAAAAGAAATAACCACGTTGATGCCACGGACACACTTACGGAAATGGAAAATACTTAAATAATATATAAATAACAACAAAATAGAATAAACACAGAAGGTGGGTCAATTTATGTATATATATATATATATAATTATGTGTTAACAAACATACATCCATCCAAACTTTTGCAGTTATAATATTAGTAAAAATAACAATAAGTATGATTGGCTCGCGCTTGACCACTGTATCTCACCAGATGGAGATGCGAAACGATGGAGCATGCTCGCCTAGAAGTGATTGTGTTGCCTATTTACTTCCAAAGACCCAAGGTCTCAATACAGTCCCAGGCTAGGAATTTCACTTCTTAGCTGTTCGCACAATTAAAGAACTCCACTCAGCGAACAAGTTATCTCTTTCCAAACCTCAAATACCTATTCATCAAAGTGAGAATGAATTCTGACTGAGAAACATAATGAAAATGTTAATTGCCTATAATATTTTTCCCAACCGTAGATGGAACCTAGAACCTTAGGGCTCGTTCACACAGAACACCCGTATTTCCAGGATCGTTTTAACGGATTCATCGCTACTGGCGATGATGGCACGCCCCGCGTGGTTTCGAGCCGATGGAATGGATCAGTATTTTAATACGTGTTTGTGAGTGATTGGGTGTGTGAGCTCCCTCATACAACTATATATGTCATTGCCGAATAAAAACGTTTACGATAAAGTGGACCTGTAAAATAGAAACCTGTGTAAATGAGCGCATACACTCAGAAATTGCGATTCTGACAGATGACCATCAAGACAAGTTAAGTCTAAGAGCTCAGCATCCAAACGAACGAGATGCAACTGAATTTTATTCTGAGTTACAGTATTTCACCCCTAAAATTATATACTCTCGAACAATGTAGAGGACCGTTCCTTGATATCGTCTCCATAAATCATAATCCCCACTAAACTACATTTGTCTACGCATAAAACACTTCAATAGTGAAAATTTAATGTGCTTTTCATCATCCAGACCTTCCATTTATTTTATTTTTTACCCGACTGCCGAAACAGGGTTATGTTTTTATTATATAACCCTACACTGTCGTACAACTAAAGGCATTTAATTTTATAGTATAATTTTTCTACCACTATTTCTAGTCACTAATGAACCCACTATTCTCCACACACCCTCTCACAAAAACGCACATCAATCTCCTTGATTCATCTCAACACGTTACGTATAATCTCCTTATCTCCCTTACAGTCTGGTACCAATGGAACTCGATCAGCACCCACTGTCACAATATTGTGAAGTAAATTGACCTTTAAAGTATTCATATAATTTTAAACAGTAAACCTATAATTTTCTTACCATTTTTTTTCTCTAATGAACCATTTATTCACACTCTCACAAAAAAGTTTCCATCCAACTCGATACGTTACGTATAATCTCCTTATCTCCCTTACAGCCTGGTATCAATGGAACTCGATCACCACCCACTGTCACTTTATTCATATGTAAATTGGCATTTTAACTTTCCAAAAAATATAAAACAGCAATCCTAAAATTTTCTTACTAACACTTTCTCTAATGAACCCGCTATTCACCAACCCTCACAAAAAAGCTTCCATCCATCTCCATGATTCATCTCGACACGTTCCGTCTAATCTCCTTATCTTTCTCCCAGCCTGGTACCAGGGGATCTCGATCACTACCCACTGTCACTCTATCTATTGTGAAATAAATTGTCCTTTACCATTAAATTGATTGGATGTAAGTCAGTAATGGGAATTGCATTCCGTTAATTAAACAGGGAATAACTTTGATTAAGTTTTGGTGCAAGTGATTTGGTTAGAAGGTGGAGAGCGTTGGTGAAATTTAGATTGGGAATGCGATTGCGTGATTCCGTCAGGGATTCGGATAATGTTTACATGGAAGCCGCTGGCATAAGCTAGCCATCGTCATAATCATCATCAGCGTTTTAATGTTCCCACTGCTGGGACACAGGCGTCCTCATAAAGAGGGAGTGGGCTATAACCCACCACTCGGGCCCAGTGCGCATTGGTAAATGTCACATGCCGGTTTCCTTTACCGTTACGAGAGCATTGGAGATGAAATAATTTATATAAAGTAAAGCGCTTATCTGGGTTCGAACTCACGACCAACAACTTGTAAGTCGCGGCAGTTACCTACCACTGGGTCAGCACTGCTCTGCTAAGCTAGTCATCTACATTTAAATAATTTTTCATCAATTTTACACCTTTATAGAGTTTTTGTCTCCATATTACATAAAATATCTTAAATTAACATTTGAACAACAAATTTTTTTTCTGTAAATTTTGACATTCCAAGGAGCCTTTAAATGGTTGAATTAACTCAGTTACTTTAACTTCGACACCTCACAAAAAATCATCATATTTTGCTCTAAATATTTTCACCCCCAAAATTCTCACTCAAGAAACAACCCATTGCGAGTTTCACCCCGTAGTACGCAATCTTAAGGGGGTGTTTATTTGCGGTTACAATGAAGTTACACAGATTATATCGAGCCTAATGTCCCGATATAAACGACCTTCGCATAACGGACGTCCGTATCAAAATAATAGATAAGAAAATGTAATCCAAGGGGGTGAATGGATAATTTATGGTAATTGAATTTTTGTTAAATGTCTCGCTGCCATGGGGTTGAGTGTGAAAAGTGGGGTTAAATTGGGAAGTAGTTAATTTTCTGTGTGACTTATTTTGTAATCTAATAATGAAATTTGAAGAGGGATTCAATTGGTTTAGAGCTGTTCCATGTAGTTAATATTTAAACTAAATTTTTATAATTTTATGGCTTAAAATAGTTTGCCTAAAGCCTAACGTACCTATAACGCCAGAATAGATTTCCCGAATATCATTAAACTTGAACATAAACAGTGAAATGAGAGGTCTGCGTATCCCTTAAGAGCGTACTGGCGTGATGTTATGTTGTGAAATGGTATAAACAATAAACAGACAGCAATCCCGAGAGATATGCCGTTATTTATTGAAGAGTTCTGTTGTATATCTCCGAAGTTCTTCATCATATCTTCACCAAATTAAAATGGGACCAATTTCAAAACATACTTTTCCAAACAAAAAAAGAATTTTCTAAATCGGTCCACAATTGACGAAGAAATCGGTGAAAAAAAACAAACATAATGTCGAACATAGAACCTCCTCCTTTTTAGGAAGTCGGTTACAAACGAAAGTCAAGATCAGAAACGCCGCGTTTTTTCACAATAAACTCAAAAAATACTGAACTGATTTTCATGTGGTTATCACCAATTTAAAGAGTGAGAAATGAGGAAGGATTTCGTATATAATTTGTAACGGGTAAAGCCGGGGCGGGGCGCTAGTAAAGTATATAAAATCTAACTGTTTTACCGTCGCAAAAAAAGAACAGAATCCTTTTCCGTTACAAATTAAATAACTGTCAGCACAGATATATTCAGTTTTACAAAACTAAGCCTAATTCAGACGAAACAACCCCCGAATATTTGATCAAGGGTTTTAGTCGACAAAAATATCTAGACGAGACATTAGACCTGATACAATATGCAGGCAAATGTCGTTTAGTGGGAGCTAATGATTTATGCAGACGGTATCAAGGAACGGGCTTCAACATGGTTTTAGGGTTTTTAATTTTGGGGGTTGTTGAGAAGGGAACTCCAAATAAAATACTACTTTGTTGATCCAGTGGTCGCAAATGCGTGCTGAGTATGAGCTTCTGGTTCGATGCCAAGGTTGGGCAATGTGTCATTGGTTTTTTGACCGATTCAAAAAGCAGTAGGTTATCAATTCGACTGTATTTTTTTTTTGTGTTTCACCTCAAAACTTTTTACTAGAAGAACCGATTTCGATGAATCTTTTTTTTATTTGGAAGTGGTGCTTTTTATGTGTTCCCATTTAAATTTAGTAACGATCTTCATCAGATCGTGAAAACTTCGTGATGAAGAACTTCGGAGAGAAAGAAGCCACCAATGTCAGAAGAAGTAGATATTTTCGGGCCGAAGTTTTTTTTTACTTCTGTGACCTAGGGACTTGAAATTTGGAGGTAATGTTTATTATTCAAATTCAAATTCAAATTCAAATTCAAAAACTTTATTTCGAGCGAAAACTCATATAGGGTTAGTAACAATGTGCTTAAAACTAAGTGTTAGTAAACAACACGATACGGTGACACATGTAACTGACAGCAGTGAACTATATACGGACAGTCCACTCTGTCAGCAATCATTTTCAGAACCCTGTTAGGGCTGTCCATAACCCGGGCCACAATTGATGTTGCGCGCTTGCGCATTATCGCGTAAAAACAATCCCTTATTATACGAATATTTTACTAACAAATACCAATAAATTGATAAATCAGATCATATCTTTTAAATACCCTCATTATTCCTATTACAACCAACTTGATTTTGCGGTTTGATACGGAACTCTAAATGTGCGAAGTTAGACACGCACTTGGCTGGTTTTTTTTTAATAGGCTTGCGTTTTACTATTATTCCACCTGAGGGTAAGTGATGATGAGATCATGGCTAAAATATAACAGCCGCACTGGTTGATCATCAAGGTTAAGCAATGCTTGACGAGTTCGGTCCATGGATGGGTGACCATTTCAACATAACGAGTAACCCGGCGTCCCGACTGCCATTTGAAGATCTTTGACAGTCGTTACGGGTAGTCAGAAGCTTGAGATCTGACACCAGTCTAGGTACCCTCTTGGGTACCGTGTTACTCAGTTACTGGGTTGTAGATGTCAGATAGGCAGCCGCTCCATGTAAAACACTGGTACTCAGCTGAATCCGGTTAGACTGGAAGCCGACCCCAATATAGTTGGGAAAAGGCCAGGCAGATTGATAGGTAAGTGATGATGAGGTCAACAATGGAGCACGCTTGCTTAGAAGAAACCTATTCATGCTTCTCTTATAGACTTTATTTAGAACATAGAAGAAAAGTTTTAAATTCATGCACACATCGTTTATCTAAAATATTAAGTGGCATATAAAATATAAACTTCGGGAATTTTAAGTACCGATAAAAGATGAAATATTTTATAGCAGGACAATTTATTGTTCTAAAAGGCCAAAACGATAAATGAGCATTGGTAGCCTAGTGGTAACGGCCCCGACTTACGTCTCGTAGGTCATGGGTTCGAAACCAGGCAGGTGCTTTACTTTGTGCAAATTATTTCATCACCACTGCTCTAAAACGGTGAAGGAAAACATAGTGAGGAAACCGGCGTGTCCTAGAACCAAAAATTCGAAGACATGTGACATCCACCAACCCGCACTGGGCCCGCGTGGTGGATTACGGCCCATTCCCTCTCAGAGAGGAGGCCTGTGTCCCAGCAGTGGGAACATTAATGGACTGATGATGAAAACAATAAAAATACAGCAGACTACACTAAGACCAATTTTCTATAAAAAATATATCATTATAATAATACCACATGGCATCATCTCCTTTCATCGCCTTACTATCAAGAATATCTTGTTCACCCCCCAACTCACAAATACGGGATGAAACAGCATTATTATCCTCAAGTTCCATCCCTGTCTATAGCATGATGTATCTCACTTTGAAACACAAACAAATCCTGGCGTCTTCGACAAGGGTAAAATGTAATTCTGTAACGAATCAATGAAAAACTATAATGTATTACATTAGTCCAAAGGCTGGATGCAGCCGTGCCTTTGCCCGAACGTGACCTAATTTAGAAGAAACAAAGCGATCCCAAACGACAATATTAATCTTAATTCTAAACAAACAAAAACAAACCCTAATACTTTAAGAATAACGTTTGTTTCAACCGAAAATTGAGATTTGTTCCTCTATTTTGCAAAACAAACGTTAAATACTGATGATGTAAACAAAAACAAACCCTATCTCCAGGTAATAAAAGATCACTTGGAGTGTAAACGAAAAAATTGTCGGTACATTTCGGGGCAGCAATACAATTTCAGGTTTTTAAATGACTTTGGAATTTAAGTCTGGGGAATAAGGGGCATGTCGAGCGCAAAACAAAATTGGCGCTGACGCCATGGATTCGATAAGGCCCTTGGTTTCAATCATTGGCAGAATAAAATTCGGTATCTTCTATTTCGTTTGTGTTTACTTGATTTTGAGTTGAGGCGTGATTCTGAATATATTCCTGGATACAAACATAAAAGATTAAGATCAATAAATTCCAAATGATTTTATATGTCGTTATCTTAAAGTATGAAAATTTTGAAATAATAAAATCTTCCATTTTCCATTTCCCGTGCACTCCTGAATAATTTCACTATAAATGAAACTACGTACCAGGACTTCAGGAACAGTAGCGAGATATCGATGCGATAGGCAAAAAGATTCAAATTTTCCACTTACCTGAAAGCACCACCATTTTAATAATAAAAACCTAATTCGCCCACAAAATGGACAGTAAAATCTAGCTACCTGAATACTGGAGCTTTCCTTTATATAACCTCTGAGGAAGAAATGCCGTGTCAGCACATAATACATCTTCGTGCGAGCGCAGTCGGTCCGGTCGTGTCGTAGTCTCTTCGCTGACTTGCACTTCTAAATACATCTCTTAGAGGGGTATGGGAGCCTGGTACCTCGAAGTATTTGGGCTGCGTACATATTGGTTCAACTTGTACACATTTTGCAATCCTTTGCTGGGCTTTTTAGCCTGTTTATTTAGACGAAGTTACGAGTTATGTTTATCGTGGAATGTTTTGAGCAGTTGACATTCATCCAGGTAAATATTTACTTTAGTTTTCCTATTTATGTTCGTACAATCTGAAAGAAAAGTCCCCATGTATTTATCCGCATATTATCTGCATACCAAACTACCACTTCAAATTAATTGGTTACTTTTATTTTATCCTTTCTAATTTTATATTTAAAATTAAATAAGGACGCTGCTCAATACAGCATTCCTAATGGCTACAGATTTTAGATGGCAAACCCGCCATAAAAACGAAAGGTATCGGCCGTGTCACGGAAAAACAAATAGCGATCGCTAAATCTATGTGGGTCACTCCAGAAATTGCTTCGGAAAAACCTTATGACTTTAGCTGAAGAATAATTCAAGAGAACTCTAAACGTGAATGGCTCTGAACAGTCTCTGATGACCTAGTACCACTGCAGTGCTATGTCAGAACATAATCCGTCTTATTGCAAGCTCGCAGCTGACTTGCAGTTTCAAGCGAATAACTCTTTAGATGACATGCATGCCTGGTAGATTTAGTTTGAAGTTTGTGGAGTAAAATATGTATAAGCAAGGCTTTAGTTATGAATTACTAAAGGGGTTAAATCTTTTAGCAGTGGGATACATCTTGATTTTTATCGAATATAAATTTAGTTTCAGCAATTATTATTACAATTACACTTGAGGGAGGCCTATGTCCAGTATTGGACGTAACCCTCCAAAAAGAACAGTCTGTAATTGAATGTTCGATTTTATATTTCGAATCATAGTTTCAACGCCACATTTTTATTCTACTTTTCGAGTAGCGTACACAAAAAAAAAGGACTGCGTTCGTGCTTTCACACACATTATTGAACCAATAGGTCACTCTATCAATCGAATATATATAAAATATACATTTGTTCGAAATATTTTGATAGCGTATGCTACAGAGCGCCTATCGGCGATCACGTACGAACTATTATGTCTAAATTTTATCCAATAACTGAAATATTGGTGGAACGTGACGTCTTTTTTAGGCGGCCATTATTTTTTGCTTGCGTGCTAAAAGTGGACTTTTATTGTGTAGTTGCGTTTTGGTCGCAGTAGGTCAAGTGGGATTGTGAATTTGTGATTTCGAATTCAGAAGTGGGATTGTAAAGTTCGAAATGTGAGGAGTTCAATGCTTTATTATTTCAATTAAGTACTTAAT
Organism: Orthosia cruda; assembly: GCA_964057195.1. Classification (NCBI taxonomy): domain Eukaryota; kingdom Metazoa; phylum Arthropoda; class Insecta; order Lepidoptera; family Noctuidae; genus Orthosia; species Orthosia cruda. Next base: position 39,419,961 of record OZ059839.1, on the reverse strand, counting down.
AATGTTGTCCCCTTCCGCCTATATGGTTTAAGGGTTTCATGTGCCAGGAATTTCACGGGAAAACTTTGACCAAATGGGGCATCCTAGGCACATACCAGACTCAGTGAGCCCCTTCACAGGACATGATGCTCCTTTCCTACTCCTACTCTTTTCTCCTTCTTTCCTACCCAGCATGCAGAAATACCCGTCTAGGGTTTGAACGAAGCCAATGATAGAAGGACAGAGCTATTCAGAAGCTCTACAATGACATCTCGATAGCGTTTGACATTCCCATATTTTTTTTTGTCAAATTTAACCCCAAACGGAAAAACAGGAGTGTTATAAATCTGACCTGTGTATTTGTGTATCTGTCTGTGACATCATAGCTACTAAATGGACGAACTGTTTTTGATTTAGTATTTTTGTTTAAAAGGTGACTTTATCGAGGGTGTTTTTAGCTATTTTTGATGAAAATCGGTATAGCCGTTTTAAAGTTATGGGCGTTATACTGTTTGAATCGGGGTATTTTCGCAAGATATCGTGTAATAATTCCGTGTTAGATAGATTGTTGATCGAAGCGTGTCTACTACTAGATAAATTTTGTACCATGAAATAAAAAGGATTGTATTTAAACGAGTAAAAATAAATGTTTAAAACAGCGATATCGCCTCTATGGTTGTTCAGCAATTTTTATAATAATAATATGTTAAAATAGAAATAAAAAAAACTTTTTGCAAAAAAATACTACCGACTTCTAAATACAAAACTACCAAGTGAAAAATAACTTAATTTTTTGAAGTCGGTGTCCATAACGCAAAAAAATGGTACCTACAAAAGACACCGACTTCAAAAAATTAAGTTATTTTTCACTTGGTAGTTTTGTATTTGGAAGTCGGTAGTATTTTTGTGCAAAAAGTTTTTTTTATTTTTCACTTTTTAGTTATACGTACCTAATAGGCAAGTTAGTAAGGGAACTATTTCGCCAGAATAGATTTCATGAAACTTGAACATAACCGGTGAAATGAGAGATCTGCTTACCCTTTAAGAGCGAACTGGCGTGATGTTATGTTATGAAATGTTATAAACAACAAACAGACATGCGATTGCAGCAATCCCGAGAGATTTGCCGTTATTTATTGAAGAGTTCTGTTGTATATCTCCGAAGTTCTTCATCAGATCTTCACCAAATTAAAATGAGACCAATTTCGGAACATACGTTTTCAAACAAAAAAAGAATTTTCAAAATCGGTCCACAATTGACGGAGTAATCGGTGAACATACACAAAAAAAAAAAAAAACAAACATGAAGTCGAACATAGAACCTCCTCCTTTTTGGGAAGTCGGTTAAAAATAGAACCACGCATACAATTAAAGTATGTAACAATATTATTACCGCAGCTCACAAAAACCTCCTAAAAGTTATTACTCAAACCGGATAAATAGTTACTTACTTAGTATAATAGTCGCCCATTCAGTATATTTTTCGCCCGTTTAATAATTTCCCAAAAAAAAAAACGTGTTGGAGGTTTATTAAATATTTAAATTTTAATTGGTCAAGTCGCTATCGCCAAGCTTTCGAATAGAACATCGCTGGTCTAGGGCCTCGGATGGCTACATACTGGTCGCTTAAAATTTAAGTTAAATCACCACGACAAAAGAAAAAGATCTCAAACAAAAAGTTCATACTTTTCGAATGATTGATTACGGAATTGAACTCACGATACCTAGCTTAAAAACTTTTAATCACTTAACTGTTCAGGTAATCAAACACCCCTATACCACAAAACGGTAAACATTTACATTTATTACAAAAGTTAAACAACAATCAATTTCACCCCTTGACGCGTTATTTCACCCCTTCAACCACTAAAAAACGAATTAAATTTACTTCCCGATGTATGTTGGTACAAGCTTTATGTATTCATCCCCTGATAAACTGTCCCTATTACAAAGAAAAATATACACTCTCCTCTTTTTTTTAATTTAATCAAAATTATATGAAAATGGACGACCAAAATTTTTTACAACCCAAAAAAATATTTGAACCTTATTTTGATTGGAGGTAGGTTGTGTTTTTGTTTTGGTGAGTGCAAATGCGAGTTGGTTGTTAAAAGGGCGATCGCGAATCAGTCTGAAGTGCGAACCTCTGAAAAATAACAAAGATCGTACTGAAAAAATTGAACAGACGCGCTAAATATTGTGGAAAGAGTTTTTGTATTAGTAAATTAAATTCTGACACAGATTCTGTAAATTGAGTATCTGTTTTTGTTTTAAAGGTGAGTTTACACCATAGATTAATATATATAGATGTATACACTAGAGCATTTTCGAGAGGATTACAATGTAATGTAACGTTTTTACAAATGGTACAATACACAATACTCGGAGCACAAATGCTCTAAATAAGAGAGCATTTACTTGTAATATTTATTTGTACCTTGCGTTCATTATTGACCATACACCAAAACGCTCGTTGGTTTTTAAAATCAGGTACAAAACATTGAGCGTCATTTTCGCCGTGTGGTTCGAGTAAATTTAAAAACAGCGAATGCTCGATGTTATGTTACAAGTAAATGCTCTATACTCGTCTATACTCAATTCTACATGAATGAAAAAAATGGTACAGACAGAATCAAAAATAAGTGATCACTTTCCTCGTCCACCTCTGTTCCATCTATGACTGACGACAAAGGCAACTATTTGTATATGTAACAGTATTCTATATATTCAAATAATATCATTTATTAAAAAAAACTTTTTTTAAGCAAGCTTTTTGTTTCCTTCTCAGCCAACCTTTTCATTAGATACCCATATGATGGCAGTGCACAAAAAATAACTAGTCCACCATATTGGCCCATCTGCCATATTGAATTTACAATGACGTCTCTTAGCTAATCATTCACTGTCATCAAAACTAAACGTGTATGCAAAATTTAATCTTAATCGGTAGAGGATAACCGCTTTAAAATTCAGATGCAAGATTTGACCCCACTTACATACACATACATACATACATACATTGCAAGTTAAATAAAAGCTTGTAAAATGAATAAGCTAAGGATATTAAGCAAAGGTTTTTTGCGAATTCATAAATTAAATACATCTTACTCGTTGGTATAGTGATAGCAAGCGCTGCTGCTGACCATGAGTTCCTGGGTTCAATTCTCGATTCGGGAAAAGTTTTATTGAGTTTTTCTATCTGAAATTTCTGAATACCAGCTTGGAGTCTCGTCTTGTGTCCAACTGATGGCAATAGGGTCTTGCAAGAGCAAAACATTAGCCATTGTTGCGCAATATAAATAATTGCATTTGACAAACAGCGAGTAATGAGCAAATTATTGTATTGGACCTACCATACCTACGCTGTAGGTAATTCCGACTTTTAAGACATAAACCGTTTGATCGCGTGATGATTGCTCTTTCTTACTTAATTAGCATGCGGGTCTTATACGCCATCAATTGGACCAAACCTATTAAATGCGTCTTAAATATAACTGGCAAAATGTGATACTTCATATACATTTCTGTCTAACCCTTCGAGGAATGTATGCTTTATGTTATAAATAAATATATACTAGATTTCATTCATTCTATTCCCTGCCTAGTTCATGTAGGTCAAAGCCTAACAAAACAAATCTGTCTTTCAACTATGAACTTTAGGTACGGTTGCGTCTCCCTGGCTCCTTGTGAACACCATTTTGATTAGTGCTGCACGTTCGGTTAGGCTTTTGTGTAGTATTTAATATAGTAATATAATTGTTTATATTTTAATGTAGCAGTACACCACAGACTACCCCCTGGTTTTATTCTAAGTTCTTTAGGTCCTTCCAAAGGTTATCTGGTCTGGTAGATACAGCTGTCAGCGATAAGGCCGCCTTTGTACCCGTATATATAAGTTTTCTTGTAAAAGATATGTGTAAATATTTTTTTTGGTACAGTAAAGTACATATTCAGGTACATATTTACATGTAATTGTGGCTTCTCACAAAACATCCGGCTCTTAATAAGGCTACACACACCGTACAAAAACATATACCCCACCTGCGGTTAACCACGACCCGAAAAAAGAGGAAAAACAAAATTGAAACATTTAAAAATCTCTCTCCGTTTAAAACAGCAAGGGTGTAAGCGTTATCTGGCGGAGTAAATAATGAAAAACATCCCTTATAAATGAAATCAGACCGACCCGGTACTGTTGTTTCGACGGACATACCTATACATACATGCCCTTAGGCTGAGTACACACGGCACTGCACGTTTTTACAGTATCAACAGCGGTATGTTGTTAATCTATTAAGTAGTGCTCACACGGGCACATGATTGCTGAGAAAATAGCCCAGCAATTTAAATATAATGGCAATTTTATTTTAACAATTATTACCGGATTCAGAGAAGGATATAAGGAGGCGTATAGGGATTGCTAAAATGCAATGTCCCAATTGCAGAAAATATGGAGAGACAGAAATATTTCACGTAAGATGAAAGTGAAATTGGTCAATTCCCTAGTGTTCTTAATCTTTAGTTACGAGCCAAAACCTGAACTTAAAGAAAGCTGACCGTGACCGCATAGACGCGTTTGAGATGTGGTACCGGAGAAAGATGATGCAAATCCCTTAGACCGCCTTTCGTACCAACGATCACACTGTCCACGATCTGCCATCGTAGGATATTGGAGTTCTTTGGTCATATCGCCAGAAAGGGTGGAAACAACCTAGAACAGCTGATGGTTACTGGCAAAATTGAAGGGAAAAGCCCTAGAGGTCGCAGTCCAATAAGATGGGCAGACCAAGTCCGCACATCATTGAACACCAAACTGCACGATGCTTTCCACGACGCAAAAGACAGGCACAAATGGCGCAAATTAGTGAAGGAAAAGTTGCTTAAACGAAGACAGGGGAACACGATGCGAGGAGGAGGATTACCAGATTCAAAATTACCAAATGAAGCAACCAGTAGTAGTACTTGTGTGTAATCGGAATTTTTCGGCAGATTTATCTCTGAAATGTTGTAACTAATGCTTAATGAGTCTATAACTATTTTAATTAGATTACTACCTAGCATTTGCCCAACTATTTTGCACTCGGCTTCCAGTTTAACCGGATTCAGCTAAGTACCAGTACTTTAAATGGAGTTACTGCCTATCTTGCCTCCAAAACCCAGTAACTAAGTATCACAAAATACATTGCCAAGCCTGGTGTCAGATTTGAGGCTTCTGACTACCCGTTACGACTGTCAGAGATCTACACGTGACAGCCGAGACCAACAGGTTAACATGCTTTCCGAGGCACGGAGAAGATTCGGTATGTAATGAATGGTCACCCATCCGCGGACCGACCTCGGTAAACGGTGCTTAACCTCAAAGCGAGCTCCTCTTTATAAAGAAACAACAATTATAATTTCAAAACAAGGCATTCAATCGTCAGTTTAAAATGTTTAATTGAATAAATTTCTCTTTTTCCTGGCAGTAATATAAATTTATATGAATATGGAATTTTGACATTATAACATAAAAATAATTTGTAAAGTCTCTAAATTATAAACTTTGTAAGTGCCTATTCCAGATATTTTTTAGATTTTTCTTATTGTTAATTCATTTCAATGTTATGGAAATAAATGCAACGCCGATAGCTTAATTCTTACGTTAATGTTTAAGCACACTAAGAAAACTAATCTAATCTAAGCCCCCTCCATCTATGTTTGATTCAAGAGGCAGCAACAAACCCCTGTTAACACCCTTAACCTTGAGGCAAATACATACAAGCCTGAAACACATTGTCATAATGTAGACATACCCAGCTTGGCGGTTGGACATCATCGTATTCAGAACATGCTCGGTAATTCTGTGTTCCTGGTACTTTGATACACTTCACGTGTATAGTGTTATGCTCAGGAAATATACCAGGAAGGAAGTAAATTATGAAATTAATTTGTTAGCAGTAATTAATTTCTCGTGTCTTGGGCAGATCTGGTGTAGTTCGTAGTGGCAGTTCCCGGTAAAAGGCCTTTGAATATTACGTGAACGTGTTTTGATTTTGCTATGATGATGAGTATGATGAAAACTGTTTTATGTGCGTCAAGGTAGCTTCACCTCTTGCTGGCTGGATACGGAAGTATAAAGAGTGTTTTACACCTACTCACTCTTGAAATAATTAAGGAAGAAAATAAAGGACGACACGATTGGCGCAGTGGTTGAGCCACCGAAATATTTGTAAGGCCTAAAGATAGTTGTTCTGGATCCGGGTGACTTGTGTATGTGAGTTTTAAATGTTTGTAAACGCATCCAACGATACAGGAAGAAATTCCTAGTGTGGGCCAAAGTTTAAAAAAAGAAACGCTAGCCTATAGTTTATAAAAAAAAAAAAAAAACTTCAACCTCATTATTGATATACTGTTTTTTCTTTTTACAGGTAATGACTTTGTTATATCCAGTTTTTGCATACCAACATGAAACAGCGATGGGTAAGTTTTCAGTATCAAAAAGTTAGGTAGGTCAAAATGATCCGCTGCTGTATGGTTGCCACCCTCCGTGTTTTTCCAGTTTATGTCTTAGCAAACCATCTGTAAATTTAGGAATAATTAAATGAATCTGTGAATTGTATGACATTGTCAACATGACAAATAGTCAGCTGGTTAATGTTCAACAATTCAAAAAAAAGCTATTGCATAGCATTTTTTATCAACTTATGCAATTATAATTATTTATTTAGCGAAACAAACTCACTTGCGTTGCGTATTTATAATATTTGTCAGAAAAGCCTTTTTCTTCGATAAGTGGAATAGGCTAATGCTAAATATTTTGGAATATTTTTTCAAACCGAACCAGTAGTTTAGTTAGCACGTTGAACGAAAAAGAACACAAACGTGCAAACAAAAAACACTTTTGCTTCATAATATTAGAATATAAGTGAAAATATTATACTTGCATCTATTTATTATATCATCATACAGATCTAAGTACAAATTTTTCGTAAAGAAATTATATTCTAGATCCGGTCCTGGAAAATGCGTCTGAATGTCGAATTGTATATAGTTGCAAAACCACAATATTTACATTTTATCATACTCCTAAAAATTTATTAATAATAAAATAAATCATTTTCTATGTATATCCAGCCGTTGGCGTCCGAATCTGAAATAAGTAAAATAAAAGCCAGCTGACCAAAAATTTGCTTTTATTTAGTTTTAGTTTTGAAAATGTATGCCGTAAGTAATTTCTCTTTCGAAATAATACTCAAATTGTACAAAAATTGCTATACTTGCATATTAAAATATATCAAAATATAAAAAAAACTTCTATTTATATATATATATATTATTTTATAACTTATATTGAACAAATAAAATTATGTAGGTTTCACAACTCTATGTATGTCGTTCTATTATCAAACATATTTTACAACGCCATCTAGCGGTGAGAGGAGTCCGTGTTCCCGTCGAGCCTGTCGCGACACCCAAGTCAAAGTATCACCGCTGTGCCGGTCGGAGTGGGGGGTGTTACATTATTTTTGTTACGGAATTTCTGGATTCGGTCTCCACGCTCAAGGCCCGCGATAGAAGCTATGCAATAGCTTAAAAACTATAACATAATAAATAAGGGTATTGTCAATGAAATATTGACACCTTCAAATATGTGCTGTTGTCTATCCTTCAGAAAACGAAACTTTGCGTGGCATAAATTAACAAAGTAATTAATATTGTAAGAAATTTTATAAAACTAACCCATTTAAGTTTATAAACTAATTAATCTTTAAAGAGTACCTCCGAAATTTCATTCCAGCGGCATTAGAGCGGTTACGCACTGCATCCGATCCGAATCCGAGAAATTTCGGTTCCGAACTTCGTCCGAACATTTTCGTTCGAATTCAGAACATTTTCAATTCGGTTAAAATTCGAAACTCAAATCACGGACACGGATCGGATGCAGTGTGTAACCGCGCTTTTGATTGTCATAAAGTCTGGAAATGCATAGAATAAAAAAAAGTAAAATAAAAAAACAGAAAATCATACTTATGAACTTTTGAAAGTCGTTAACGCTGACAGCATATTAGTTTGCCTTGTACCTAAGTTCACGACAGCGACCTTGTCGGTCAACACTCTCCATCTTCTCTACTTTATGATACCCTGGTCCTCCCTACTTTCCATAACACACTGTGCCCGAATCTTTATCGCTTCAAGCAGCGTTCGATGCGGTGTGATGTAGTGCGTAATTCGAAACGGTTCACCCACGCCTTGTTCGGTTTTAGCAACCATTAATGTACAACATCTTGTTTGTGTGATGTGTGTTCTAAACGGTAGCGGTGGCGATTTCAGTGTGTAATGCCCTTGTTCACTCTATATAACACTGCGCTTTTTTTTGCAGTATAATGCTGGGGGGTAAACAATAGTACATTGTGATACAAGGGTGGAAAGTAGGTTATTGCAAACGAGCTTTTTAATGACACGAGTTTGCAATAACCTACATACCCGTGTATCACACGACGACGTTTTTCAATACAGTTGTGTGAAATAGTAAAAACAAGTCAGAGAATTAAATTTTTTCTTGCCATAAAATAAAATTATCGTAAGTCGCCATATACGAGTATCTTTCTCGAGATTTTGCAGGCAAAATTTCATATTGCGCAGTTTTCGCCTCAGATAAAATATCGGGTGTAGTTAATTCCATTTCATCAATTGTACTTGAACTCATATTAAAAAAAAGAATCAATTTATCACACAAAAATATACATTTTTCAGAAAATGGCGCGTTTTGGAACTGGACTTTTTTTTACAACGAAAACAGCCTATACAGCCTAGTCGATTTTTGACAAATGTTGATGTAAAAATAATTAAATTAAAACTGGTAATTAAACATATTAAACAACCATTTAAAAGACTTTTGAGAATTCAATGCTAAAACGTACGGAATCATTCATTTTTCCTTGTATAAAATCTATCCAATTTTATTCTATGTATGAAAACTCCTTGCTACTAAACTTGTTTAAATTGACTTACAAGTTTAAAACTAAACTGCAAAACTAATGATCGAGCTCGTAAACAAAAGTCACGACCGCGTAATAGAAAGATGCCTGTGCAAAAGATTTAATTTTCGAATCATAATTATAGCCTCTGAAAGTGCGCCATGTTTAACAACTGTATTGAAATAGTACATTGTGATACAAGGGTGGAAAGTAGGTTATTGCAAACGAGCTGTCATTAACAAGCCCGAGCCGAAGGCGAGGGTTTTTAATGACACGAGTTTGCAATAACCTACACACCCGTGTATCACACGACGTTTTTCAATACAATTGTGGGAAATAGTAAAAACAAGTTAAAGAATTAAATTTTATTTTTCCATAAAATAAAATTAACGTAAGTCGCCATATTTTTTTCTCGAGATAAGGGAGGCAAAATTTCATCTTGCGCAGTGTTTGCCTCAGATAAAATATCGGGTGGAGTTAATTCCATTTCATCACTTGTACTTGAACTCATATTAAAAAAAAGATATAATTTATGACACAAAAAAAAAAAAATTATACCATTCCTCCTCTAAAAAGCTTATTTTATTTCATACTGAAAACAGTGGAGCAGAGAACAGAGTTAGAGATAGAGAACAGTTAGAGATAGAGATAGAGTTAGAGATCGAGATAGAGATCGAAATAGAGATAGAGTTAGAGATCGAGATAGAGATCGAGTTAGAGATAGAGTTAGAGATAGAGTTAGAGTTAGAGATAGAGTTAGAGATAGAGTTAGAGATAGAGATAGAGTTAGAGATAGAGTTAGAGTTAGAGTTAGAGTTAGAGTTAGAGTTAGAGTTAGAGTTAGAGATAGAGTTAGAGATAGAGTTAGAAATAGAGTTAGAGATAGAGTTAGAGATAGAGTTAGAGATAGAGTTAGAGATAGAGTTAGAGATAGAGTTAGAGATAGAGATAGAGATAGAGTTAGAGATAGAGTTAGAGATAGAGTTAGAGTTAGAGATAGAGTTAGAGATAGAGTTAGAGATAGAGATAGAGATAGAGATAGAGTTAGAGATAGAGTTAGAGATAGAGTTAGAGATAGAGTTAGAGATAGAGTTAGAGATAGAGTTAGAGATAGAGTTAGAGTTAGAGATAGAGATAGAGATAGAGTTAGAGTTAGAGTTAGAGATAGAATTAGAGATAGAGTTAGAGATAGAGTTAGAGATAGAGATAGAGATAGAGTTAGAGTTAGAGATAGAGATAGAGTTAGAGATAGAGTTATACAAACTTAGATAGAGTTACAGATAGAATTAGAGATAGAGAAAGAGATAGAGATAGAGACAGAGTTAGAGATAGAGTTAGAGTCAGAGATAGAGTTAGAGATAGAGTTAGAGATAGAGTTAGGGATAGAGTTATAGATAGAGATAGTGTTAGAGTTAGAGATAGAGATAGAGATAGAGTTAGAGATAGAGTTAGAGATAGAGTTAGAGATAGAGTTAGAGATAGAGTTAGAGATAGAGTTAGAGATAGAGTTAGAGATAGAGTTAGAGATAGAGTTAGAGATAGAGTTAGAGATAGAGTTAGAGATAGAGTTAGAGATAGAGTTAGAGTTAGAGATAGAGTTAGAGATAGAGACAGAGTTAGAGATAGAGTTAGAGTTAGAGAAACCAATTTTACAACGAAAACAGCCTATACAGCCTATTCGATTTTTGACAAATGTTTATGTGAAAATAATGAAATTAAAAATGTTAATTCAATATATTAAACAACCATTTAATAAACTTTTGAGAATTTTATGCTAAGACGTACGGACTCATTCATTTTGTCCTCGAATAAAATCCCATTTTATTTTAAGTATGAAAACTCCTTGCTACTAAACTTTTTAAATTGACTAAAACATTTAAAACTTAACTGCAAAACTAATGATCGAGCTCGTAAACAAAAGTCACGACCGCGTAAACAAAAGTCACGACCGCGTAATAGAAAGATGCCTATGCGAAAGATATAATTTTCGAATCATAATTATAGCCTCTGAAAGTACGCCATGTTTAACAACTGTATTGAAAAACATATTTTTTACGGTATCAGCAGCGGGATGGTTACCGATTGATTTCAGTATTATACTGCAAAACCGTGCAGTACAATGTACTATGAACCAATAGTCTTGTTATCCAGAGTCAGCCACATTAATATGGACCTGAAACAGACAAAACATTTGATACCTACCATAATGTATGTAAAATATGGTGGTGTATGTACAAATAAATCACCGTTACTATTTACTTAGCTGTAAATTATAATTTTATTAAAATTATTCATTTTTGTCAAAACATGTTTTGAATGGGTTGAAGCTTAATTAAAATTCTTTTGTCAGAGAACACTGACAGAGAGCTTTTTTTAGCAAGTCAATCTGAAAAATATATTCTACGAATTTATTTAATTTTGGTTTTAAACATTTCAATCGGAGTGACATTTCATTTTATCATAGGTACCTTTCTTTCTATTCTCATAAACACACATACCTATTATATTGTCCGCTATCGCTCCCTCCTCTAACTCACACCACATCTCCGTTGCGTTTACACAGTGAACGTAAGTGACGGCCTGTTCAAACTCGCCGCGTGCAAATCCACCATCAGACCTGTCTCGAGACGTTACCTCGTGTGTGCACGTCATGCTAACCCTGTGTTAGGGCATGACGACGTGTTACTGGGTAACCTTTGATGTAATTTAATATTCTTGTGTAGTTCCCAATATGTTGACATGGTGTGTTAACTGGCAAATTGAGGGTGAATCTACTAGTACCCCTTTACCTGAACTTTCGGGGAAGACGTTATATTATGGTGCTGTTAACATGATTTTAGAATTTGCTGGATAATAAACAGCAGTCTCAGAATTGCGAAACTTGAGTGGCAGTGGGCAGGGCACTTTCTTGCAGAACGAAACGTCGAAGGAGCCGCACGCTGGATGTGGAACACACGGCATCGGTCAATGTGATAACGCTTGGGCATGTTCAGCAGTGGACATCTTTCGGCTGAAATGATGATGATGAAACAGAGGAAAATTCAAGGGATATCTATTTCATTTTTGGTTCATGGGTAACACTAAACGCAAATGCTAACGCTGTATTGTTTCAATGACGGTTCACTTAGTATGTTCCTGTCTTGTCTGCACACCTGAACTTAGAAGACCTCATATAATAATATAAACTACTGAAGGGTTATCTTAACAACCTTTACAGGGAGGAAAATGAATATCCTAGGCAGGAAGTGAACCCGTTGATTTTGGAAAAAAAATCATACACAATATTATTACACCATTCGATTATGTTGCTAATAAGGATCAAATTCTGGAAAGTAATACCTTACGGCAAACTTAAGGAAATACTTCATTTCAAACAACTAGGAATATTGACTTTTCAAAAATTCAATGATGCAGTTTTAGTTTTCATAAAAATCGGCCTCGTGACTCCTTTGAGTGGTTTTCGGTTTTCCTCATAGTTTTAGATTTGGCCACCCACGGTCACTTGAAAAACCTCACCCTGTATTTTTTTTTGGGTTGTCCTTCACTATTCCTAAACCACTGCAACTCCTGAAAGCCAGTATCAACAGTGGCGACCACCAGAAAAGCGCTGAGGCCATTGTCTCGACGCTTTGTTAGCTCGATGAAGTCCTGGAGAATGAATTTAACTGTCATTGATCCCCCAACGAAATTAATCAGAAAAGAATAAAGGAGAAGTTAGAAAACAAAAATATTATTTCCACTTCCCTCCATATCATACCTCACTCTGTATATTATTAGATGTTACTGATAAAGAGAGTCTTTGGATTTTATCTTTACTGTAGCAAATGGTAAGAAATAACTAACGTAAAGATAAACCCATTTATCACATTGGGCATTCCTATGATGATATAAATGCAGCACATCCTCTGTATTCTAATCTGAAAGATGGCAGGAATCCGTGGGGGCGTCTATGGTTATGACAAGTTTTAAAACTCTCGAATGGCAATATTTACAAAGATGAGTGACTCCAAAAACTAAGATGGGACTTGAGGGCCAAACCGAAACTTAAGTGCAATTTCAGTTTTCTCTGAAAACCAGCTCAAGTGTCCTTTGACTTCTCATAGTTGTAGATATTCCTCTGAAGTTCTATCTTAAAATGTTAAATTCTGTTCGGCATTGTAGATAAAACTTAGGTAATTAAGAGCCTAGACAGACTAGGTGACTTATTATTTCAGCCTGTTACTGACCCGCTGCAAGTTAAAGGCCTCTTCTTCAACAAAGAAATCACTAGCATTATTGCTCGAGGTGGTTTGATGATGCGTATGTTACCTATAAGTCCAGCAGCCGAATTGCGTAAATTCGGCAAAGGAAACAGTTTGGAACCTTCAAAGAGTTAGAATCATTTCTTTCAACGTTTTCGGTATTGCGAAACTAATTTGGAATGAGTACGATCATCCTCCTGATTATTTATTTCCAAATAATTAAGACATAATTTAATTTTATTTTTCTTACAACGAATGGTCTTCTAATGCTTATTATTTTTTTACAATCAATTCTACGTCAAAATAATGGTCATGGAAAGATTCATCTCCTTTTCTTTTCAGAGTGAGATGCGATACGTAAAGTCGTTTTTGTGAAGGTTCCAAACTGTTTCCTTTGTCGAATTCACGTACGCAATTTGGCTGCAGGTTACGACACGATGTTTTCTTCACCGTTGGCAGTGATCTCACCACAATTAACATAGAAAATATACATAAATTTGAAAATTTCGCATTGGTAATTGCCCGGATTTGAAACCACGGCGTCAAGCACGAAAGGTGAGATCTTACCCGCTGGGCCACCACGACATTACTCTCAAAATATATAATATCTATATACTGTTCAACATTTTAGATTGAACTTGGATGATTAAGGGCCTAGATATACTAGGTGCCCTAACCACACTCAAATTAGTACGCAAGTTCATCTTACGCCAAAGAAGACGATGTCTGTAAAGTTTCTCCTCACATAATTTTTGCTTCGACTCTTCAACGAGACAACTTTTTAACAATCTCGCTTATAATTCGTATGAGAACGCGGTAACCTGCTTGCCTTACAACAAACATACAAACGAAAATACTCTATATTTCAAACAACAAACGATTCATAATTGCCTGAACAGATTAATGAGATAGTGATACAGAAATATGAGCTGTATGGTTTAGATTTTGAAGTTCAAAATTTATTGAAAGTTTAAGTGTGTGTGTTTTTAAACAATTGTGGGAACTTTTCTTGCTATTGTTTTTAAACTCTCGACATAACCTTAGGTTCATTTTGGTTCACTGAACCTAGACCAGTCGACTGTGACTGAAACCGTGTGGTTTTTGTTAAACGATAGCTCAGAAAGATGATATAAAACCTTGTTAGTTATTTTAATGTGCTTGGGAAAACTGATTTTATCGTTCAAGAAATAAATTAATATCAAGTCATATTCAACTTTCTTGTTAGAAGTAGGGAAAACTGTGTGAATATCATAATTAGCATGGCTCACATAGGTTTTTGATGTTTGCATTGTCATTATGATCAAGCGTGTTTAGATTGTCTCTAGCTAATGTAAAAAATATCTCAAATCAATTAGGACATTAGTAATTAAATTAAAAATATTTCTAGCAATTAAAATATTTGTAATTTTCTTTCCTGGAGCGACACTGACTTCTAAGATTCAGGCATCTGCCTAGTTTGGAAGTCAGGGTTCCATCATTTGTAATTTGCCTTATCGTATATTTATGGAAAATTCTACGTTATTAAACTTGGATTCAATGTCCTAAAATTGCTGACTCCCAGAGTACATGTTGTTATCTTAAAGGAATCTTATAAAGCAATTAAAAGGCGTCAATAACCGATATCTTGCATGTTTCTAAAAAAAAAAACAAGTGCAAATCGGTACTTGCAATTTCGCTTAGTAAAAACCGCCACCACATAAAGAAGTAAAGTGGCAATTATTTATTCTGTCTCCTCTGATATTCTTTTCTGATTAATTTCGTTACGGGAATCTAGACAGTTGAATCTTTCTCTGGTACTCGTCGAGGTGGTCACTATTGTTGGTTCTAGCTTTCAGGAGTTTATTGGAAATAGTAGGGCGGGCTTGTCCCAATAAAAAAGTGAACTACAAGGTCTACCGCGGTTGTATTGCCTTGCCGCCCTAAGGCTAATTTTGCCGTCATGATTTTTCATAGTTGACGTCTCTTAATCTTCATTCTTCTTTGCTCCTGGTAGTTAGCAACAGGCTGGTCTCAACCACATGATACACGTGCGATGTGTATAGACGTACGTCCATCATGTGGCTGAAAGTAACGCTGTTTCTAGAAGGTTCTGCTTTGTTCTTCTTTAAGATCTCATCAACGGCTATATAAATTTAATATATTAATATATAAACTTCACATCCTAGACAAAGCTTCTATCAAAAACAAAAAACTTTATGTAGGTAGGTAAAATGAGTACGGTGTAGTTCAATTTAAACTTAATGGTCTAAGAATATACCGCAACCTAATATGCAGTAGCAATTTCATTTGAAAGCGTGGGTGAGGGGTGGGATTCTAAACTTCACAGTCGCCACTAAGTTTGAATTGAACAGTATAATCGAGAAGGTTTTTAGTAAGCAAATACAGTACTAGAATTCGGTAACTGGAAATAAATATGGGGCGAGATGAGAAAGCACAGAGGCCCCGTGTATGAAAAAAACTGTGAGATTGAATCAAGTAATATATAGTCTTTGGTTATCCATGACATTCCCAATAAACTGTGTAAGGACCACCATAAATCAAACTAAAATCATCGGCACAAAGAATAGGCAGACAAAATACAAAAATGCAATGAAAGACTTACCAAGAAAACTGAAGGAACTGCCGTTATTAACCAAAAATAAAACTATATTGCCACTTGAGTATTATTGACTCGTTTGGTGTCTCAGACGTGTGTATTTGTACTATGCGAATATAACGGTACCGTCTGTTTTTATACCGGTTTCTTTGTTTACACTCAACGTGTTGTTAGTTTCAGTATGTACAGGCTGGTTTGTTTTTCACAGTTTTAAAGAGTAAAACTGGCATCAATGGCAGTTTACTAAATATTTTGCACATAACTGCAAACCATTTTTAAAAAAAAACTTTTGATGGATCAATCTGTATAAATAAGAATGTATGTAGTAAACTATTTATCCGATTGTGATGAAAATTTGGTGCGTTGTTCTGCGAAAGTTTCTAGCCCAAAAATCTATATAATTACGTGGCATTTATTACGTATTATTAAAGTTTTCATCAATTATATATTCATCATCAGCATTTTAAGGTTCCCACTGCTGGGACACAGGCCTCTTCTCTGTGGGAGAGAATGGGCCGTAATCTCTTTATTAACTTATTGGTGGAGACCACCTTTTCGAAATTTTGATTCTAAGACATGCCGGTTTCCTCACAATGTTTTCCTTCACCGTTTTGAGAGCAGTGGTGATGAAATAATTTACACAAAGTAAAGCACCTGCCTGGGTTCGAACTCACTCTATGACACGTAAGTCACGGCTGTTACCACTGGGCCACCACGGCTCTAATTATATTTTGGTTGTAGGTATTTTTTTTCAGCATCATACATGAACAAGCATTTAAGTTACCAGAAGTGTATTGGTAGTCCTCAAGACATCTTTTCATATTTGAGAGAATAAACTTCATTTGCCGCACCTCCTCTCTGGTTTACTCAGCTGTTTGCTATTACCATTGTCTTTTCGAAAGAAGTGGGGAGAAACTTTTCAGTTACGTCATACAATATCATCAGAAATAACTGCATATAACGGTTCCTATGCATCTCTAAATAGTATAAAGCAAAGTCGTTGTCCGAGTCTTTCGACTGCGTTTCTTCGCTAATTTTTTGTAAACCACGCATTGGATTTTAATACGGTTTTTACTAATATGTAATTTGTGTGAAATTTGTCCCATGCGAAGCCAGAGGCGGGGCGGTGTTAAACATGTGTCAGCATCAACGCCGCCACCTACGAACATGACGTCCCACAAACCCTGCAACGCGCAAGCGAAGTTTTCGGCGCGATTTCAAGACATACAACAGACCGACAACAACCAGACACAATACCCGTCTGGTCAGAGGATCCTCCTTTTTCAACGTAGGATTGCGGGACTTTCCACACTGTTCCGTTAAATTGCTTGTAAACAGTTGCTAAGAGCAGTGGCAGCCCTGTGGTAACGGCCCCGACTTACGTGCCATAGGACGTGGGTTCAAGCCCAGGCAGGCGTTTTACTTTGTGTAAATTATTTCATCACCAATGCTCTCAAAACGGTTGAGGAAAACATCGTGAGGAAACCGGCATGTCCCAGAACCAAAAATTCGAAGACATGTGACATTCACCAACCCGCACTGTCTCCGCGTGGTGGATCAAGGCCCATTCACTCTCACTGAGAAGAGGTCTGTGTCCCAGCAGTGGGAACATTAAAAAAAGATGTCGCCTTCTAATCTAAAAGGATTCACCTGAATAGGAAAATGATATGCCTGATCTGATCTCCACGATCCAGTAAATTTTCTGTTAAAACCAAATTTTAACATTTTATTTACGCAAATTCTTTACTGTTATACTGTGTATTGAAACATCAAGGCTTTAATTTACAGTTATATAAAAACACCTGTATTTGTTAACAGACACGTAATTGAACATAATTGGTTGAAATATTTTGCACAAGCGAATATCTTAAAATATATTCTTTGGGCAATGGTTCTTTTGAAAACTTTTTATTTGAGACTAATCCACCACACTATTCCCAACAACTGCAACTCTTGAAAACCCTAAATCACTACAACACCCACCAGAAAAACGCCGTGGCAATGAATGAGTCCTGGAGAAACTATTCAACTTCTGTCCTTATGCCAATTTATTTAAAATCAGCGCAGTATCTCGTCTTCTTCCATACATGTTCAATACTTTAAGCACACAAACGTTCAGAGGCAGACTTAATGCCTTAGGCATTTTCTACCAGTCAAACTTTGGGTGATGCAGAGAAAAATAGTGGTAGGTTCAATAATTATAATAATAAAACGCGATAAGATAATATTCATTTAAATACAAGACTTAAATATAAACTAAAAATAAATCAAATAGAATTATACAATAAATACCCAAAAGAATAGAATATAATAGAATTAGTTATAAAACTGTCATGGTCACTAACATTAACATTATAAGCGGGATATTTACCATGATTACTGTTTGTAGCGAGTTTCCGATGTTCCGGTGTTTATGAGGAGACAAATCGGTCTGCCCTCTTTCTTGTTCGTTTTTTGCACTCGGTACCGCTACCATTGTCACTCACAACGCAATTCTGTTCCCGACACACGAAACTCAAAACTGAACATCATAAACACCCACCCGCAATAACTTCAGTTTATCCGTGATCATGGTGCTTGCAACAGCACCGAAATATCGGAAACTCGCTACAAACAGTAAATATGGTAAATATCGGATACTCGCTACAAACAGTAAACATGGTTAATATCGGAAACTCGCTACAAACAGTAAACATGGTAAATATCCCGCTTATAATGTTAATGTTTGTATAATAGAATTATTTATAATTTATGACTATATTCTTAATTTACTTAAAAAATTAGTTGAAATAGACAATTAAAAAAAAATGCGCTGTGACGATACTATTGCCAACACAAAGGTACAACTGAGATGAAAACAACTGAAACTGAGTCAAAATGAATGAGTCCGTGTCCGTGATTTGAATGCCAAGTTCAAAATGTTCTGAATTATGACAGATTATGACGGATAGTGTTCGGATATATTGCGTAAGCTTCCATACAAGAAGTACTACGGCTACTTCGGAAATCGGAATTTCACGGACCTGGATCGAATGTAACCACCCTTACTCTCAACTCAAACACTTTACGCTTTCGCCGATGGGATGCCACTTTCGCTAAAACTCCAGGATAGTTGATGAATTTTATCTAACTAAGTCCAATAGGTTATACCAAATATCGGTTTCCGAAACAAAAATAGTACAACAAACGCCTACCTCAAAGCAAGCTGCAATAAATGAACTCACGGCACTGTTATGCTGTATTATTTTTAGTTTTCACATGAAATTGGAACGTGCTGCGAAAATATTGATAGGCGCTTCCACATTACAATGGCCACAGAGTACCGAGGCGTCTCAACGGCCACTATTAGAGACGGCATTGTCGAAAAGACCATTTTGTATGGGCAGTTTTGACAATGCCATCTCTGGTGTGTCAGTGAGTGTCACCGTTTACTCATACAAATTAATGGCCTAGGACAAGGTTAATGGTGAGGCCAAGCGAACGTAATTTTGTGAGTTGTAAGTCGCGTAAAATGAGTCGCGGGATTCGGTTAGGCTGCCAGACGGACGTATGGACGTAATTGCATTTGCTATTCCGCGTTTGCAAGGAGCGCTGTTGCTTGCCTCGCTCTCCTCCCTTACTTCGAGCGGAATTCGGTTGAAATAACGTGCGTGAGTCAGCAGGCAACTCAGTTTACGTCGCTGTGTGGCACAAACAGGCTAAAGTCCTGTTTGTGCCACACAGCGACGCATATGAAACCGAATGCAGCTTAAATTCCGCGACGCTGTGAAGGGGCTCCAAACTGGCACTGTATTTGGGATGGTATGTTTTCAATACAGGGTGTAACAGAAAGGATTGATCACATTTTAAAACTGCTTTTGCTCACGTAAATGAATAATTTTGAAACATATTTTAATTTTTATTGTTGAAATTTTATGTTTAAGTATATTTTACAAGTTAGTTTAATAGGGAAAATTGGTTTATTTGTAAAACAAAGGTGTAAATATGTACATACTGAATCAGTGGCGGTAGCTTCATATAAGCCCAAAACCCTGCCTTGACTGTGCCTTACTAAAATGTTCGATAGAGAATCAATATCAAACCTGAACTATTTAAAAGTTCGCGCGCTTAATTATTATCAAAATAACACAAAGCAATGCCACACTACAACACATCGCGATTGTTCGCGCCCGCCCAGAGAGTTGCAGCATCTACATATAGCTATCTCGCTTACACGCACCGGCTTTTGCCGGGCGTTCAAATACTATCTCTGTCTCTTTCGCACTTATAGCGATGTGCCGTATAACGAGTTAGAAACTTGTGCGTCATTGTAGACGATCCGTTTGGAAGATTTAAGCCGTGCATGCCTATGAACTTGCACGCGTATGCGTGACCTTGTCACCTTGCCAACTCTGCAGTGTTGCCGTTTTAGCGACGTTGTGAGATTTTGGAGATTTTAACGAGTTTGGAGATTTTTTTTAAGATTTAGCAACAATAAAAACTAGCGACTTTTGAAAATAACGAAATTAAATATTCAAGCAATATCTTAAAAATAAAAAATTTGCGACATCTAGCTAGATTTTTCATATACCTGGCGACTTTTTTTTGCCAAATGACAACACTGCAACGACCTGAGTGCAACTCACTTCAGTTCATATCTCTTAGTAGTCTGTGCTTCAGTTTAATTTGCTTGAGTGGGAAAAGTTTTGTTGTTAAAGTTTTTTGTGTTTTCTTAGATTTTCTCAGTGTTACAATTGTTTTGGTGACTTACCTACAACAACGGAGGTAATTGTACCTTGTGAGGATTTAAAATGCGTTCAAGTTTTGATTGGCTAAGATAAGGTAAAATCTTTAAACTTTGCTCAGCAAAAACAGTTAATTTCTGTGTATTTCTCAGACTAGTAAATCGCTTAAACGAAAATTTTATAGATCTGTGTATAAAACTAGTTGGACTGTTGGCTGTTCGCACACTAATAAGTTGTATTGCTGGTGCTACATATTTTTTTCGAATGAAGATTCCGTTTGGAATACATCTGGTTATAATGATTTAAATAACATATCTGGCGCCATTAAAAGGCACGCAAATTCCCATAAACACCTGTGTGCAATGGTTTCTTTCGGTAATTTTGGTAAACAACGAATTGAGACATCTATATCACGCCAGTTATCTGAGGAAATTTCAAAATATAACACGCGCGTTGATAACAACCGTAGTGATATGTTTATTATATTCAATCTAGCACTAGCATGCCTTCAGTGAGCTTTGGTTACCTCATTCACCGCACGACAAGCAAGAGTGAAATTGAAGAAAGAAGAGGAAAGAAGAAGATGGATGAATTCACTTTTAATTTATTGTACCTAACCAGTAGTTTATGAGAAAATTGCGATGATACATAAGTAGGTACCTACATACTCAGTCGAAAACTGAACTTTATTTTTTTGAAATCGGTTAAAATTTTATTGGGCTTGCCTTATTTTGAAACCCTAGGCACGCTACTGTACTGAATAGGTGTCTATAACATTATTTATTCTGTGGTATAACATCGTCTTGGAATACTGTAAGATGTATTTTTGGTGTGAAATAAATAAATAAACTTTCTCCAAGGAAGTAATTCTAAAAATAGTTTCTCCCATACAATTTTGCTCAGCTAAAGAAAGTAGTTTATTTTTTGTGCAAATTGTTCATTGGCATGAGCCGAAACAATTTTTAAAATATGCTCACACTGTTACGCCCTTTTTAACCGACTTCGCAAAAAGGAGGAGGTTTTCAATTCGGCTGTATTTTTTTTATGTGTGTTACCTCAGAACTTTTAACTGGGTGGACTGATTTTGATGAATCTTTTTTCATTTGAAAGCTGGTGCTTGTCATGAGGTCCCATTTAAATTTCATCAAGATCTGAAGAAGAACTTCGGAGATATACATCAGAACTCTTCAATAAATAACGGCAAATCACTCGGGATAGCTGCAATCGGATGTATGTTTATTAGTTTTTAAACTGTCATGGTCACTAACACTAACATTAACATTATAAGCGGGATATTTACCATGTTTACTGTTTGTAGCGAGTTTCCGATATTTCGGTGCTGTTAACCGTCGTGTTATAAGTCGGTGTCAAAAAACGATGAAACCAAAACAAGAACACCGACTTCCGAAATTGAAGTTATTTTTCACTTTGTAGTGTTTTTATTTTGAAATCGGTTGTATTTTTGTTAAAAGTTTTTTTAATTATGGCATCCCTAGTCGATTCCCAGCTCTGTATCGCTGACCTACATAACTTTCATTATTGCGTACCTTTTGTTGCACTTTTCCTTTTTATGTGTTTCCCGGGAACGATAAGGTTACCCTTTGCTCCCTTTATATTTTATTGTTTGTCAGTAAAAGATAATGTAAATAAAGCGTCTTTTTTCGTAGGTGGATGTTTAATATACATATTATATCGAAAATCACATCACATCCCACTAATATTATAATGTGAGTGTGTTTGTATGTGACTCTTTCATGCAAAAACTACTGAACGGATCTGGATGAAATTTGGCACAGAGATAGATTATAGTCTAGAATGGCACAAAATATACTTTTTATCCCGGGGATATATTGCCTTGGGATAATTTTCGTCTTTCACGTAGGCGAAGCCGCTGGCAGAAGCTAGAATAATATAAATAGTAAAATTTGGTCTAGTGGTCGTTTACGGTACTGTTTATCATGGAGGCCAGGATACGATACCCGAGTTGGTATTGGGGGTTGGTCAGTGTGATTTTGCCATCAGAGACTTAGCAATGTCAGCCTAATTTCAATGTGTACT
This sequence comes from Orthosia cruda, assembly GCA_964057195.1. Taxonomy (NCBI): domain Eukaryota; kingdom Metazoa; phylum Arthropoda; class Insecta; order Lepidoptera; family Noctuidae; genus Orthosia; species Orthosia cruda. The sequence goes on along the minus strand of OZ059839.1, from coordinate 39,397,406 downwards.
CAGTTAGTGGCAAAAATATTGCCGCCTCTTATGGAAAAATACTAAACCTCTTGCCTTCTCTCTGAGAAAACAGTCGTGATGTTAGTAGTGTCCAACGGAAACTAAACGTTCATCAAATGATGGACAAACTATGTTTGCTTCAATAGATCAGTCAGGACATCAATACCTGGTAATATTTGGGTCCAACATTGGCGGGAAAATATCAATATGAACAAGCTTTATATGAACTAAATAAAACTTAGATAAGTAAGTAAACACACAAATATAATATTTTCATAAAATAGTAATAGTAGATTACTTCTACGACGACGTACGGGGATGCGTCATCGGTACATAGTGGGCATCCCACCTATACGCACAAAACATTTCGGGCCACTTTTGTTGTGCGTACAGCTAAGGAGTGAAATTCCTTGCCGGAGTCTGTGTTTCCCTATAGTTACAATCTAGGGGTCTTTAAATCAAAAGCGAATGGGTTTTTTTCTAGGCAAGCGTGCTTGACCGTCGACCACATCATCGCTTACCATCAGGTGAGATAATAGTCAAGCGCAAGCCTATAGATTATATTAAAAAAAACTACCTACTATTATACGAAAATATTATAATTAAGTGAAATCCCTGACTCCTGTGCTAGGGCTTCCTGTGTTACAGGAACAGGTGCCCTCTCCCGGCAACAAATACAGTTCAATCTTATGCAATAATTATCAAAATTAAATTAAAACCATAGTTGTAAAGATAAACAGAAAAAAAAGGATTGTTAGTAATAAACTTTTTATTTTTTTATTTTGGGTCGACGATGTAGTACGCTTACCTAGAAGAAAACTATTCACTCTTGATTTAAAGACTCCCAGGTTGTAGCTATCAGGAAATACAGACTCCGGCAGGAAATTGCACTCCTTAGCTGTACGCATAATGAAAGTATTCCCAAAACTTTTGGTGCTTATGGGTGGGCTGTCCACTATGTACCGATGACGCATCGCCGTACGTCTTGTAGTCCGATGATGGAAAGGGCTAGAAGGAATTAGTTCATGCAATTCCAACGCACACTCCCCGAAATGTAACCGATAAAAACCGACAGACTGGCAACTTGGCGCCGATGTTCGAGGCTCTGGAGCCTAGACTCGACCAGTATCTCTTTGCCGACTTTGCCTCTTGGCCCGTTTTTCGATCGACTCTAGTGCATCTAGCTGGTACTTGGCAAATCCGTCCTAGAGACGAGAGCATGACACCATGCATGACCGAACTTACGCTTGATACAAGTTGAGCAACTGTTCTGGCGTGAAGTACTGTCTCACCTTTGCAAGGACCCCCAACTTTTTGGCAGCCAGTTGAGCTTTTGCCTCAATGAATGAGCCAAAACTGAGGGTCGATGTCAACGTAACGCCAAAAAGCTCAAGATGGTCCGTTATCGGCACGGTCACACCACGGTAAGGCGGAGCTGGGTGGAATTGGCTCCTTTTGGCGGAAAAAGACACGCCTGGGTCTGAGCAGCATTGAAACTGACCATTTTGCTATCGTCCCACTCGGAGACTGCCTTCAAAGACAGATTCAAGCGCCCTGAGGCCCTGAGGACCAGTAGCGCGCGCGTCGGATACGTATCGCTCAGCAACAGTGCTGTCGTCTGCATACCCAAAGGTAACAGATTGACGGGTTTTAGCAGATCACTTATATGCAGCAAGAATAATGTTACCGAGAGTACCGACCCCTGAGGGACCCCGGCGTTGATATCAAGTTGGTCAGACGAGCGGCCATCAATAACCACTCGTATAGATCAGTCCCTCAGGAAGTCTGCAATCCAATCGCACAGACCACTGGGCAGACCGAATGAAGGAAGCTTACCAATAAGGCTATAAACTATAATGGTGTGTGTTTGTGTTGTGTATGTAAAAGCTTGAGACTTATCCTTAATACAGTACAATATGGACGTAACGCCTTAAGCTTTTATGAAAATATTATAGTTACATATGTTTACGTACCTACCTAAGTTTGACCACATTTAAAATAGAGTTGAGTTCATTAAATGCCCCTGGGTAGTAGTAGACTTTTATTTAATCTGAAATATATTTCTAAGTTTTTCTTTTTACTTAATTTAATTTAAACAATGAAGAGCAAAATCGGGAACTACTTAAATGAGTTTTCTCTCTTTTATTATTTCACTTTAAAACGTTTTAAATGTTAGGTTTAAAGATATTTATTCTCAAAAAAAAAGACACAAAGTCACTTACATGAGAACAATGCTTAAAGTAAATTAAATAAAATTCGTCACAGACGTCACGACAGCAATTATGATGCATCCATCCAATGCATTCAGCTTTAAGGAAGGGTGTTATTTGAGATTAAATATGCAGCTAATTGAGTTTTGAATGCATTGAATGAGCGCAACCTTTTTATACATGAGGGTATTTTGTTGTATAATTGTGCTCCTTCAAAACTTAACATTTTTTTGCCAAACTTAGTTCTCATCTTCGGTAAAATCAGAAAACTAGCTCGGCGACTGCTACTGGGTTACTTGTTTTAATTTAATAAATGATAAGTTAGTCTGTATACTTTTGTTGAGTGCTTTATGGATAAAAATACATGTATGGTAAATATATAACTGTCTGATGTTCATTATTTTGGTTTCTTCATAGATTTTGCACGTTGATGTCAAATATGGGTAGTTAAAAATCATTTTTATTAATTTGTTTTGTGCAACTTGGAGACTTGCTAGCTTCGTCTTGACTGCACTGCCCCAAACTTCAATCAGATATAGTAGGTGTAGTTTTACTAAGGCGTTATAGATGGTGTAACGTAGTCTATGTGGAATACATCGAACTATTTTTCGGAGGGAGCCAAGTAGAGACGAAAGCTTTGTTTTTATATGATCCAAGTGAACAGTGCATGATAGAGAACTATCTATTCTCAATCCAAGGTATTTCTCACAATGTTTTTGGTGTAATGGCACATTTTGGTTACTAATGGATTATGTTTTAGAAATATTAATTGTTAATTAATTATATTGAAACCATGAAAAAAGGGTGTTTAAATCATCTTGAGCCTGTGTTTTTTAAATGTTACTTCGGTTATACTCGTTGTTGGTTTTTTATTAGACACCTTTACATTGCATTGTTTTGGAAATAAATAGTGTTTTGAATTTCATATGGCACAGGGTTTTGTTATGTATGTTTCTTTTAGATCTTAAATGCTTTGTTTTCGTTTTTGTAAAGTTTTGACATTTTTATTAAACGATTTAGATCGTGGTCTAATGCCTTATTATTCATTAGATCATTAAAACAATAAATTAATGAAAATAAACTTTATTTGAAACGTTTAAATTGTCTTGCAAGAAAACATACTTATATGAAACAGTAAACAAAAACACTTACTATTAACAATGTTAACAAATATAAAAAATATAGCAAAAACATTTTTTTTATGAACATACAATAAAAGTAACAAAAAATAATGTAACTGTTATGAACTTAAGCTATATATAAATTAGTTTAAAAAAATTACTGTCATCGATTAAATTCCATAATCATTACGAATGATAGCGGCCCCATGTTCTGCCAGCATCATCACCCCAGCATAGATCTTGCCTCTGATCACGGTTGGCATTGCTGAAGCATCAATCACACGCAAAGAACGGATTCCAAGCACGTGCAGATCAGCATCCAAGACGGTCCCCATGGCACAAGTACCAGCGTAATGCCACATCGTTGCAGACATTGATACAGCATAACACTTCCAGTATTCTAACGACCCAAAATCAAAATCTTTACAAACACCAACATCAAGCAAAGAAGCATTAATGCTCTTGAAGTATTCCGTATTCAAAATTTGATTATGGTCTACAAAAGCTCTAGCAATCAAATCAATGTCTTTTTCATTACTAAACATCCCTGTATGTACTATAGGATTGTCCGCAGGATCAGAGCTTTTCAGAAGTATATATCCACGAGATTTCGGCATTACCAGACCAAGTAGAGTAAAAAGTACTTTCCTGTTCTTACTAGCTGTGTAGAAAGCATCTGAGATGTTGAAAGCGTAGCTGAACATGTTGACACTTAATTGTAAAAGGTCGGTTGATTCACATTGGAACTCTATGTTTATAGTATCGTAGTCTGCGGTTTTGTTATCAAGTGCTACGTATCTGTTAAAAGATGGAGCTGGGAATTTGTGTGGATTTGCAGCCGGGGTACTCGAGTCACACTCCCCCACCTGATACATTATTGAAGCACATGCATGGTCTTGTAAGTTCTCCCCAACTGGCAGATCAGCGATTACGTCGATACCTAAAGAAGTGAGATGCTCTTTAGGTCCGATACCTGACAACATCAGAAGCTTAGGGCTATTAATCGCACCAGCTGATACGATTACTTCTTTGTCTGCATACACTTTGATAGTTTCACCACTGGAGGTGGTCACTTGGACTCCAATCGCTTTGGTGCCGTTAAATAAGATCTTTTGAGCTTCAGTAAATAGTGACAAGTACAGATTGGTGCGGTTCTTTGCCAGGCCGAGGTACCCCAACGCACTACTTTGCCGTACTCCATCTCCAATTTCAAACAGATTCTCACCGTAGCCAAGAGCAGGAATCTGTGAGTTGATATCTGACACTATATTGTGTCCAAGCTCTTCTAATGCGCCTAAGTATTTCAGATTTGAGTAGTATTCATCTTTACCAACTTTCATTGGTCCATCGAAACCGTGGAAATTTAAATCTGATTCTTGGAGACGCTCTGGGTTTATTAAATTTTCCATTTTCTTTAAGTACTGCTGAATGTTTTCGAATTTCCACTTCTCGTCTCCAACTATTTCTGCCCAATTGTTGTAGTCTGCTGGGTCGCCGTTCGTGTGCATCATGTGATGGAGACCACTACTCCCACCTAACATCTTTCCTTGGTTCATGGTGACGACCTTATTCTGGAGGTTTTGCGCTGTTATTCCGTCATTCTCCGAGGTGTAGTTGAAATCGTATACCGAACGAGCCAGAAGAGTGAACCAGGCGGGATACTGTAAGAATAAAAAAATATAATAAACAAGCAATTAAGAATGTTTCTAAGAGAATTAGGAATCGACTCATGATTGAATTGCAAACGATATTCAAATATCTATAAATAGAAAAGAAGGCTCCCATTCAGCAGGAAGCTGTGCCATGGGGGGACCACAGCAATAAATTATCTATAAAAGATCTAAAGATTCAGTAACTAGTATCATGTTTATATATTTATGTACCTCTGACTCAATGGGGGGATATCCTCCGGCTTCGACCACCAACACACTGATGTTTTGGTTTTCTGACAGCCTGCTAGCAACAGCACATCCCGCCGAGCCACCTCCTATCACGATAAAATTAAAGCAATCGCCATCTGTGAAGAAAGAACAAAAGTATTATAATAACTTCGCCCGAATTATTGCAAGTGGCGTCTATGCCGCCACAAACGAACTAACGCCCTGACGTCACACAAAATCTTGCATCGCGCAAGCAGTTTTCGGCGCGATTTTGAACTATACAACAGTCCGACAACCACCGTCGGGCCGTTACCCGGACCAGACACAACACCCGTATGGTTGGAGGATCCTCCCATTTCCTTGGTGGTTACGGGACCTTACACCCTGTTCCGCATTCCTTAAAATTTTCCATGATTATCTTTCCCAATATATTTGGGATCGGTGCAGCATGTTTTTGTCTTCCATCTCCATTAGTAGTCATCAGAATACTCACTCCCTTTCTGGTCAAATCATCTTCCATATCGTCCATCCTTCGTGTCTTTGGACAATTAAATTGGCAGCAAGATAAAAATGTAATGTATTAATAGTTGGAGATTGATGTTGGTATGTTTATTGGCTTTTATGCGATGCACTACACTAAGGATATAGTCAAGATCTTTAATAAAAATAACGGAGTAGTGGTTTCTCGTATTCTTGGATATCCTAATTCAGGTAAAACCTTTTAAACAAGCGAAGCACAGTTTTGGCTTGTAATATTGTTACAGCAGCGACACTGGCCTTCCAGCTCTGAAGGTAAACCGAAGGGGCACAGTACAGGTTGATGTATGTCACCAATTCACCATGTCCCAAAAGCCACACACCAGCCTGGATTTAATTTTGTTTTCAGTACATTTGGGCATGTTTTATGTCATGTGATAGTGTATGACTTACCTGCAATAGTACGTTGAGCTGGATACCGCCACGCAGTAGGTTTTAGGGTCTGTATCATCTGCAAAGTTATTTGGAACGACTGGATAGTGGCCAGTGCTGTAGCCGCGTCCATCTTGTCTGAAAATAAAAGGAACAAAACATTAATGGGGTGTATGGAGACCGACCGCCATGAACCTGCACTCTAATTGTGTAAGTTCAAAGAATAGCGCACGGTATATTGCTTCATAATTATGTTCAAAAATCCATCTACTCGACAGCATAAAACACGCAATTAATACTGTTGATTTATCAAAATAATAGAAAAAGGATATACTTCGTGCGGTTAAAACAGATACGTAATTAGGGTACTGCTGTTCCAATAGGATTAGAAAGAGATCTCAAGCAAGCCCAATTGCCAGAACATGTCTGTTCTGGCCATTGGGTTGCCACCCAAGTCAGAATAACTTAAACAATTGCTGCCAATTATCAAATTGACAGCAAAAGTTCAAGGTGAACATGACTTTAAAATATAAGGTTATAGAGTGATGCTCTTATTCAAGTGATAGACAAATTAGTGATTACAAATGAACAGTAAAAATAATGCGGTTACCTATATCCCAAAAGCACTTAATTGCGAACTGAACTAAAGAAATAGCATGGTTTTTACCATTTTATATAGAACAAGCAATTTATTCCGGTAAAAGATAAAGAATATATTATTTGAACACATTATAAGACAAAAAAACAAAATTTGTAAAGTAATTAATTTTGAAGTGAATGACTTACCTGGAGGATTGATGAGCTGTCTTGTACTGCTGATAAGATAACTTTGTCATTTACTACGCCTCTTTTATATCATTTTTGAGGAGATTATTATTTGAGGAGATTGGGGCAAAATGGACTTTTAAGATAAATGTTTTTTTCAATGTCCACCAACAAGTTTGGCAATTCTTCAAGCTTTGTGAGTAATTTTAATTCACCTACAATTCTTTCCATTTTTTATATTATCACGCAGGAAATCTCCTAGCAAGGGCTATAGAAAAAAGAACATTCTATCGACAAACGTGGTTTTCCAAAATGACAAAATGTTTGTCATTTCGGAAATCCCGCAACATTTTGGTAAAACCATGCAATTTTGAGAACAGTGGTGGGCCAGTGGTAACGGCCCCGACTTACGTGTCGTAGATTGTGGGTTCGAACCCAGATAGTTGCTATACTTTGTGTGAATTATTTCATCACCCCTGCTCTAAAAATGGTGAAAAAAAACATCGTGAGGAAACCGGCATGTCCTAGAAGCAAACATTCGAAGACATGTGACATCCATCAATCCGCACTGGCGTTGCGTGGTGGATTAAGGCCTCTCACAGAGACGAGGCCTGTGTCCCAGCAGTGGAAACATTAAAAAGGCTGAAAACGATGATACTTACATTATTGAGTTTTCGTCAATTGTTGGCGGGATAGCATTTTGTCTAGAAGTTGAGTGCTCTGTCCGATGTCCTCTAGGCAATTTTTAGCGTTTTTGTGTTGCCCATTATGAATGTAGTAGCGAAGGATATATTTAGAAGGCCATCTCATCAAGTCTACATTATCAGATTCAGCCCATCTTCCCCTGTTACACAATATAACTCTTGCCACAGCTGTCAGGTGCTATCGTCAAAATATCCTTATTGTCAGCATAAAATGCAAATAATGTGATGTTATTGTTATCCAGTCTAGAAGTTTCTGTAAATTGTAATTTAAAGTTTTCTCTTGTCTCGTTTATTTATTTTCTAATTATAAATATTCAGTAAGTAAACGGTTTGGAGGACAAAATTAGTTCTGGAATGATATTGGAATGTTAATATTCTGTCAAACAGTTGTATTTGCCATTAAGGCTTTATAAAGAGAACGGGACTGATTATAAATTTTCTTTCATTCTTTTATAGGCAGCACGTAAGTCTATCATGTAAGTGTTAATTTTAATTTTATTTAATTTAATTTAAAAGTTTTTGCTACCAGGATTTTTTTTTAGTTAGTTAGTTTCTTTTGCCTCTGGTCTTGTTCGTTTTTACTCGTCATATAAAATCGGAATTGCAAATGTTTTTTTTTTGTTCGAATGAAGTTTATTTCGAAATGGTCCCATTTAAATTTGGTGTTGAGAACTCTCTTTTCTGATTAAGAACTTCGACGATATACAACCAACTTCTTCAATAAATGACGGCAAATCTCTCGTGATTGCTGCAATCGCATATCTGTTTATTCCCTGCCATATCATAACAATCTATTACCCCAGTACGCTCTAAACGGGTACGCAGACGTGCACCGTTTACCCTGGTACAGTCTCCTTCCGGTTATGTTCAAGTGACATGATATTTAAGTAATCTATTCTGGCATCTCTGTGGGAATTATAGGTAGGTACTTTACTATAGAACTTGTCCATTATGTACCACTAAAAAAGTGATGAGTAAAAAACTTTTTTTTGTAAAACAGTTTTGTCTATAATTTTCGCTATTGGCTGTAGAGCTATCATTAAACCCCTTTTCTTTCATACGAGTATCGTATCTTATGTAAGTTCATTCATTTATTACCTCTTTCTCACAGTTTTACTACTGTGATCTTGTCTGCAGAAACCGTTTATTTTACCGGTTTAAAAACTAATCCACCAGCAATTTCTCAATTTTGGCCCATACATTGAGGCAAAAGCTCAGCTGGCAGCCAAAAAGCTGGGGATCCTTGCGAAGGTGAGAAGGTACTTCACGCCGAAGCAGCTCCTCAATTTGTATCAAGCGCAAGTTCGATCATGCATGGAGTACTGTTCTCATCTCTGGGATGGATCTGCCAAATACCAGCTTGATGCACTAGAGTCGATCGAAAAGCGGGCCAAGTGGCTCATCGGTGACGAGGCGCTGGTCAAGTCAAAGTTCCAGAGTCTTGAACATCGTCGCCGAGTTGCCAGCCTGTCAGTTTTTTATCGGTTACATTTCGGGGAGTGTGCGATGGAATTACACGATCTAATTCCACCGAGCCCGTTTCATCATCGGACTACCAGGCGTACGGCGATGCGCCATCGATACATGGTGGACATTCCACCCATACGCACAAAACGTTTTAAGAACACTTTTATTATGCGTACAGCTAAGGAGTGGAATTCCCTGCCGGAGTCTGTGTTTCCCGACAGCTACAATCTGGGGGTCTTAAGTCAAGAGTGAATAGGTTATTTCTAGGCAAGCGTGTTTCACCGTCGACCACATCATCGCTTTCCATCATATAAAAAAAAAAAAAAAACGATGTCTCCCGACGCTCGACTCGCCGTTCACAACAGCGTGCTAGTGCCTACACTTATGTATGGAAGTGAAGGGTGGGTTTGGCAAAAAAGACATGAAAGTAGGATTAATGCAGTAGAAATGCGCTCCTTGCGAAGTATGTGTGGGGTAACTTTAAATGATAGGTTGAGGAATGAGGTAATAAGACAAGGTTGTGGTTTAAAAGAAGATGTAGTGACTAAAATTAAAAAGAGTATGTTAAGATGGTTTGGCCATGTTGAGAGGATGAATGAAAGGCGACTTGCGAAATGTATTTACAAGGCAGACGTGAATGGAAACGCCGGGAGGGGACGCCCTAGAAAGACATACTCGTACATTGACCTTATAGGTAATGTTCTTCAAAAAGGCCAGGTGCGCAGTACTCATAACCGGCGTGTGTGTATGACTAGATGTATGAATGTGAGTGAAGCAAAAGAAGTATGTAAGGATCGTAGCAGGTGGCGTTCTGTAGTTTCTGCCTACCCCCATGGGAAAAAGTCGTGAGTTTATGTATGTTTAAAAAGTAGATGAACAAATAATATCTATTATGACGAATATTTTTTATAGTTTCACTGCAGCAATTTTATAAATCTTGATTAGCAGATCGAATTACATTTATTTAGTCGTACGGACTTATTAATAATCAAAATTTTTTTCAATAATCATTTTCAATTAGGTAAATATTGAAAGCAATGATGAAGCGCTTTTTTAATTTTTAGGGTTCTTTTTAACAACCTGTTAAAAATCCGCCATTAACATGTTCACTTCTTTAGGGCACGCAGTTTCATGTTTTTTAACCGACTTCCCAAAAAGGAGGAGGTTCCATGTTCGACTTCATGTATGTTTTTTTTTTTTTGTGTTTGTTCACCGATTACTCCGTCAATTGTGGACCGATTTTGAAAATTCTTTTTTTGTTTGACAAAGTATGTTCCGAAATTGGTCCCATTTTAATTTGGTGAAGAACTTCGGAGATATACAACAGAACTCTTCAATAAATAACGGCAAATCTCTCGGGATTGCTGCAATCGCATGTCTGTTTGTTGTTTATAATATTTCATAACATAACATCACGCCAGTTCGCTCTTAAGGGGTAAGCAGATCTCTCAATTAACCGGTTATGTTCAAGTTTCATGAAATATATTCTGGCGAAATAGTTCCCTTACTAACTTGCCTATTAGGTACGTACAACTAAAAAGCGAAAATAAAAAAACTATTTGCAAAAAAATACTACCGACTTCCAAATACAAAACTACAAAGTGAAAAATAACTTAATTTTTTGAAGTCGGTGTCCATAACGCAAAAAAATGGTACCTACGAAAGACACCGACTTCAAAAAATTAAGTTATTTTTCACTTTGTAGTTTTGTATTTGGAAGTCGGTAGTATTTTTTTGCAAATAGTTTTTTTATTATTCTATTTTATGTTTACCCTGTACTTATGTAATATTGTATTGCCCGATTCGAAAACCGACAAAAATATTTTTTTAATGACAGTCTCGGCAGATGGCTTGTCTGGCATATAGTCATTGCAAGGAGCTCTGCAGCTAATGTAGTATATGGTACAAGGGACACCCTGCAGATTCCCAGCTGCTTGCAGTCCTCCCAGTAACATAATCAGCTTATTATGTTCCCACTGTTGGGATGCGGCTTTTTTCTGTGAGAGGGAGATGGTCGTCATCCACTATGCGGGCTTAGTACGCTTTGGAAAAACAAAACATTCAGAAACGGAGTTCCTCTGGCAGTTTTTAACGCCTGAACACAGACACACCAGAAGGCAAAAGATAGAGAGTACGCCACCCTTGTGCATAGATTCTTGTTCATAGAAAGATTCAATGTGAGGAAGAAAAAGGCGTGTGAAGGGGGTGTAACGCAAAAATCTTACGTGACGTTACATTTTCTCCCAAATCACACCTACTTCGACCCGAGTTAAGGTACTTCGATCCAAATATAACGTAGTAAGTACTATTCTGGAGAGTTGACTGTGATCCTTATTCAAGTGACTGCACAAGTGCACATAAATGTAGAATCAACTCATTTGTTATTAGATTTATCCCGTGGCTTTGCTTCTTTGGCTTTTCTCTTAAGAACCTTGCGTCGTCGTTCAGAAATGCCAAGATAATCTATGGCACTTAACTATGGTGTAACTTTCTAAATTTAACGTGTTTTTATTATCGGACGAAAATTCCTAAAAAATATCTCCTATCCCTCTCTCTTGGTCGGTCCCTCATTTCGGAGGGTCTTGGTATCAGGGTTGTATTTGGAGCGAAAAATCTGCCTCCACCGGTTTCTCTTCAGCGCGTCCCTTACGACTGTATAGAATTTCGAAGACAACAAGTCTTTATCGCATATAACCAAATTATAAAAATCTCCTTATACATATTTAAAGACGTCTAGATTTTCTTACAAACGTTTTACAGATCGCAGTATCTTCATGCTGGAGGACTTTCTCCGATTGAAACTGATGTAGGTTTCATTAATAATCTTGTAATTGTTTTTCCCACAGCTAATATTTATTGTATTATAAAATGTTCTAAAAATAATCGTCTTCTTCTTCACAGTTACCAGGACTATTCACAGTCCTACCAAGCACTATACACGGCTACAATTTTACATCAGTGAATGACAACTATACCGCGCAGAATCTTCAAGGAGGTCATATTGGTTTGACGCAAGGCAAGATGCTCGGTGGTAGTAGCGCTCTGAACCATGTCATGCACGTCCCAGGACATCCTCTAGACTTCGACCATTGGGCAGAGATGCTAAATTATGACACTTAGAAGTTCAAAAACATCCAACCATACTTGAAAAAGGCGGGAAAATTAATCGACGAAGGTTTACTTGCGTCTCCAGCCGCTAAAGAACATGGCACTGATGGACCAATTCAAATTACACTAGATTTGGATCCTACTAACCAGCTCTACTTATCTGCCTTTGAAGAGCTTGATCACGATATTGTTGATGATATCAGAACGAAGGAGACCAGAATAGGGTATACCGAAACACTTTACGCCAACGATGATGGTCTTCGTCAGAGCAGTGCGGTCACGTATCTCTCAGAAGCCAAATCGCCTTATAACCTGCACCTTGTTACATATACATCCGCCAATAAGATTCTTCTCAAAAATGGTGTTGCTATCGTTGTGCAAGCGGAAGATGCTAACGGTGACACTCTTTAACTACAAAAGAAGTTATCGTATCAGCGGGTACCTTTAACAGTCCCGAATTGCTGATGCTGTCTGGTATCAGACCACAAGATCATTTAGAATCACTTAGTATAAAAGTAGTAGCTCATCTTCATCACACAACAACATTGATTGGTATCCTAATGGAGGAAGACACATCGACTACCGCAGCATCTAATCCAGACAAGTTCCCTGTCCTAATGACAGTTAATTACGTATCTCTTGATCCTGAGCAAACGTATCCAGACTACCAGTCTATCAATCTTCTATTTCCCCACGATTCGTTTCGTTCAATTCTGCTCCAACATGATGAAGTTTTCTCTATGTGATACATTCTATGATGCGACTAATGGAAGGACTGGACTGTTCACTATTATTAATCAATTGTAGCCAGATTCAACAAGTGAAGTTTTGTTAGCAACTGCAGATCCGAAACACTATCCTTTAGTATATACTCGGACATACAGCAACAATTCTGGCATTCAAGCAACAATAATGGCAATCAGTTTGAAAGACTTCAACAAGGTTTTAAATACGACTTACTTTAAAAGTGCGAATGCTTGTCTTATTGATATGCTCTGCAAAGATTTAAGTACTGAAGATGAGTTCTGGGTTTGCAATGCATTAGCAACGTCATCAAGTTTGTGGCATTATGTCGGCACTTGTGGGGTCTGTTCTCGACAGCAGGTTGAGAGTTAAGGGTGTGAATAATCTCCGAGTTATCGACTCATCTTCTTTGCCGACAGAAGTAAGGGGCAATCCTAACGCCGTCGTTTTAATGTTAGCTGAACGCGCGGCTGATTGCATTCTTCGAGAATGGGGTATTTGTTTACTTGACAAGTGACTTCGTGAAAGGTCTTCGTTTTGAAAGAAGTTCGGTGATTGAATTAAATAAAGATACTAGAATTAACGATTTATTTTTTATTATTCACATTTAATTTTAGAACTTAATAACAATGGTTTCTTATGTACCAAAACAAAATTAAACCATAAAAAAACACTTATTTGTATGTTTACCACTTTGCAAATTGCCAATAACTTTCTAAGCCATATCATTTTTCATCCCATCAGTCTTTACTTTTCCATTATAGTTCTTTTAAGCACAATTTGCAACTTAATTATATGTAACATCGTAACATAATATCGCGCTATATTCCCCGAAGGGCACGGCAGAGATGCACCTATATTACACCTACATTTCGCTAGTTATATTTTAAGTCCCACTTATTAGGGGGCGAGCTTAGTATCATCAACTGGACACAAGTCCAGATTCTGTGCAGTTACTGAAATATTCCAGTTGGAATAAACCCAATAACTCTTTGCCTGACTTGGGAATCGAACCCAGGGCCTCATACTCAGCAGTAGTACTTGCAACCACGGTAGCAACAAGGGAGTAGAACTTAATTCTTTTTTAACCAATTTCAAAGATTTGCCTTTTAAGACCTTAACAAGGAAGATAAGGTGCAATGTTTTATTTTTTTTATTTAATGATAGGCTTGCGTTTGACCACAATCTCGCCTGATGGTAAGCGATGATTTGGTCAACGATGTAGCACGCTAGCCTAGAAGGAACCTATTCACTCTTGACTTAAAGACCCCAAGGTTGTAGCTGTTAGGGAACAAAGCAGGGAATTCCACTCCTTAGCTGTGCGCACAATGAATGTTTTAGGAAAACACTTTGTGCGTACTGGTAGGTATGTCCACCATATACCGATGGCACATTGTCGTCTTGTACTCCGATGATGGAACTGAAGATTACACAGGGTTTGAATCTTCAGTTTTAGACTACCTGTACCGGTGGCACAGGTACGGACTAACGGTACCTGAGGTATAGGTATGGACTAACTGTACCTACGGTAAAGGCATACTATAGAAATTGGGACCTTATCCAGTTGAAGAAATTTCTTCCCTCAGACTGAAACTAGGAACATTTCAACGTGTATCATGTGAGAAACAGCGCTAACGGCTGGCGTAGGTAAACCACTAGTCTAGTAGATAAGTCTACACTTATCTGGTAGAATGGTCTGGAAAACTGGTCTGGTAACCTGGTCTGGTGGTATTGTGGACCTATGCCAACCCACCCGAGGGTTCGCACCTTGATGCCGTCAATTGACGAAGAACCGACCGAAGCAGCAGCAGGAATCTTGGATCTGAAACCAAAAAGTATTTGTTTAAGTATTTAAGCTTTATTGTTGACTTAGGTATCCTTTCGTTTGATAGGAAGAGCGATTCGTAGCTAGCGGTCAAAGTGGAGATGGTTGAGAAAGGCCTTTGATCAGTAGCGAACATTTTTACCCGACTGCGGCAGGGTAGTGTTTTTCGAGCGTATGTATGTACGTCCATTTCTATAGCATGCTCTACAGCCCGAACGGCTTGACGGATTATGGCATATGAGGTGTCTTTGGATTTGTCTTAATTGTAGGTGTAATATAGACTATATCATTTTTTCATATGGCGGCCATAAAAAAGGGGGCCATACAATTTTCTTTTTCGCTGTCGTAACAATATGGGTATCAAATAAAAGCTATAAAATTATGTTACCATTTATGCACAAATTCAAGATGAGCGTAACTTTGTTAGCATAATAAATAATCATTTACCTCGTAGCTTATTTGGAGAACTTGTTCATTAATAAAACTAAAAAGACTGAAATAAAACAAATTATTATAAAATCAGAAAACCCGACTGCTAAAAAAATATTAACTGGAAATAGAAAAACAAGTACTAGGTATAATTGTATACATATATGCAGGCGGGGACAAACCAAAAATTATAGAAAAACCTACCAAAATTTCACTTGTCATCGCTGGCAGCACCTCATAAAATTATACCTGTCTGTCTGAAGGTGGAGGACGTGCTTAGTGACAGAGTTGAGGTGCGGAGTGGGGTGGCGCAGGGCTAAGGATGTGGACCAATTTGTTATCTTATACATGTTAACAGCTTGTGCAGAGTGCTACAGCATTGTTCAGCGTATATGTTTGCAGATGACTTGTGCATACTTCGCTCCGGAACTAACATAGACGATACCTACAAGCTAGTTCAACAAGATATAGACGCTGTTGTAAAATGGTCGCACGACTATGGCATCATGTTAAACCCTGATAAAACTAAATTATTTTTGATTCATTCGCCATATTTACGACCACATCGTGCGACTCCACCTTTATTCACCCACACTTATATATGCCACCATAATAACTTACTGGACTGTGAATGTAATCCTATTGAAAGAGTTGACTGTGTAACCTACCTTGGCATGAAAATAGATGAGAACTTTTCTTGGTCCCAACCTATAGACTATATTTGTAGTAAATTAAGAATATTGTTAAGTAAAATGTACCACCTAAGCTTTAAGGTTCCTATTAGTATATTAAGATGTATATACATGTCATTAGTAGATTCTAATATGAATTATATACTCTTGACAGCTATGGATTAACATTCAAAACCTACTTGGATAAATTAGAAGCTCTTCAAATTCGATTCTTGAAACTACTTGTTACTCAAAAAGCTAAAACAGTTGTAAAGGACAATAGGAAACTATTCAAAATATGTAAAATTCTACCGATCAGTTACAAATATAGTGAAATATATGTGTCTTTAGAATTAATATTTGTTTCGGGATATTTACCATGTATATTTTGTTTTTGGTTGAGAGCTCGATATACATGGTAAATATCCCGAAACAAATATTAATTCTAATGATTGTGACCATGTCAGCTTAAAAACTTATAATGTGTCTTTAGTTAATAATTAGCTTTATGTATGAAATTTAAAATGAGTGTAAATAGACTCACTGAATCCACAGTCAAACCATTACTACGGTTTTGTGGGGCTTAGTTTATAAGTTACTTACCACTATGTGAATATAAATAAATAATACCTAGTACTTGTTTCTCTCTTTTCAGTTAATAATTTTATAGCAGTCGGGTTTTTTGATTTTAAAATATATTTTTTTAGAAGACCTTTATTAAGATTTTTGGTATGCATCTTACCTATATATAACTTATCACTTAAATAAATAAAATAAAATTATTATAAAAACAAAAAACTCGACCGCAAAAAAATAATTAACTGGAAAAACCCGACTGCTTAAAATGCGAACTGAAAAGACGTAACCCACCACCCTACACCTTCGACCATATCATCACTTAACATACAAAAGCGAGCCTATAAAGAATAAAAAAAAAGAAGAAAATCATGCTGTGCAGTCGGAGGATACGTCTGGTTTTAGTCAATATTGTGAGGTGTTGCCAGAGCGATGCCAAACAAAGTTTTGGTAGGTTTTTATGTATAATTTTTGTTTCTCGCCTCTTGCAGCATCTCATAATATTTAATGTATAAATTACAGGTACCTAGTACTTGTTTTTCTCTTTTCAGTTAATAATTATTTTGCTGTAGGATTTTTCTTTTTATAATAATTTGTTTTTTTGCCTAAAATTATGATGATAATATTTAAGGGATCCCGGTGGTATATAGGGCCTTCATTGACGTTTCACAACTTCTTATGGTTTAATAAATATAAGATAAGCTGAAATATTAGTAAGCTTATCTTATATTACTTATATTATATTTATTATATATGATAAGCTCCTGCCAGCGTCTCTGACCGCGTTAAAGTTGGTAACTATCCTAAGGGGACGTCTATTCTGTCTAGGACGAATTATTGAATACGTGCCTCTTTGGTGAATTTTCACCTATTTCAATCACAAAGTTGATTCTGCTGATCTGCTTCTTATCTTACGGAGCCTATTCGCATCCTCCAGTGTTTTGAAGACGCTGCCCATTGTGAAGATCTGTGATTTAGCAGATCACATACTTCTGAAATTGGAGAAAACGACTAATTAACTATTTTAGTTTTAAAATTTAGTTATCACCCTTAATAATAAAAATGTCGACACTGTTATGCAATTGTTAAGCACACTTAATTTTAAGATTTTGAATAAAAAATATGCTAGAGTTATTTTTTTAATAAGTTCCTAAATTGTTTGTAAAGCTATGAACTTTAAATTCAAATTTTCTACAGTAAATCTAAAAGAGGCAATTGTTCTATATATTCCAAAGCTTAATGAACTTTGTTCAACTTGCCATGGTTTTGTTTAATGTTATGGTTTCATTATTTTCTTTCACGCGCGAGAATGTTACGTTTCGTTTCACGTACGTAGAAGTATTAATAGCAATTAATACGAATTCAAGTAATGTGCTTAAAACTAAACAACACTGCGATTGATAAATAATTAATGTTTATTTCTAAGCAAAATAACAGTCTCAATATTTTTAACACTCCTAAACATCATTTAATCCTTATCGTATTATCAAAACGTTTTCTTTTCTGGGAATACGGAACGTTACAACAGATAATGTTATCGTGAACGAATGAAATTTGTATTAATCTGTGGTTGATATATAGACAAGGGTTCAAATGACGGTATTAGGAAGACCACGTTTTTTTTTTTAAGTTTTGTATTACGGACAAATTTAGACCATGGTTATGCAGATAAGCCTGGACTTGATAGGACAGGTTTAAACCAAGGTTTATTGAGTTTTTTGTATTAGACTGATTCAGTCTTATTACAAGAAAAACCGGCCAAGTGCGAGTCAGACTCGTGCGCCGAGGGTTCCGTACCTACCCATTATACAGATAAAGATGAACATAATTGCCTCTAAGCATTCAAAGCGTGATTTTCGCGGTTTCTGGAAGAGCGCTAATAAAATGAGCATTCGGCCAGGCCTGCCTGTTAGTGTGAATAGTGTGAGTGATGTGAAGGATATTGCAAACCTTTTTAGAAATCAGTTTGTTTTAAAGTCATCACTAGGGAGCTCTTGTGAGATGCTGGATGCTGAGTCCCGTTGTGGCAAGGTTTCAGTGCTAAATATGTGGCCAGGGTCATCAGGTCTACCTTTAGAGGTAAATCCCCTGGATATGATGGGCTCAGTAGCTCGAGCGTTTGCAACACGCCGGTCCTCACTTACCGAGGGTTTTGGCACTGCTGTACAGTTGATGTATTGGTCATTCATACTTGCCTAATGAGGACGATCGTGGTTCCCATTGTTAAAAGTAAAACAGGTGATCTTTCGGATAGGGAAAACTATAGACCTATTTCTCTAGCAACCATAGTCGCTAAGGTGCATGATGGTCTGCTTGATACACAGCTAAACGAACATCTTGTGCTGCACGACAATCAGTTCGGATTTCGTTCAGGACTTTCTACAGAGAGTGTAGTTCTGTGTCTCAAGCAGGCTGTCAGGTAAAAAGACAGCGAAGCAAGATATTACAGCACAAGTAAAGGGAAAATTCCTAAAAATTAAAAAGTTGAAAATGAAGGTAAATTTTGGTACTTACAAGTTTTCGCGAAAAACTAAATTTGCTTATATCTTTTTATCGTGGTTACTCAGGACCTTGGTTTTTATACACCTAATAGGGACTATAGACCTCAGTATCTAATATAATCGTAATATGTATCGTTTTACGTTCCTGGGAAAATCGGTGGTGACACACGGACAGACAGACAGACGGACAGACGGACAAGAAATTGATCTTATAAGGGTTCCTTTTTTTAACTTTTGAGATACGCAACCCTAAAAATGAAATAATCCATGGTTTAAACCTGTACTATCAAGTCCAGGTTTGTCTGCAAAACCATGGTCTAAATTTGTTCGTATTACAAAACTCAAAAAATCCGTGGTCTTCTTAGTATACCGTCATTTGAACCATTGTCTATACATCAACCACAGATTAATACAAATATCATTCGTTCACCATAATATCATTCTATGGCAACGTTCCGTATGCCCAGAAAAGAAAACGTTTTGATAATATGATAAGGATTAAATGATGTTTAGGAGTGGTAAAAATATTGAGACTTTGTTATTTTGCATGGATATAAACATTTGTAATAACATTACACGTACACGTATTGACAATGTTGATTTATTTATTTTATATGTAATGTTGTGTTTATGTTGATTATACGTATTGACATTGTACACAATAATACACGTATTTATGGATTGAAGTTTTGTTTAGATTGAAGCAAATTACTTAAATTCGTATTAATTACTAATAATACATCTAAATACGTGTAACGATATTCTCGCTCGTTATATGAAACCATAACATAAACAAAATTATCGCAAGCTGAACAAAGTTCATTAAGCTTTGGAATTTTTAAGTTATCGAAGTCTCTAATAGAATTATTTGCCTCTTTGTTAATAATATAATTATATAATAATATATTGTGATGGACCAACAAAAAAAAAACGATATGAGAATTGGAGTACCGAGTAAAATGTTATATCCTCAATATTAGTTAAATCAACCATGTTAATATCCATTTTGGGGAAAAAACAATACAACACAAAAAATGATGCTAGAACCTAAAAGAGATACTTTGACAGATACGACTTAGACCATCGTTAAAAACACTTTACGAGGTTTAGCGTTAGACCATGATTTGGTCTATGGTTTATCGCTAAACCATTGTTTGTAATATAATTTTTGTGTAAACCACAGTTTATAGAGATTTAAACCTGGGTTTTTAGTTAAACCGCTTTTTGTAATAAGACTGATTGAGTTTATTTTCGGTCTGAAGCAATAGTAAAACCTACAGCAAATTCTTGAGACATAATTTAAGTTTACAACACCTTTAAAAGTATTGTAAAACATTCTTTATCAAAACATGATGGAGGAAAATTTCAAGAAAAACAAGATATTGGTTTCTTTGATGTAAGTTAGACTTACCGGTCGGTATGTAGTTGGAACTTAACTTAGTTCCAGTAAGTCAATATGAACTTGAACCTAACTTTTCCTTTGGTGCTCAGCGATGCATTCGGGATCGACATATCTGTAAAGTGTAGGAATTCATGATAAGAATGTTGTGGAAAAAACTTCAATTACTTAATATTGTATCAAAGGAAAATAACCAACAGTAAAAAATATAGTGTAAGTACCAAATTAATATATATTATTTAAAAAATATATATATTATCATCATTAATAGAATAGATCTTAGAATTCACAAAAAAATATGGACCCTTTTTTGCAAACTATAACTGATTGCAAGCTAAAAGAACTTGTGGGAAATCAAGTAGCTATGTATTTTTCTGTTACTAACTAAGGTCACTTACATCTACGAAAAAGAAAAACATATGTGGCTATCATTAGCCAAACAAAAAACTTAAGTACGATGAATTTATTTATATCATTATCATCATCATCATATTAGCCGAAAGTCGTCCACTGCTGGACATAGGCCTCCCCCAAGCGGAGGAGGATATAGTCGGACTATTTATATAATCTTCGTATATATCGAGTCATTGAAGTATATTTCTAATTAATTAACTATCCGAAATATTTAAAACAAATATTATAGATACAAAAAAAAAGATAGGAAACTTCATTTATAATCATAAATAGGGAGAAAAACTAGTCTCAGCCACGACTTTTTTTATGTTAAACCTATAAAGTTCATTATTTGTATTTATTGCTAACGTAATTAAAATATATTTTTAACAAGATGAATAAATTTAATAAATTTGATTAAACTTAAAAAAAAACGACGAAAAGAAAGAACAGGACTGATTTGCATCAGAAAAACAGAATTATTAAGAAAAAGAAAAAGGGGACCTTTATTCAGTAGAGGATCAAAAGAGACTATTTTGATAGATAGAAAAAATAAGCAGAGAGAAGTTCATAAAAAGTAAACTTACCGATTCAGTACGTAGTCTCCGACTAATTACATACCGACTGATATCGACTATTTATACTAAAATATAAGACCAGTACGGTCGGACGGGCTTTATACAAAAGATATGTTATAATGAATGAATGAATTTGCATTAAGATAATACCCTAATTTAGAAACATGTGTATTTAAGTAATTGTGTCACATAGCTTCATTGTTATTGTTATATTATCATACTTGGTATCAGGTGGTTTTAATCCTGCAAAATTATTTAAGAGAATCCATAATTAAATTCGTCCCCAACCACTTATTTTAAGGGTTAAGACATATTGAGCAGAACCAAAACAAAAGATCTTTCAGCCTTAAGTTTCACCGAATTGTGAAAGAAGGCCTTTGCCCAAAAGTGGGACAAAACCAGGCTAGCAAAAAGAAAGATCCTCATATATCGTAGATTCTGCTTATCGTCTATCGAATTTAATAATTTAAACAAAAACCTACATATAACAACAAAGAGCAAATTATACAATGTCTGCATTCTACCAATCTTAATGTACGGAAGTCAAACATGGGCCGTAACAAAAAACACAACTAATAAAATTGCCATTTGCGAACGAGCAATGGAAAAAAGCATGCTAGGAGTAAAGAGGGGAGATAGAATAAGAAACATCAACATTAGAAAAAAGACCAAGATACCTAGGGACGTAACCCTAAAAATAAAAAGGCTAAATTGGAAGTGGTCGGGACAAATGATCAGATGAACAGAAAAGTGGAGCAAAATAGTTACACAATGGTACCCAAGGGAAGGTAAAAGGAAAAGAGGTAGACAACAAAAAAGAAGGGAAGATGATATCAGGCAGGTTGCAGGCATAACATGGAGTAGATTGGCCAAAGAGAGATCAGAATGGAATAGGTGAAAGGAAGCCTTTGCCAACTGGCAAACAGACTTACAGAAAATAAAGAAGCACCAAATACGCGAATAATTTTAATTATGTAAAATATATATTTATAACAGTGCAGCAGTGTAAGATACATAATTGTATATCTTTAGTCCGAATAAAGGCTTTATTATTATTATTATAAATTAACTAATATTCATGATGTAAGGTTGGAACCTAATAATATGTCTATTTCGGTATAATAATTTTATCATCGACTGAAGTTACCTGGAAACCTAAAGTTTTCGTCTAAAAGGATAAATTGTGCAACATGCAAAAAACTCTTCTAAACACATTTAAATAAATTTCCCTTGTAATGTCTGCATTCAAATAAAAGATGTCCTTCAAAAGCTTTTCCAGAATTTAGCAAATTTTGAAAACTATATGATAAATAATTAGGTATTGACAATGATGTTTCATAATTATTATATTTAGTATTAGCAGTTTATTATGTACCCAGATGTGTATATTTTTCGATAGAACAATAATGAGCAAACAATTCAATTTTATTTAATATTGTTAAAAATTTACTTTATTTGATCATGTAAGTAGCTCGTGATTAATAATAAGAGCCGCAAGAGTACATCTTCAAGGTGTAGCAACACTTGTCGAGGTCGGTCCGTAGATGGGTGACCACTCCTTTCATAGAGTTTCATCTAAATCTAAAGTAAAAGACGAACATAAATGTTTTTGCATTGATAATATTAGTAAGAATGGAAGTACGAGTATTTGCAATTTATAATGTACACAGCTGTGTGTATTTTAAGTTGAAACAATAATAAGTATACAATTTAATTACTTAATTATGTTGAAAATACCTGTCATTGGAACATGAGATGCTACAACGTATATATTCTTTCTTTAACTTTTCAATACATTTTCTTTCTTTGAACACCTGGTGATCTACTTGCAGATCACAAAACACATTTTGATATTATGTCTAACATAAGCTACAATTTTGAATTTTGTCTTCAAATTGTCAGGTAGGTACTTTTATACCTGAAAACCTTCAAGCCATAGGTCAATAGGCTACTTCGGTTTAAATATTTAACGATACTGATAGGATTTCCCTATATCTGTTCAGTGTGTGAATGTCACAACTATAGTAGAAAAACTAGACTCGTGGGCTCGTTCGTATTGTGACTAGCCTGCGGCCATTTCTGTAACCATGTAAGTACGTTTGATATAATTATATAGTATGTATACTTTTTTTTTGTTTATCTCGGGACCTTAGGGTCCCAGTCCTTTGAAAGGCTTGCGAGGAGCCGAAACCAACTCGTAGAGTCCCCGTTAGGCATGTATCAGGAAATGTGACACCAACCGACGATTATCCCTGTATGCACTACGCAACTGCACCCAAGGACAATCTCCGGTTAGTGCAGGACTGTTGCAAATTATGGAGAAAAATCTATTTGGCTATGGATTTTGTAGGTTTAGTGGATCGACCAAAACTATAGGAGGACTACCGGCCCCTGCCCAACCACTGTTGAATTACACGGCTATAAAATAGCAGGCGGTGACTTGCACACTTAATTAATGGACCCCTATAATGAGTCGCTAGCACTTTAGCGACGTAGCGCCTAGGAAGCAACATATCCGGAGGTGTTTGAGAAGTGGAGAGGTATACCACGGCTATCAGGACAATCCCGGAAGTAAGGTCAAGATCCCTACCAGCATCTTCCTGGGTTAGCGAGTTGCCGAGATTTCAATGCTGTTGCAAGCCCCATGATCACGGATAAACTGCCGAACCGTGATCCGTGATCATGGTGCTTGCAACAGCACCGAAATATCGGAAACTCGCTACAAACGGTAAAACGGGTAAATATCCCGCTTGTAATGTTAATGTTAGTATATTATTATTTATATAATATGACCCAGGTAAAGTTGTGGCTGTACACTAGTGTTTAACAAAAGGCAAACAATATCGAGATCTGACGAAAGCTACTTTTGTTTGAGCGTCATGTTTACTTTCCAAAAAATATGTTACTATTTTCTTTCATTAATTCTTTTGTTTTTATAGTAGAAAAATAAAGGCTTTCATTGCCTACCTGAAATAATTTTACATATTTACACTTATTTATTCGGCTTGATTGTTCATTTCTTTTATTTACCAGTTTAATGAGGATAAATTTTCCTCAGTTCAATATATTTTATATTTTGGTTTAACTTGTAAAATATATGACTGCTGGCTATCTGTAAACGCGGTTGAACAAATAGATGTAATACGTTCAGTAGGTCGCATTTCAGATGTAAAATAACCAATATTAGCCGGCCGCTTGTTCTATTGAAACTCCGTACTCCGCTAGGCTAACTCAAGGTCAAAAGACGTGTGATCGATTGTACCAATCAATCTACCAAGTCATTTCCTACTACGTTGTATTCGGCTTTCTGTCTAGCCGTATTTAGATGAGTACCAGCATTCCACATGGAGCAATTGGCTATCTGACCCTCACATCACATCACATCACATCATCAGCCTATTAATGTTCCCACTGCTGAGACACAGGCCTCCTCTCTGTGAGAGGGGATGGGCCATAATCCACC
Source organism: Orthosia cruda (assembly GCA_964057195.1). Classification (NCBI taxonomy): domain Eukaryota; kingdom Metazoa; phylum Arthropoda; class Insecta; order Lepidoptera; family Noctuidae; genus Orthosia; species Orthosia cruda. The sequence goes on along the minus strand of OZ059839.1, from coordinate 39,372,663 downwards.
ACGCGGGCCCAGTGCGGGTTGGTGGATGTCACATATCTTCGATTTTTTGGTTCTAGGACATGCCGGTTTCCTCACGATGTTTTCCTTCACCGTTTTTGAGAGCAGCGGTGATGAAATAATTTACACAAAGTAAAGCGCCTGCCTGGGTTCGAACCCACGACCTACAACTTGTAAGTCGCAGCCGATACCACTGGGCCATCTGACTCTCACATCCCAGTAACTGGGTACCACAACACCCCTTTGCAAGACTGATGTAAAATTTACTGGTTTCTGGCGAAAGACTGCCTAAGATCTTCGAATGACAGTCGGGACAGCCACGAGTTCCACTTGAACACTTGACTGCACGGACAAATTATATTCATGTAATGGTGTACATAAGTTGTCCCACGAATAAGCAGTGATAGAAAGACCGTATCATCAACATATAATAACCTAAAAGTGTAGTCATGATCCCTACCAATAAATCAGAACCACCATACAACTGAGACAAAGCATAAAATGCAAATCAGACATCCTAAACACAATCAATTTTAAACAAACGATGTCCAAACAAATGAAATACACGACAACACAAAATATTAAGCAATAGATATTCATACGCCGTTCAAAGACTCCAACAGAATTAGAAATATGAAAATCAGATCTTGACTCTAAGACTGAAGTCACATAGGAGCTTAACTTGGCAAAGGAGTTGCTCTAAAGCAGCCTACTGCTAACCCATACATGTATTTCCTTAAGTACTTTTCCTCGATTTTGCTCGATTCCGTCTTCATGAAAAAGGAAATGTCAATAAATAAATAAATTCTCAATCTGATTGAGGGAGGCTGATTCGAGGTTGAGTCAAGTGGAAGAAATGAGTTAGAATATAGTATAGTAAGATATGCATGTGTAATTTAAGCATGACTTTTTAATCCCCGACACAAAAAGAGGGGTGTTATAAGTTTGACGTGTGTTGCTGTGTATCTGTGTGTCTGTCTGTGAAATCATAGCGTCCAAACGGGTGAACCGATTTTGATTTAGTTTTTTTTTGTTTAAAAGGTGACTTAATCGAGAGTGTTCTTAGCTATGTTTAAATTATATCGGTTCAGCCGTTCAAAAGTTATGGGCATTTTACTGTTTGAATCGGGGTGTTTTCGCAAGATATCGTGTCATAATTACATATTCAATAGATTGCCGATCGAAGCGTGTCTACTATATCTAGACTAATATTATAAAGAGTTAAAGTTTGTGAGTTTGTGACGTTGTAAGGGGTAATCTCTGGATCTACTGAACCGATTTTGAAAATTCTTTCACCAGTAGAAAGCTACATTACTCCTGAGTGTCATAGGTTATAATATAATTAAAAACTAAGAGATCCTTCTGAAAATTGCAATAAGGTAACCCAAGGTAGCAAAATGTTGCCTGTAAAATACATTATTTGGTTTGCGCTCAGAAAACAATTGATGATAGATAAAAAATTGTTGGTAGGGTAGGTAGGGTATAGGCAGGGTAGGCAGGGTAGGCAGGGTAGGCAGGGTAGGCAGGGTAGGCAGGGTAGGCAGGGTAGGCAGGGTAGGCAGGGTAGGCAGGGTAAGCAGGTTAGGCAGGGTAGGCAGGGTAGGCAGGGTAGCCAGGGTAGCCAGGGTAGGCACGGTAGGCAAAGTAGGCAGGGTAGCCAGGGTAGCCAGGTTAGCCAGGGTAGCCAGGGTAGGGGCAGGGGAGCTAGGGTTTGCAGGGTAGGCAATAGGTAGGTAGGATAGGTAGCCAGTTGACGGGAGCGAAGCCCCGAGGGTCAGCTAGTACTAGATAAATTATGAAGCATGAAAGAACCCACAACGAAATTAATCAGAAAAGAACAGCCGAGGAGTAACAAAAACATAATTTCTACTTCCATTCTTAATAAGCAGGAGACAGAACATAATTAGGCCAATAAACACAAAAGTTCGATTATAACTGTCTGCCTTTATGTCTTCACCTTTACGCCAATTTGCATACTATCTCATTATTCAGGTTGTCTTTTTACATAAAGAGGCAATTGTAATCACAAGGTACGCCTATTAAACGAATTGAGGCTGCAAATTCGATAAAACGATTTATTTAAGGACCCCAAAGGACTTTTTGAATCATGTTCATTTGGTTTTTCGCTGTCGATTTTGAGTGGCCCAAGTATTGGTGTATTAGAGGGGTAAAAACCTAATTAGGGGTGTTTTGTAACATGGGTGATAATTGGAGTATTTGGTATTCGGTGATCATTAAATATAGCTTCTTATCAGACTAAAAAATATTTGTTATAATTCTAAAAGTTGCTACGTGCTATAAAGTTAAATGAATAAAATGTCTTGCCTCGCGTAATCGAACCAATAACAGAGATTAAAATTAAAATTATTGTCGTTTTCAAGGGATCAACTTCCATACAAACTTTCAGCCTCTATTTCACTTATATTGGGCTTAACTTTCGAAAGTTTTTACTTAGTGCTCTCCTTCAATATATTAGGAACTCTTAATGAAAAATTGTATATTTAGGTTAAGGCTGTGTTTTAATTATCAGAAAATGAATTTATGTTTTTTTTTCGATTGCGACATAAACCGCCAGTCATCGCCTTCTGTATAATCTTCACGAAGTAGATAAGACCAGCTCAAGCCCTTGTAAAAATTTCAGCCAGTCAGCGAGATGATATCAAGGTTCACTGCCCATGTTGCGCCGGAAGAATATCTAAATATTGCTACTCATAGAGCGCTTTTACCCAATTATTGGGTAGCGGAGGAAAGATAGGCGTAGCTCCATTTTATACTGTTAGGTAGCTGATCCCGAAAACGTTGGGAAAAAACAAAAGCCTCCGCCAGATAACAATAAAATAAATGTCATTGAACCGACTTCTACCAAAAAGTATAATTGCGTAACTCAAAATGATTTTTTGTTTATAGAGATATTTTGATAATTTTTGTCCCAAATGAAAGGTATAGACGTAGAATCATTAAATTTTACCATACCTTTTACCATTACCGTTTAAATCATGTAAATCGGATAGCGAGATATTAACTCATTACTAAAAATAATTGTCAAATAAATGTTATGATTTGGTGTATGAGTTTCATTATACTAGTAAATACCTACCTTCCTTAATAAATACAACATGGTTTTGACCAAAAGGTTTCTAACCCATGCCAAGTTAAAGGGTCAAGAACGACCCTTACCGCGATACGTTTTTGATCGTGTTAACGACACTGCCTTTACATATTTTTCGTATCGTTTCGAAATATTGGAATACATTGGTAGACAGGTGTTAACAATTTAATTTTTTTGTTATCTGGCGGTCACTTTCGGTACATAGTTAGGAAAATATGAATACCACATGCTCATTTATCCATTTTTGGGGTACAACTAAAACTTAAATCGTCTTTTCTCTTACAAATTACACCAAACTGAGCATAGGAGCAGAATCGTCTCGGATTCAGTAAAAACTCATTGATTTTGTATTGAGAGTCATTTGAAAGAAGATGGCGGCCCATTTGTTCAGGTACGGCTTTCTGGCGAATAATTTATGGTAAGCTCTACCTGGAGTATTGAGTTTTACTTATTTTTTGTTTGTTTTTCTTTATTGGTGATTAAAGGAACAGTGAGTGACTTGGGAGCCGGTAAATGGTTGTAAATGGAGGCTGTTGAGATATATTTTATGTGTTTTTTTAAGACGCTGTTTTGTATGGATTGGATTTATAAGTGTCATGAAAAAGGTGTTTAGTGGATTCATGCTTATTTTTAAACAGGCTAAGAATTAACGGGTTTATACAACTTATAGCTCTCGTAATGCAAACAGAATACTTCTTTTTTGAATCTTCGAACTTGTTTTCACTCCCTTCAAAATGTCGGCTTAATTTGAAACTTTGCACACTTATCAAGGACCGATAATAATGCAATAAATTAAATAGTATTTGCCATTATTCTTACCAGGAGGAACTCCCCAGGGGGGGAGGGTCATGCGTTTCACAAACTCGTGCTTTGTATCCAGCAACATGCCTTGCTTCGCTCGTTCATTCGCTTGCTTGCTTGGTTTGGCTTTGTAGACGCAGGCCTACCTTGCCTTACTCCTTCTGAGGTGGCAAGGTGGCGTGGTCTTGAGGGAGAGCGCTACGGTCGTGTAGATCCTCAAGGCAAGTGTGGTGATGAACCTTCTCGTGGTTGCCGCCCCGTTATTGGTCTAATTCCATATGAAATAGACGCAACAGAAATCACCAGGCGACTTATCACAGGGGTGGCGAGGTCATGCCCCTGGGTGTCCACCATCGAACAAGATCAGATGATGGATAGCAATGACCTCCTGCGTGTTTTTGCCGTGCGCGGGGACCCGTACGGGGGGATGAAGGGATCCTGGTGGTTGAGTGGAGCAGGCTGCACACAACACACCACTTTGGCCCGGATTTCCTCTCAAACGGGAGGTCGTGGGGTAGCTACCCACGATCAATCGGCTGAGGCATCCCATAAGCGGGATGTCAAGCGAGGATCGGTTTAGTGGGGGGGGGGGCAGCCGGCGTGGCGTGGGGTTTCGGGCTGAGTTGCGGCATAGTCTCGTGCCGTATACAGTCCCGTGATCTTCCGTCGCGTGCAGGTTCGTCTACTTTTCACTAAGCTGGTCCTATACCGAAGGAGTAGCTCTGGCGTCGCTTGTTGAACGAGCGGCGTCCCCGACTGAGGGCTCCGTGGCGGGTGGAGAGCTCCAACGGTGAATTATTTGATACCATACTCATGGATAAAGAGACCAATAAACACAACAAAAAACAAAAAAACAAAGCTGCGTCCCGCTCGTCGGATGCGCTTACACAAAACACACCAAGGGTTCGCGTCTTCAGATGCGCCTTTTACGACTAACCCAAGGGTTGCGTCTCAGGATGCGTCTAAGCAACAACCGCCTAAGACTGCGTCCTCAGATGCACCCAACACACATAAACGCTCGGCTGCGTCCAAGGATGCGATGAGGAAGGCAACCGCAAGGGATGCACCACAACAGGCTGCGTCCCAAACGATCCCAACCTCATCTGCGTCTATGGATGCGCCCCCTAACACTACCCTGACCGAAAAGCCAAGGACAGTTCTCGCTCACGGCGACTCGAAGAGCACTGCAAAAGTTGATGCGCCCAAAACACGGGTTGCGTTAGCGGCTGCGGTCTCCGAGAGGGACCCGACGAAGCTGGCCGAAGGCCATATGGCAGGCTCATCTAACGCCAATAAATGGCAAACAGCAACAAGCAAAAAGACGCCCCCCAGGGTGATGTCTGCTACGGCTGACACACCAATAGGCGAGGCTGCCACCGGCGCTAAGCGCAAACGCAGCACGAGGCCTAGAGGGCGCAAAAAACAGCAGAAAAACACCGAACCACCGGCTAGGGCGCAGAAGCGTTCGCGTCCCGAGGATTCCGTCACACCAACTGGGGTAAGCAAGAAGAGCAAACCCGCTCGCTCCCATATGGTTGATGGAACCCTGGTGAGCTACGCCGAAGCGGCCGCGTCGTTCAGGAACAACGAGCTGTGTGTCGCCGTCATGACCGAGCCCTTCTTGGACATGACGCAGGAGCAAGCGGAGGGGATCCGACAAACTATTGAGGACCAGCTCCGGGCTCTGCTGAAGGCAGTTCCTGAACCAGCCACCCCAACCCAAAATACCGCGATCCACTTTAGAGGTCGGGCCCACTACGCCGAAGGCGTCCTCAAAACATGGTGCGAGGACGACTTCACACTGGCCTGGCTCAAGGGGGTCATAAATAACACACCGTCCCCGTTACCGGAGACCAGACTCACCGTTCGGCCCCAGGCCGACATACCCAAGAAGGCATTGTGCATGCTGTATGTCCCCGAGAACAGCGAGGACACATCAGACCTTCTCGGGATGTTGGCGAGGCAGAACCCCAATCTAATAATTAACACCTGGACTCTAACACACGCAAGGGTCAGTCAGGAGCCACCGTGCACCTGTCTCTACTTTCGTGTGCCGGAGTCCATGGTTAAAACCATTAAAGACCAGCAGAGGCGAGTATACTACCTTATGGGTAGTATATACATCCGGTTCCTGAAGGAAGGTGGAACCAAGGAGGATGCCGCTGCGCCTTCAACCTCAACAGCCTCGACTGCGCCTGGAGTGGAGCTTGATCCGCCGCTGCCTGGGCGTTCCCCGTCGCCTCCCGCGACGGGGACCGCTGGGGAGGCGGTGGAGCTGGCGACTTCCATGGCAGCGCTTGAGGTCGATTCAACTGAGGGATCAACACAGGATCCACCCTCGCCCGGACTAACTTCGGACGAGGACTGCTTTCCGCCGGAGGGGAGAAGTAGGGACGAGGACAGCGATCTCTGCTCCTCTCCTTTGCGGGAGGACTAAGATCCTGCAGACCAACCTCCAGCACAGTCAAACTGCGTCGGCTACTTTACGCAGAGTGCTGGAGAACCAACAAGAGAAGACCATCGCCCTCATCCAAGAGCCGTGGATTAGAAGTGGCAAAATATGCGGTCTTGCTAACATCGGAGGTAAGTTGCTGCTAGACACCTCCGTAAGTAATCCGCGTACCTGCATATTGGTCCCAAAACATGTACCTAACCTTTTAATTAACGAATTCTGTTCAAGGGACCTGACAGCAACCAGGCTTTTCAGAACCGAACAAGAACGCCCAGACATTGTACTAGCCTCGGCATACCTGCCAGGCGACGCGGACGTGCCTCTACCAGAGCTCGCCTTGCTGGTGGAGTACTGTGAAAGGGAGAAACTAGAACTAATCATCGGCACAGATTCCAACGCGCATCACACGCTCTGGGGTAATGTCAAAACCAACAACCGAGGTGAGGAAATGCTTGACTTTATTCTTAGCAATAACCTTGTACTACTTAACAAGGGTTCCGAACCCACCTTCATAAACGCAAGATCGCAAACAATAATAGACCTAACTTTAGCAACTTTAGGTGTATCCAACTCCATTCAGGACTGGCATGTGTCCAATGAGATATCATGCTCAGACCATAGATGGATTCGTTTTACAATTAACTTCAACTTAACCACACCACAGCCAAGAAGAGTTCCTCGCAACACAGACCAATCGAAGTTCGTCAGACTTATAGGTACTGAACTGGGTAGGTTACCCTCTCTTCCGGCTGAAATAACGATAAACAATTTAGACGAACACGTAAACAAAATCACTTCCATCCTATTATCGAGCTATGAACAGTCGTGTCCCCTCACCTTACCCAGGAGAGGGATCAGGCAGTCCTGGTGGAGTCCTGAACTGGAGAGACACCGACACAAACTGAGAAGGCTATTCAATAGAGCTAAGAACACACGGTCGCCAGTAGACTGGGACCGTTACATAACAAACCGCAAAACATATAAAAAACTAATTCGCCTCCGAGGTAAAACAAGTTGGAGGCGTTTTTGTACTAACATTGAAAACAACAACCAGGCAAATAGGGTCAAAACTTGTCTTGCTCAAGAGGCAGACCTGTCTATAGGATGCCTAAAAAAACCAGATAACACTTACACAACAAACGACGCAGAAACTAGCGAACTACTCCTAACTACCCACTTCCCGGGCTGCCAGATTGCCACCCAGCAAAGCTGGGAACCGTACAGGGAAAGGGCTACGAGCAGCTTAGACTGGGAGGTGGCGTTAGAAGTTATCGACAAAGATAAATTAACATGGGCAATCAACACCTTCCTGCCTTTCAAAGCAGCGGGGATGGACGGTATCTTTCCAGCTCTGCTCAGATGGAGCGGTGCTCTGCTAGCTGATTACCTTGTTAAGGTCTTTCGGGCTTGTCTGGCTCACCGATATATCCCCTTGAAATGGCGCGAAGTAAAAATAATATTTATTCCGAAACCAGGTAGGGGCGACTACACCCAGCCCAAATCTTTTAGACCCATAAGCCTCTCCTCTTTCTTTCTAAAGACACTGGAGAGGCTGGGGGACAGGAAGATAAGAAACCAGATTTCGATTCAAAAACCTCTGCACCCGAACCAACATGCCTACTGTGCAGGCAAATCAACTGAATCAGCGCTCCACAGCGTAGTCTCACGCGTAGGCAATGCTCTCAAAAACAAAAATCCAACCCTAGGTGCCTTCATTGATATCGAAGGTGCATTCGACAAAACTAACTTCACCAGCATCGGTCAGGCACTCAACACGCACGGTGTTGCGCCGACGCTCGTAGAATGGATTAACAACATGCTAACCGTGCTATTCAATTTACTGTGAACACTACCACACGAGGAATCGTGAGCAGGGGCTGCCCACAAGGTGGGGTGCTGTCACCACTTCTGTGGAATTTAGTCGTAAATGAGCTCATTGCAGAGCTCAACGCCAGCAGTCTTTACTCGGTAGGATACGCAGATGACATAGCAATTCTAATCTCGGGGCAATTTGAGGGCATCTTATGTGATCTCATGAGAAAGGCCTTCAAAATAATCGAGAGCTGGTGCACAAAACACGAACTGTCGGTTAACCCCGTAAAGACGGAACTAATAATGTTCACTAACAAACGAAATCTTGGACCGCATAGGCTTCCAAAACTTTTCAACACAGAATTAACACTTAAAGAGGAGGTCAAGTACTTGGGGGTAATTCTTGATAGCAAATTGCTCTGGAACAAGCATCTTGACTACAAACTCAACAAATGCACAATCGCACTCTATCAGTGTAAAAAAATGTTAGGAAAAACATGGGGGCTGTCTCCAAGGATTACTCTCTGGCTATACACAGCGGTAATCAGGCCAATGTTGGCTTATGGTGCTCTGGTTTGGTGGACTAGGACAGAACTCTCGACCACCATCACCCGACTCCAACGGTTCCAGCGACAGGCCTGCTCAGCTATCACCGGCTGCATGAGAACCACCCCAACAGCAGCCATGGAGATAGCCCTACATATAACTCCCCTGGACCTGTACATACAGCAAGAAGCGGCGCTAGCTGCTATCAGGCTAATGCATCTAGGCATATGGGGTAAAAACCACACAAGCCCACACGCTAAAATCCTGGACCGGGCGATTGAGTATCAACCTCTCATCGCCGCTCCGTGTGATAGAATACAAAAACAACCTATGTTCAACAAAAACTATAACATACAAACAATAGAGGAAGAAAGGGATCAGTCAGGAGCTAATGAAGTGCGAATCTACACAGATGGCTCAAAAACTAATAGCGGCTCAGGTGCTGGCGTTCACTCCCTTGACCTCAACATTAACTTTCACATACCGTTAGGCACACATAGTTCAATTTTCCAATGTGAATGTGTCGCCTTAACACAAGCCGCAAAAACCGTAAAGCGTTTAGGTATCCAGAACTTCGGAATCAGATTCCTATCTGATAGTCTGGCTGTGCTCAAAGCTTTAGAAAACAAACTAACCAACAACAAACTAATCTTTGAATGCCACCTCGCCCTGGAGAGTATATCAAAATCCAATCGAATCACCCTCCAGTGGATCAAGGGGCACAGTGGATCCCTAGGCAATGATGCCGCAGATGAACTTGCGAAAAGGGGCTCCGAGATGTTGGTGCTAGGCCCGTACCCACTTATCCCCTTGCCTTTCTCGCAATTTCGTGCGTGGATTCGTCAAAGATCAACAGAATTGCACAATAACAGATGGTCACGGGCTACAGACTGTAGACAGTCAAAAATGGCTGTACCGATAGTAAACCCGCGTCTCACCAAGAAACTCCTCAGCCTGAGTAGAAATAACCTCAAAATAATTATAGGGACACTAACGGGCCACACCCTTCTTAACAAACATTTATTCAACATAGGCGCCACGGACAGCCCACTTTGCAGGGGCTGTTTTAACGCCGAAGAATCAGCCGCCCACGTAATCCTGGAATGCGAGGCCGTGGCTTCTCAACGCGAAGAAACCCTCGGAACAGTGAGGTCGCTCCGTGAAGCCTGTGAAGCTCCCAGGAAGCTTCTGTGCTTTTGGGCGGAGTTGGGCTGGCTATGTTAGCCAGTACCCCCACGCACAACGGACCAAATGGGAGTCTAAGTGCGGAAAAGGGAGTCCCTACTACTACTACTACTACTACTCTTACCAGGATGTTCAGGATTAGCGATTTTTTTATATCTGTAATGTAGGTACACTTATATCAATTATTTCGAAAATATAGAATAATTATACCCTGAGATGGAACGCTCGACTTTTATTTAATAACCCTCGAACATTGCAGTGGCGACAAGGATTGCAAATTTGAACAATTTCACGTGTGATTCTTATTGTATTGTGCATATTCCGATTTGTCGCGAATGTACGAACCGGAATTAATACGATATCTATGGAAAAACACTTTTTTTTTAAATCAAAAAGCCACGCCGTAATAGAAAACCAAACTAAAAATCAGAAAAATATTTTTTTTGTAAATCCCACTATCCTTAAATGCAATTGATTGAAAATTATTTTCTACTTTTTTAGTTTGGTTTTCTATTAGAACGTGTTTTTTAGCAGAGCAACTCTTGTGCTGTCTCAAACCAGCCGTCACGGTACGCGTCCAAATCATCTCCTCTGTCGAGGCCGCCGACCATGACAGCGCCTTCCATCTTCAGGAACCCACTGCGTGGAAACTCTTGTTTAGCATTCATTGTGGTCAACTTAATTATTTGTAGTAAGTTAATTCTTTGTGAATTCACTCACAGAACAACCGAATAGTGTCGTGTTCCTAGCAAAAGACTAAAATAAAAAAGAAACAGAAAGCCACTAAGAAAACTTAAAGAAAACATCTGAGTCACTCAAAGCCACTGAAGAAACAAGTCGCAATGCAATTCTATTTACCTAACATTAAGCTGTTTTTAACCACAGTCCAATAAAAATAAACAGTATTCTATCCTCTCTTACTAAGCTCTTAAGTAATTCTAAGCAATTTAAAGTTAAGACTACATAAACCTTTACTGTTTATAAAGAAAGAAAGAACGAGAGAAAGAAAACATAAAAGGAGAATGAACGTTAAACCGTGCAGTTTAAGGACCCAACAGGTAGTGGAAATATAATTCCTTTTCAAATGAAAAGAGTTGAATTAACATTTAAATGAATAAAAAGTGTACAATTGTGTATAACGAGCTTTGAAATTCAAGCCACGTAATTTTTAGAGGAGGTTGCTGAAAAATTACACAAATATGGCGGTCTTACAAGACTTCAGGGATACTGAAGGGAAGGTATTTGTGGCTGACCCCGTTATTCAATTGACTTGTAATGTTGGTTTACATTTTTTATAATATCTTTGCTCAGCTTTAGAATCGTTGGCTCTATATTTCACAGTTTGTGAATTGGCAATAACTGACAAATATAGGAGGAACAGAAGTGCCGTACCTTAATCAGTATGCCTCGGCTGTCATTCGTAGATCTTTAACAGTTGTTAAAGGCTCTTCAGAAGTTTGAAAGACCATTTTTTTTGCTTGGAGATATGCTTATGCACACTGGTAGGTTGTAGTACCACGGCGAGATAGTGCAGTTATGTGGGACTCCAACTTACTGAAAACCACGATGTATTCCTCCTGTGCCGCTTATGACGGCCACAGGGAATAGGGAGAGTGGCCAGCGCTATACCGACACTCCTTCTCCCCTGTGGCCCACCGCGTCCGCCATCAGATGGTGGCGACCCCGTCCAAGCTGCGGCAGATCGGGAGAGCGGTGCACCGCTTTACCGGCACTCTCACACTCCCGCCGCGGCCTCTTACTCTCAGCCGCGATGTCTCCCATTTGACATCGCGGCCCGCATCAGCTGCGATGTCGCCTCTGTTGCCAAGCGGCACCGCAACGTACTCATTGGCTGCTATGTTGTCGGCTTATCGGCAAAAGCCCTGACGAGCGGCCCCTTCTCAAAGCCCCGTCACATTTTTATTTCATGCTTCATAATTTATCTAGTACATATAGTATAGTAGATACGCTTCAATCGGCAATCTATTGAACACGTAATAATGACACGATATCTTGCGAAAACAGCCCGATTCAAACAGTAAAACGCCCATAACTTTTGAACGGCTGAACCGATTTTATTCAAACATAGCTGAACACTCTCGACAAAATCACCTTTCAAACAAAAATCTAAATCAAAATCGGTTCATCCGTTTAGGCACTATGGTGCCTCAGACAGAAACACAGATACACCGATACACAGATACACAGCAACACACGTCATACTTATAACACCCCTCTTTTTCCGTCGGGGGTTAATAATATAATAAGCTAGTACCTTAATTTTTCATCATCATGAAGGTACTAGCATTATCAGCCTTATAATGTTCCCTCTGCTGGGACACGGGCATCCTCTCTGTGAGAGAGCTAATGGGCCTTAATCCATCACGCAGGCCCAGTGCGGGTTGGTGGATGTCACATCTCTTCGAATTTTTGGTTCTAGGACATGCCGGTTTCCTCAAACCGATTTAAGAGCCTGGTGATGAAATAATTTACCCAAAGTAAAGCGCCTGCCTGGGTTCGAACTCACGACCTGACACACGTAAGTCGGAGCCGGTACCACTGGGACCCCACAGCTTTCCTATTTAATATAAATCTGAAATTGAAAACACGCCTTGAGCAAGCTATATGAGAAAAGGCTTAAACCTGTAAAAGGTGTAATCCTTTCTTCTATAAACACTTACAAGGAACCGTTAAATTGGCGTATTTAGTAACTGTCTTTTTGATATTAAGAGCTCATTAACTTATCATACATAATATTACATTCCATTTACAAGCCTTACAGCACAACAAAGCTGTTTATATCATGTAGTACATAATGTTCTATGTAATAATAATGACGTCACTGATAAGGTGGCCATTGTTCTGTTAATTACCGGTTGAGGCCTGACAGCACCGAGTCCTGCTGGGAATTAATCTCCGGTTAAACGTAAGCACGTGGAGTTAAACTTAGGTTGGTGGTACAGTGGTAATGGTCCGATTTACGAGTTTAAGTCGGGGGTTCAAAACAATGAAGTTTCTTGTCGGTTTTTTCCATAGGAAACGATTAATTCATACCGTGTGGTTGATTCTGACTCTTATTATTTGCTATTTTATTTCATCACCACTGCTCACAAAATAGTGAAGAGAAACATCGTGACGAAACCGGCATGTTCTAACACCAAAAATTCGGAGACATGTGATATCTACGAACTCCCACTGTGCCCGCGTGGTAGATTACAGCCCATCCCCTCTCACAGAGAGGAGGCCTGTGTCCCAGCAGTGGGAACATTAATAGGCTAATGATGTGATGTGATGTGATGTGAGGGTCAGATAGCCAATTGCTCCATGTGGAATGCTGGTACTCATCTAAATACGGCTAGACAGAAAGCCGAATTCAACGTAGTAGAAAACGACCTTGAGTTAGCCTAGCGGAGTACGGAGTTTCAATAGAACAAGAGGCCGGCTAATATTGGTTTAATTTTTTAGAAGGCCTATAAGAGAAGGCCCAGTATTGAGAACATTACAGTCTGATTATGTTTAAACTTAAATACTTTAAGTTTTGTCATTCTTTGCGTGGGTAGCAGGTACTCGGTTATGCTGTAAAGGATTTTATTTCGTTAGGAATTCTTAGAATTATCCATTACAAGTTGGAAAAGAACTTTTGTAACTGGTTACGCTACTGTTGAATGTCCATGTTACATCCACTTCCATCAAGGTCGGAGACTCTACACTCGAAGTTGTGGGCGACTATGTCTATCTGGGACAAACGATCCAGTTAGGTAGGGCCAACTTCATGAAAGAGGTCAACCGTCGAATCGACCGTTGTTGAAGTTGCGCGGTATCTTCTCGTCCAACTTACCACAGTGTCTCAAGACGAAAGTCTATGACCAGTGTGTGTTGCCAGTGATGACATATGACTCTGAGACGTGGTCGCTCACAATGGGCCTCATCAGAAAGCTTACAGTCACCCAAAGGGCACTAGAGAGGGCTATGCTCAGAGTTTCCTAACGTGATCGAACCAGAAATGTAGAGATCTGCAATAGAACCAGGGTTACCGACATAGCCCGAAGAATTGCTAAACTTAGGTGGCAGTGGGCAGGATACATTGCTCGCAGTACGGAAGGCCTCCGACCAGGTGGAACGATGACCTGGTGAAGGTTGCGGGGATTCGCTGGATACGAGACGCACGGGACCGGTCAATTTGGCGACGCTTGGGGGAAGCCTACGTCCAGCAGTGGACGTCTTACGGCTGATATGATGAAATGACGTACATGTATATTGTTATTTTTGAATCCGAAACCTGAAAATGCTATTTCTTTTGAGGCTCATATTTCAAGTCTGTCTAAAGGATCTCCACTCAGCTCAATCAAAATGACATCGGTAACAATCCTTGATTAATATCAATAAGCTATTAACTTTTATAAGCACTTATAAGCAGTTAACTTTTGATGTTAACGCGCAATCAAACCACGGTGCAACCGGCTGAATATAGAGTTATAGTCTTTGAACATTGACTCATAATTTTCGCTTAATTAGAACTTATTTGAGCGCTGTCTTTGATTATTTGCTTATAATTTATTGAAAAAGAAAGCTTTCCTGAGGCTTTAGTGGCATTCTGTCAACGACATAAGCAACGTGATAGAGCGATTAGAATAATGTCAAAAATGCACGGGATTGTCACGAGATATCGAAAAGTCACGTGATCAATTATATATATATTGGCATTTCTACCATTCATCGCTGAAATCGAATGACATAACTTTACTCATTAACTAAGGTCTCTGATTATGTTGAAGATGTTTTGTTTCACAAAATTCACTCAATTTATATAAATATTTAACTAGCACTAATTTTTGTTTTGCTATTTATGTTTTAATCTAATAGCAAAACATAAAAAATATGCTTCTGTTATTGGGACGTTTCTTTAAATTATTTATTATAATATTTAATTTTAATTTATTTCAATGTTGAAGTTTCTTTTAATTACCTTTGTATTTCTAGTAGGACAATTATCTTCTGTAATAAATAAATTAATTTGCTTCATCTTTTATAACCGTGTCTCAAGTACTAAAACAATGTTGATACCAAATTTGGTATTTTACGTTTTCAAATTAGGTACATTCAACACGTTAAATACCTACATTCCCCTTAAAAGGACACAATACTGCTAATATTTTCAACTAAAAACCAATCTAAGCAGAACCCAGAATAGTAGAAAATATAAAGTTAATAAAGTCCAAGTGGTTCTGGTAGAAATACTAAGCCGCGCGCAAAAATTATTATAACATTGTTAAGAAAATCGTATGAGCTTTATTTAAAATTATCTCGTATACATTTTATGAGAAAATGTTTTGTAAAAGCACTTTTACAGTAATTGTTAATAGTATACTCGTACTGGCACTAAGTAGGGATGTTACGGGCGTTCAGAACGTCGGAACTTTTTCTGTTCCGAAACCCCCGATTTCGGTTCCGAAACTTTTAAATCGGAGTTTATCGGAAGTCGATGCGCAACGGGGCGGTGGATGCTGCAGTGGCTCGTAGCCTCAGTTAACGCGTACAAATTGGTTTATTAAGGTGCAGATACCCCTGACTAGCTGATTTTTAAATGAGAATCACGTCAAACGATTTTTTTTGGAAAACATATATGATACATTAGACCATATTCTTAATAATTAGACCTAAGAAAAATTTGAGTTTTATTCCTAAAACATATTGTAATTAATTTGTAAAGTTATTTTTAACACGGACAAAGAAACGATAATCACACCAAAATTGTTTTAGTGAAATTGTTACCATCTCAAAGACAATTTAATTATCTACATTTTGTTCTAAGGTATTTTTTTTAAACTCATAGAATATTATATTTTTATTTTGAAGGTCACGAAAGAAACGAGTGCGCGTTTTGTTCCCTCAAGATCGTTGGCGACTGTCGTCGTTTTAATACTTATTACGATTTTACAAAACTTGTTTGTTTTTTTTTCAACGCCTAGTTAGATGTATTGCTATTAAAATGAAATTAAAAAGGCTGATTAACAATGTACATAATTATGTATTATTTTATTTTACTAAACCTACTTTCTCTTAACATATCTTTCTTCAGCCTCTGATTACGATTTCGGTTCCGGTTCCGATAAGCTAAATTTAAAACCTCCGATTCCGACTTCGATTCCGATATCATCACTCGCGTAACATGCCTAGTACTAAGAGCTGGGACAGGTGCAGTAAAATTATAGTTATGAAGATAAGTAGGAAGAGAATAAAATATAGAAAATTACGATTTTCTCTGAAGGGTTAAATGAAGACGTAAATTGCTGTGATCGTATTAAACTCCTTAGCTATTTGTTCTATCTCGTTGTTCTGGTGGTAGAAAGCGGTACGGCTGCTGTCCATCAGGTTCTGAATTTGATTCCCAGATCGGGCAGATATTTTAACATCTAGAATTTCTCAGTGGAAATCCGGAGTCTGGACTTGTGAATCCTAATAATCCTACTAATATTGTAAATGTGAATATTTGGATGGATGTATGTTTGTTAGTTCAATCACGCCAGAATGGCTAAACGGACCTGCATGAAATTTTGCACAGAGATAAATTATAGTCTGGAATAGCACATTTTCATCTCGGTATAATGATTCCTTGGGATAATAAATCACTTTTCACGCGGATTAACCTGCTGGCAGAAGCTAGTTAATTATATTTTTTCTTGTATTTACCCAACTAAATTCCAGTCGGTCGGCTTCGAGACTAACCTGATGCATCTGAATATCAGTATTTTACATAGAAAGAAAGAAGCAAAGAAAAATGAAAGGCTGAAGGAAAGAAAGAAGGAAAGTACATTTATTTAACACAAGCCACTAGAGAACACAACACAAAAATAGAAAAAAGAACAACAATAAAAAAGGCAGAAAACACACTAGGAGTCTGAGCTCAGGCTTAGACTCCTAGTGTGTTTTCCAGTGGGCTCCTGTGTGATCTCGACAACCCAGTAACTGATACCCCTTGGCAAGACCGGTGTCAGATTTCCTTGCTCCTGACTTCTGTAACGACCGTCAAAGATCTTCAAATGACACCTACGACCAAACGGCCTAGCGCTTACTTTGCGAGGCATGGAGCAATCTGGTATGTTAAGATGGTCACCCATCCACGCACTGACCTCAGCAAGTGTTGCTTAAACCTCGAAGATCGACCCGTTCGGCTGTCTTTATTTAGCCACGAAGTCCTCCTTTCTATTTTGTAGTTTTAGCATTGCATAGCATTTATTAAAACTAATATAAACTTTCTTAGTTTTTGACAAAAACAATAGACAATTTTGATTTACTAATATTCTTTATCATTCTAGGAATTCAAGCTTACGTTATGCTAAATCTATTAATTTTCCATTCGCTCTGAAAACAGCTGTGACCTGCCATTACAGTTTTTACAACTTTTTTTATGAATACTTTGCTTTGCTGATCTAAGATTAAAAGGATCTTCTGGAAAGAAGCTTGTTACCTCGTAGAAATAAAAATCTTGTCTATAAAATTAATTAATGATTTATTACTAGTATTTTCATTTTTAAATTGAAAAAAGAATGTTTAACATTGGACCAAGATTGATACCTTAAGGAACTCCAAAAAAGAATAAGATAGTGGACTTATAAATTCGTTACTGTACCTTCCCAGACTTACCCGATCATCCTAAACTTCTTCTTCTTTTCGTGTGAGGATGAGGCCGCCTCTGGTGTCAGAGTTAATGAAGCCGCCTCTGTTAACCCCACAGGCCACTGAGTTGGCTATTTCAGACTTACTCTAACTATATAGGCCAGGTTTCCTCACGATACTTTCCTTCACCGTTGCCTGTGGACTGTGATGCCCAAGGTAAACTTAGAAAGTATATATGAAGATGTCCAAGATAAAACTTAGAAATTTCGTATAAATTAGATCCTAAACTTGAGAAAATGAAACATATAATATTATATGAAATATATAAATTACTTTTTTCTTTGCATTCTTACTAATAACACATATTTGTTTTGTTACAGGTAACATAACTTTCATCAAATTCAATTACAAATGGCTGTTCCAAAAACAGGTAAAAGGCCAAAACTCGTGTGATCCAATTAAAATTCAATCCGGTAATAATTCCTGAGTTATGACAGTTGTCGGTGTGTTCATTTATTAAATTGATTTATATGTTTTGTTTTTGATTGAGGCCGGTTTTATGAGGTGAGAAGCTATTTAGAAAGAAAAAATGAAGGCAAAATTGCACTAAAGGGAAATGATATAAAAGTGAGGCATGTAGCTAGAGCTTGTGTTTTGGTAAGCTAAATGACGTTAATCTAAATCCAATATGGCGGACGAATTAACTGTTTTAAGCACCCCAAGATATGCTATCAAGTGAAAGTGTTTACTGAGAGAAGTATGAAAATATTGTTTTATTTTTGAATTCTATGAATTCTTTGAAATAAATAGTGTGAGAAGAATTTGAACGCTTACATAGAAAACATTGGAATACCTTACTATTTTTGTCACTGTCTTGGTAGATTTAGCCCCGGTCCAGAGTAAGGAGCGTGCGCGGGTGATAAAGCGGCCGTGAAGCATGAAACCGCAGTGGAACGTAAAATACTTACCCTCTCCTGCCAAACATTCAAAAAATTTGCAAATTCGTTCGAAATTATCAACACTAATACACGACAAGAGAAAATATACGGTCAATATATACATTACGCCAAAAAAATAGGTTAAACCTAGCAAGCTCTAAGCTAAAAATACACTCAACAAGTACATTAATCATGTCAATCAGAATATATAATAAATTACCACAAATACTTAAACAAAAACAAAAGTTTAATTCATTCATTAATAAGTTTAAACAATTTCTAGTAACTAAATGCTATTACATTGACAAATGTTAAATAGAACTAATTTCTTTCTACTAAATAAATGAATACTTAGTTAGTTAAATAAAAGCCCCCTGCCTCTCTCCTATTTTTCAGTGACCGAAAGGGTCCACAATTGAATGGTCTAAATGTGTAACCTACCATCTAAGTTCACATGTGGAAGCTATAAATATATTGAGTATTGGGGTCTCTGTATGTAATGTAGGAATCCCCGGACCGACTTCAGCAGGCGATGCTTAACCTTGAAGATTGATCCGTACAACTATTATTATTTTATCACGAGCTCCTCTTACAATATCCCATCAATACACACCCCATTATATTCCCCCCACCTGAAACTCTGCCTACCCTCTTCACGACACTTGTAACATCACAGCAGTGATTTGCATGTCATAGGCGGTAATTTATGCGTTACTTCAGCCCCACACCTTGAAGACGTATTAACAACGTTCCCGAAGATAAAAGAAACGTTGTGGGGAGACATGGTTTAATTTGCGGGACGATTTTGAGTGTATAGTAATTTGGTGTGTAAGAATATTAGAAGAATGATTTGTTGCGATGTGGTCTGACTATAGCACTCGATTACCTGTAGTCTGATAAGTAGGATATTGATAGATTTCCTTTAGGAAGTAGTTTAGAGTTACAACAATTTATATTTCGATAATTTAAAAAAAGTTTTTTTTATTTTTTATTATCAATAGGTTCGCGCTTGACCACTATCTCACCTGATGGAAAGCGATGATTTGGTCGACGGTGAAGCACGCTTGCCTAGAAAAAACCCATTCACTCTTGACTTAAAGACCCCTAGATTGTAGCTATCGGGAAACACAGACTACAAAGAATTTTATTTACCCAACGCCTTTCCTTGAATATTAAAGTAAATATTTTGGCTAATCGTACATCACGCACACTATTTTAGTTCACAGCTGACATGAGTTTATAGTCATCCTTTACCTAAACCCACATTCATCACAAAAGGGCACCAAGAGTTTCATAATCAGTTTCCCAATTCGATTGTATGTTTGTTACGAGATTACTCCGCCAATTGTGGACCGATTTTGAAAATTATTTTTGCGTTTGAAAGGACATTTGTCCGAAATTGTCAAAATCAGATGGTTAGTCAGAATCTGATGAAGGGATCCCATGGAAATCGAGGGAACTCCTCAAATATATAGGCATACATATAGCGATTATAATATTTTCACCAACAATGCAATCATTTGCACTCAGAATGTATCATTTTGTGAAGTGGAACGGATTAAAAAGACCATAGATGGCCACTGGAACTCCCTAATGATTAGTATGTCACGGGTATAAGATATCTCGAATAGTTAACAGACTATGATGAAGCAAATACATATAAATAAATGATACTCATGAAAATGGTTTCATCGAACTGATCTGATGATGGATGATGCCGGAAGGTAGGCACTGGAACTCCGAAATAAAACAATGTATCCTAGTCGTGTTTGGGTTTATTGGGATTATCATGAGATGCACTTTGCCTTTAAATGATTGCCGTGGTAATTTGAGGTACCTACCAAAAGCAAAAAGAGAAAAAATAATAATAACAAAAACATAAAACCGACTTCCAAAGCAAAACACTGTAAAGTGAAATATAAATCACTTTCTTTTCCGAAGTCGGTGTTGAAAATTTGAAAACAATAGGTAGCAAAGACACCGACTTCGGAAAAGAAAGTAATTTTTCGCTTTGGAAGTCGGTTTTATTTCTTGTATTTTTTTTAAATCTGTTTAAATTTTTTGGTAAAAAATTTTTTTGTAAAGAAAATGGAAATCTACTGGAATAAAACAGTAGAGCAGTAAAAAACAAACAAAAAATCTGCCTGCCTTTTCCTAATGTTGATTTCAGCTTTTTGTCTAACCAAATAAAGCTGAGAGACAATAAATTAATATATTGAGCAACTGTCTGTCTGACCTTTACAATCCAGTAACTGGATAACACGATACCCAGAGAGATACTTAAATTATTATGACACTCCTAATTTCTCCATTCTTCTTCCGTCCTAAGACCACACTACACCATAACGTTCCAAACTAAGTACACAATTACTTCAAAAAATGACATAAACACGACATAACTTCTAATCTGGTGCTGTTATAGCTCAATCTAATCAACCCTAAACCGTCGTTTAAAGACGAAAAATAATGAGACAGAGTACACCAAAGAATGGATGGGTACAGAAGGTTGAATCTATACAACATGCGAAAACAGGCGCACGCACATAGAAGCGCTTAGCAGACCTCTTCTCTGTGAGAGGTAGTTGGCAGTAATCCACCATTTGGCCCAGTGTGGTTTGATTAATGTGATATTGTCTTCGAAATTTTGATTCTAGGTCATCCCGTTCCCTCACGATTTTTGTCACCCTTTTGAGGGCAGCAGTCGTGAAATAAATTACACAAAGTAAAGACTAGATACACCGTCACAACCCACAATTCATCAGTCACGCCCATTACCAATAGTTCACCACTACTTGACTTATGAGAGAAAACAGTCGCACACACATCGATGCCTACGTAAAGGCGGAACCACACTTACGTGGCGTGGAGATGCGTGGCGCGGGATCCACCAATCAAACGAGTCTGTTCCAACCTACGCCATAACACAACGAGTTTTGTAGCTAATCAACTGCGTCAAAAGGCGTCTTATGCGATCTCAAATAAATGCCGATTGCGAGTGCGTTTCATTCCCTCGCTTATACAGCTGAACTTCTGTAGTTTTCTATTCTGTGGTAAAACGTACAACCGTCCTAGCACGTGAGGGTTAAAATTTAAAGCTCGTAAAAGTTTATTTGAGGGTTATGGTGTTATGAGCCGGGTGGAATTTTCTAGAACAACGTTTCTATGACATTTTAATATTATGAGTTTTACAAGTTTCGGGACGATTGGGCGGGAATGGTTGTCGGTATGTCTGCCTGTGTTAGGTAATGTTTCGGGAATCTCGTTAGGATAGCTGGACAGTAATAAAATTAAAGATAGCAATTAGTAGTATACAACGGATTTGTATTTTCTACAGATCTGAATTGTATTTTTATTTTTTTGTTCTAGGCTTGTTATAAAGCCAAGAGAAATGTTATAATGTTGTTGTAGTTAATTAATGGTACACTCCATAAATTCGCTTTAAAATCTGTCGTTGTAGTCTGCCTTTCTTAAATATTGGCTCATTTTGAATTTATTAGTGAGTAAGTATCGAGTTAGAAAAAATCACAAAATAAGATTCTTACTCAAGTCTTTCAACCTTTATTTCAAGTAATTTGTAATTAAAGAAAAAGTTAAAAGGGAAGCAAAATCTTCTTAATGAATAAACTCTAAGCCATTTTATATTCTATTATAAACAAAATTATCAATAACATCTCCTGTCCATTACAAGTCGATTTCAATTGAAAACTCCAAAAAAATCACCAATCGCCATTTTTTACATTCAAATATTTCATCGCAATCTAATTACATTACACAGGTGAGCACAACTCCTCCACTCAATCGTAAATATAAGGGAAGGTACTTATTCATCCCTTATTACTCCCTATAGACTCGAGTGCTGAACCAATTCCCGATACATTTGTCTTTCAGCTAATTATTCAGAAACCCTTCAAATTGCTACCAAGCTTACTCATGAAAAAATCTCCCGACCAACCCCCTTTTACAACCATTCAAGCAAAAATGTACTTTATTTTTTACCCCATAGAGTTTCACACAAAAGTATTTTTAATTCAGCTAAGAGTCTCACTGAAGAGTTGCCAACAATGAATCTGCAGTTTAAAAATACGCAAATCACTTTTACTGCTCTCATAATAAGGTGCAAAATGGATTTCGTGAAACGTTGGAAGAAGTTGGTCGAAAGTATTTTGGAGGCAATTAAGTAGAGTAGCAGGAAAAAATGTCGGTATCTTTGTAATAATTATGTAAAATATGATGGCAGTGTTTTCAGGGAAACTGCTGAAATAGAAAAAGTATGGTTTACAGAATACCACTTCATTAGTGTTGAGTGAAGACGGTTTGTTCATTAAAACTAATGCAGACTGTAAAAGAGATTATAGAGAGAAAATGAAGTGAAGATTACAGAAGAATCTGAGGTATTTCTCAATTCTTCAGATTCTTCTATAAATCTGTGTTAAATCCAGGCAAGTACCAATGTGATGTGATGTAATTTACATGTACTTTCTAAGTTTATCTTGCACATTGCTGACAACGGTAAAGGAAAACCATTGTGAAGAAACTGTACTTATAGCCAATATAATTTTGATATCAACAACCAGTCTTGAGCAAGCGTGGTAAATAATGCTTGTGCCTTCTCTGTATGAGAAGAGGTCTTTTCTCTGCAGTGGAAACACAAGTTCTTCCCATCCTACGTTTACCAGTCGGTGGTTGCCACTAAAGAACACGTCTACCCCAACGGTCATTGGTTCGACGGCTCATATATCAGCGTGCTTATTCTGTGAGCACTTTGGTTCTCTGCCGGATCAATTATTTACGAATTCTCATTAATTTGAGTCACTGATGCTCTCTTCATAAAACAAGATGCACAAGATGCAGTATATAAAAGCCTGAGTAGTACATACCTAGTTTTCCGACCACTGCCCACATATTCAAAGCAACTGTTGGTTTATTCAGGCAGCTTGACAACTATAACACTCATAGTGGATGGGCTGGTAACCTGTCAGAGCTGCATGGTTTAGTAATTACTGCAGATACTACAAAGGCTAGTGATTTAAGTTGGCCAACAAAGCTAGAACGGGAAATAATAGTTGCATATTATAATTTTATTAGGGACACGTTTTGGGAATTTGAGAAAACTTTAGATTTTCTTGAAAGCAAATAAATAGATTTTTTAATAAATTAAAATAAATTCAGTCGACGACCTATAGGCATTAGACACAATTATCAAGTGCTAATACTAAGGTACCGAGATGGCAGTGCGAGATAGACAGTAATGTATAGTCAGAAAAAGTCCACACTAGCGAAAATTATAGAGGATTGGAAAAGAGAAAGGGAGGCCCAGCTGTGGAATAGAACATGCTCAAAATAATTAAAACAAATATATTGTACCAGAACCAGAAGTACTTAAAAGTAATTAATGACTGCTATTTTTTGATGTAGATAAAAGATAAGATAACAATAATTTATTTAACCAGTAAAATTTCTTTATAATAAAATATTATGTTGATTGTAATACACAAATGACAACTACTTAATGATGGAAAAACTACCCTCTAATTACTAAATACCAGGAAACTGTATAATTTCACTTCAGGGAGTGGATTGGGTTAGCAAAGTCACATTTTCCTTATTGCCCCTTTCTAGGGAAGCTCATACAATATTTAATCACTTTAACACTCCATATTTTCCCCCTGATTCACTCAAAAACAAACATAAAAACTGGTATACATCTCCAAAATGTGTAATATCCCAAACATTCCCGCAGAATAAACTCAACATCAGTATAAAACACATTTTTAGAAACGGTACCTCTCCTGGGAGCAATTCTTGACATGAAACAATGTTTTGACACTAACCAGTTTATGATGATCTACCTCACCTCCTCATTTCTAAACTAAACGAACCAAAAAGGGAAGCAGAAACCTCTACTCATGGATCAACTCACAATGGCCATAACGTATGATGGCCATTTAATAAAGAGCTCGGGTTTCTAGTAAATGTGAGAGGTAAAGAGGTCATATTATAATGGTTTTGAAAGTCGGAGCTTGTATGGTTCACAAAAGATTTGGTTTTATAGTTTAATATTGCAGTTATATTTCTTAGAGAATGCGCAGTTTTGTGTGGATTTTTCTGGTTCTTTTATGGTAGAGGGCGTTAATCTTTTTAGTAATTCAGTGTACATAAGTCTGTCGGGGAAGACAATATCGCTGTTGTAAAATAACATTAATTTTGTGGAGAAATAATAAAAGTTGGAAACTTAAATATTTGGAGGATTTTTGTGAGGTTATGAAGTGGTAAATAAGGATTTAAAAGAAGGTTAAGAGCTGTATATTTTTCTTTATAGTAAGCAATTTAATACGGTTGTAAAATTATTTATGAGTTTGAATATATGAAAGATGAAGACGGAGGCCGGATTAAGGCACTCAGAACTGATAAGAAGTGGCGCGGAAATAGAATTTCTGGAAGGACTTGGAGGAGCCCATTGTCCAAAAGTAGGACAGAATAGGCTAGAAGATGAAAGATATCATCATCTCATTGAGCCTTTCCCTAACTATGTTAGGGTCTACTTTCAGTCTACATAGATGTAGCTTAGTACCCGTATTTTACAAGAAGTGAATAAATATATCTATAGAAATCAGTCAATCTAGTAAGAACATGGAAGTATTAAAGGCTATTTATAATGATTGTACCATTCGTTCTACCTACATTGCCATGCTTGAATGACATTATTTAAATGACACATTTTTTATGCTTCATCAAAGATTTCCATTGTCGGAAATATTATGTTATTTTATAAGTATAATATACCATTATAATATATTTTGTATTTACTCAGGTGTAAATCGATACTTATCGTTATTTTATTCAGTGACACACCGTCTATACCTGATGGAATTTCCCATTGGCACAAATTACGATTTTCCTTAGAAACTGTCACCAACTATTTACTCCCTGTAAGTCTTAGTACTCACCTACGTAATTCTGAAACTTTTGTACAAAATTGAATGATTCTAGAACCAGCAATTTATGCTATGCGTAGTCATTTAGTGAATGAAATGCCATTTGACAAAAATAATCACACATATTTTAGAAATTCCCACAATTGCTGACTAACAGCAAGCAGTAAAAAGGTGGTTATAGATTTAATTTAGCACTTGCTGACACGGCTGAGGAAAAATAATACGAAGGTTAGAATTTATTGGGAGAAGGCGAATCGGCACATTGTGTCCCTCAAGGTTCTAACATTGGCCCGGTCGTGAGTAAGCTAATATATAATGAAACACATTTGGCGGTATAATTCAACTAGCTTAAAAGGTAGATGTTCATTTTAATTACAAAATAAAATTGTCTGTTGTCGTCAATAAATAATTCTTAAAGCCTTTTGCTGATTGTCAAGCTCTATTATTGAACCTAGGTTCCATATTCCAGTTCACATCCCAATTTCTAAAAGGCATATTTTTGGAGACTAAATTCATCCCAAAAATATAAGTTGTATATGTAAGTAGAGAGCTAGTTATGACTCCCTTCACAATTGGCTCTACCCGAACAAAAAGCGGATAAAAACATTATTCCGGGTATGGGTCAGCAAAAAGGAGTTCAATTTAATACATTTTATTACCGTGAGGACCTTTCTTCTACCGAAATAGGCCTTACATTTATTCAGGAAGATAAGAGTATCACGATTCTATTTGGAATTCGATCTCCATTGCTTTCTTTGATAGACTATCAAGGGTAATATCAAAAAGATCCTGCAATGGACAGTGGACATAGAAGAAGTTTGGGGTTACAGGGTTGTTATGTAGGTGAGATAAAATAGTTTTATTACAGGAACACATAAAGCATTTGTGAAGAGGTTTACGAAGATTTTATGCTGGTGCGAAGGTATAAAATATTATCAGGTCCGTGTCGACTCAGTGATTTTAAGGGCGCTCAGGGCTGTCGGGACCTGTTCTGGGTCGTTAAAGGAGAAGATATAACAGTCGCGGTAAATTGAATTACCCGTAATATTATATTCTTGGTGGCTTCTTTGGTCTAATTTTGTCCGTAAGAAATAAAGTAAAACGTCTGGAGGATAGAACTTTTTCGTCAAGGAAAGGCAGTTGTTACATGAGTTGTAAATTAGGATTTAAAAAGCGGTTTTCCAGAATTTTCCGGGGGGGATAATGAATTTAAAATATTTCATACAGATTTTTTCTTTAGTTGGTAAGTGTGGCTATTATTCAAAGAAAGCCTTCACTCATCAGATGGATATTGATTTTTATTGTTAATAATGATAATAGTTGAAAGAATTTTCGCTTAGCATTGTCTTCATCATTATCATTTTAGCCAAAAGAAGTCTACATCTGGACAAAGGCTTCGTCCAAATGTAGCCACATCGACCGGTCCTGAGCGTCCCGCATCCAGCGGATGCCCGCAGCCTTAACCAGCCACCTAATTGCGCAAGTGAACTCGGCAAGGCAAAGGGTTTGACCGCGATCAATCGACCTATCACATGCGAGATGAAAGACGCGATGTGGTTTTCCGTCTATGTGATTGGTCGATTGATGGCGGTAAAACCCTTTGCCTTGCCGAATTCACTTGGGCAATTAAGCTGCAGGTCATCGGTCCACCATTTTCTTAACTATAATTGTGACAATCTATGATAGACTACGTTTCTTATTCGATATGGCGCGATAAATTTGTATGAACGTCTACAAAAAACATAATCCTAATTAATTACTAAGTAACCCATACACTATAACAACGATTATCTTTCGTAAGCATCAAGTATAACTAACATAAAGTATTTTTGCGTATAAAGCCAAATCCGACTTCTTAGATTGTCACGACTTTAACAATATTTTTCTTCTTATGAAACTAACGCCAAATGCACATTTAATCTACTTCATGAGCTGGGCTCAATATGACATTAATCAAGGCATCAGTGGTACAATATTACCATCATCATCATCATCAGCCTTTTAATTTTCCCACTGCTGGGACACAGGCCTCTTCTATGTGAGAGGGAATGGGCCGAAAGCGGGATGGTGGATGTCACATGACTTTAAATTTTTGGTTCTAGGACATGCCAGTTTCGTCCCGATGTTTTCCTTCACCGTTTTGTGAGCAATAATTTACACAAAGTATCTAAAGCACCTGCCTGGATTTAAAATATTACCAGGTATCCAATTATCCATATAGATCACCAGAAGAACAGCTTAAATAAATCAAAACAAAACAACAAAAACCAGCCTTAAGAAAAACATAAAAAAACTAAATCTCAATCTTGCAAATCCCCAGCCCATTGGAACATTACATAACTCCTGACAGAATATTTTTTCTGCAAGATTAATGATATGTAAAACTTGGCTAATTTTCTTGAGTTTTAAAGAATTCTCTTTGGCGTGACTTTGGTGTCCTTTTCTAAGTTAGTTTCTGGGATCAGTATTTATGGTAACAAATGTTTAACAAATGATCAAATGTTTAGTCAGCTGATATGGAGTTTTGGTATACTGTAATATTTGAATACAGTTTGAAGAATATTAAACTTACCACAGTGTCTCAAGACGAAAGTCTATGACCAGCCTGTATTGCCAGTGATGACATATGGCTCTGAGACGTGGTCGCTCACAATGGGCCTCATCAGAAAGCTTGCAGTCAACCAAAGGGCAATGGAGAGGGCCATGCTCGGACTATCCTTCCGTGATCGAATCAGAAATGTGAACGATCCGCAAGAGAACCAAGGTTATCGACATAACCCGAAGAATTGCCAAACTTAAGTGGCAGTGGGCAGGGCACATTGCTCGCAGAACGGATGGCTGATGGGGCAGAAAGGTTCTGAAGTGGCGACCGCGAACCGAAAGACGTTGCGTTGGAAGGCCTCCCACCAGGTGGACCTGGTTATGGTTACGGGGATGCATTGGATGCTGGACGCACATGAGGAGAATGGAGGCATATGCCCAGCAGTGGACGTCTTTCGGCTGATATTATGATGATTTATGTGATTGTGTTTCTAAACTAAATATATTAGAGTTTAACAAACCCTAATATCACGCCTGTATTCCCCGTGGGATTGGGCAGAACCGCAGCTATAATACACTCACATTTCATTAGTTAGGTCCCATATAATAGAGGGCGAGCCTGTAACACCAAATAACACTATGCATCAACCGGGAATCGAACCCAGGACCCCATGCTCAGCAGTAGCGTTTTCTATCACTAGACCAACAAGGCAGCTTTATGGCATATCTCCTTCAGAGTTTATTGTAGCAGTATGATCAGAATGTTCAGTCAGCTGGTATTGAATATTGGGACCACAATATTTGAGCATTCATCATCATTATCATCAGCTTTTTAATGTTCCCGCTGTTGGGACACAGGCCTTCTCTCTGTGAGAGGGGAAGAGGCCGTAATCCACCATGCGGGCCCATTGCGGGTTGGTGAAATTCACATGTCTTCGATTTTTTTGTTTTAGGACATGCGGGTTGTCTTACGATGTTTCTTCACTGTTTTGACAGCAGTGGTGATAAAATAATTTACAAAAAGTAAAGCACCTGCCTGGGTTCGAACCCATGACATACAACTTGTAAGTCACGGCCGCTAGCTACCAATGGGCCACCACTGCTCGTTTGAGTATTGTTTGAAGGGTATTAAGATTTTATTGGTGACGGTACTGAGTATTGATGTAATTGTTTCTTAAAAGTTAGGACTTTGATCTTCAAATATTGGAATTTTAGACAGACTGGCAACTTGTTATTGGTTTTTGAGAGTACCTATTATTAGATTCCAGATTGACGTATGTTTTCAGTTCAAAAACATTTTATTTTGTGCTCTGCTCTGTTGGAGAACTACTTTGTTCGTGAAAAGATTATGTAATAGCTGTAGAAATTTCTTACAGTCGATATTTCTCACCTGGTACATATCTATAAAATATTATCTTGGACAGTTAGTCGCACACACAAAAACCACAACCTAAAATATATTACTAATACGTCCCTCAAAACTCTAACAACTTAAAAATTACACCCACTTACTCTCAAACCGACAAAATACCGAACTAAACCCGCGAGCTCGCGAAACATTCATCACAGACAACAGCACTGAAAACACAATGAATTCCAAAACAACAACGCGGAAAAACATGAAATTACATAAAACTAAGAAAAAAAACTACGACTAGGGATCGAACCTGCGTCCCAGTTACCGTCAAGGCCGTCGGTTTTATTCCGAGACGGTTTACGACCGACCAAGAGTTACGACTTTTCGGCTAAGACTGGGATGCCAACTTTGGCTGTTAAAAAGTCCCTTGAATTTTGCTAAAAATATCCCAGAACGGAATGCGTGAGTGGAATTGTTAAAATGTTTTGTTGTAATGTTTTTATATGTTTTGTTGTAATTGACATCTTGGTGGGAATAAAAAATACGACTTATTTAAAAGATGGTTACTGAAGAATTATTTTCAGAGGATTTGTTGATGAATACAGTTAAATAAACAAGAATTATGCTAGAGTAATTGCAATTTTTATTACACTAAACTTTTACAAAGTTAAATCGTATCGTTAATTTGATTAAAATCTATCAGATAGAACGAAAATAATCTTAAAAGTTGCAATCAAAAAATAAATCTTGATTTAAATCTAGATTTGAGAGATTATTATTATATGAAATCTGACAGGTTTTATTCGTAAAAGACTTAAACTTAGGTACGTGATACGGGACTAAGTGAACTTTAAATAATTTAAAACGTTATGGGCCTATTTCTGAATTAAATATTTGCAATTTTCGTGTCAAACTCTGGGTTTGACAGGCTTAAGTAGAGTTAAAAGACAAATACTAAACTATAAATTCATAGTTCAGAAATCAGGGGAAACCAATTTAAATGCAGTATGAAGTTTATCCCGTACAAACTACAAGGTGCAAAACCTGACATAGAGAAAATGGTTTCCGAAGCAACAGTTGATCAAAAGGTAGCTGGCGACAAATTGGCATACAGTCACTTGATACGAACTGTAGTTTGACAGCGGTTGGAGCTTAGAGGAGCATATTCAGATTGTATACGATATTAAAGGCCTTTTACATTTTTGTAGTTAGTTACAGTAACCATAGTATTTTTTTTTTGAGTTTCAGAAAATGTTTTGGGTAATTTTCAATAGCTTAATATAGAATTTGTAAATTAACAAGTTTTTTTTTATGACTTGCTTTTTATTAACTTATTATTATTTGCCGGGAGTACGTTTTATGCCCTTGAATTAATTTTCAACTTTCATATGGCGAAGCTGTTTTTTTTTAAATAAGTGACGTCTCGCAGTTCATTCAGAGTGATTGGCTACTGCTTTACCGGGCGGTCTTTTCTTATAAACAGTATACGCTTTTATAACAAGTTGCCAAAGTCAGTTATAGAACTGACCGATGGAAAGTTCAAAAATCACATCAAACGTGTCCTTATTAAAAAAGCATAATATAAAATCAAGGACTACGTTGAAGATAAAAATTTTGGCTTTAGCTCCTCCTGCGCATGCGGCTTCCCTGGTAACTCATAAACGGCACAAATATGTGGATGTCTCTAACTATTCTCAATCTTATTTTTTATTTTTTTTATTTTTCTTCCTTTAATTGGACTTTTTACAATAGTTCGCAATCATCTTT
This sequence comes from Orthosia cruda, assembly GCA_964057195.1. Taxonomy (NCBI): domain Eukaryota; kingdom Metazoa; phylum Arthropoda; class Insecta; order Lepidoptera; family Noctuidae; genus Orthosia; species Orthosia cruda. The sequence goes on along the minus strand of OZ059839.1, from coordinate 39,341,606 downwards.
ATAACCATTTGCAATGAATAGTTACAGCACTGAAAACAACATTTGTGCCACATGTTAAATTTAGTCCTGTTATATATATTTTTTTTTTTTTTTTAACTTTGTATAGATTCTTTTACCGATTATTTTGTGAATGTGTGAACATTGTAGGCCTTCTAGATGTTAGTTAACATTTTTTTACTTTGTTATATATTATATAACCTTTTTTTTTTAGTTTCTTACGACTTATTGTCGGGCCTACGTTGTCCCCCCATAGTACTAATGCTGTAACATGGAAATATTGTAAAACAGAACCATTTTTTAAAAGAGTAACCATGGAGTTTCTTGCCGGTTCTTCTCCATAAGAAACGATCAACCCGAACCGTGCACCTTTTGTCGACGTTTTATAAGTGCCCATGTAGGCCTAAGTAAAATTGATTTAGATTTTTTTATTTTGATTTTGATCTTTAACTAGAGCCTCCAGTCAGGCACAAAAAGCTTAACCTAAGTGACCACGCTAAGAACTACCCCCTATGGGGTCGAACTTCAGCTCAGGGCTTCACTGGGGGGACAACTATGACTGGATCATGATTAAGTGATTTTACCATCCGTTCGGAAAGCGCATACGTGGAGAAGAACGGACAAGTGGTGAAGTTGTTGGTAGAAGCCAGAATTATGTATCTCTGACGTTATTCGAGCTAGGCTCTGTTCTTTCTTATTGTCATGCAGCACATTTTCTTGTAGAAAAATATTCTAGTAATTTCAGCAGCTAAATACCTGTTTATTTTACAAGGTCGTAAAGTTATTTATATGTACGTTAATATCGTCAACGAACTCTGAGTGGAAAGTACTAAACAAGCACGGTATGAAACGATAACATTTTTAATACAGAATGTGTATTAAGTACACAATTTTCAGAATATGGCACTTGTAAAACTTTTACTCGTATCTGAAATAAGAGTCGTAAGAAAAAAATAATATAAGGGTGTAAATTTTATATTTCCATTTTTTATTCCTTGTTTCTTCGAGCAAACGCGAAATAGATTTTTGTTTGCTCTTATGAACTATGTATACCAAATATATGCAATAACCAGTTATTTCATATTTATTAGTAATTGACATTTCAGAGAAGTGGTGGCCCAGTAGTAACGGCCCCGACTTACGTGTCGTGGGCTCAAATCCAGACAGACGAATTAATTTTTGTTAATTCTTTCATTACCACTACCTTAAAAAACGGTGAAGGAACATCGTGAAGAAACCGGCATGTCCTAGAACCAAAAATTCGAAGACATGTGACATTCACCAACCTGCACTGGGCCCGCGTGGTGGATTATTGGCCATTGCCTCTCTCACAGAGAGGAGGTCTGTGTCCAGCAGTGGGAACGTTAAAAAGGCTGATGATGATGATAATGATTATGAACCAGTTATTTCTGCGTTTCATACTGTTTTAAATATGTAATTAATTCTATGATTAGAAAGAAATTGAACCATCTATGAATTACCAAACAAAGTCTATCAACTCAGTACTTTCCACAACAAAAGTTCACAGTAACTAAAAAATACCCGAATTCTCCCACAATTCAAGCACATTTTTATTTACAGGCAACACAGAACCGCTTGTCTCGACCTTTCGCCCCCGTAAACTTAAATTAAGACATTCCCTTTGTAAATTTTAAGTAACGTTTGCTTCTCCAAATTATTTTGTTCCTGACCAGCCACGGGTTAAGACGTTGCCAATGTCTTTAGAACTCGTGAATAAATTCAGAAGGCCAAAATTTGAATTTATTTAAACCAAACCCGGAATGTGGGGCGATTAAATTGTTTTGTCTTTGTGTGAACGGAATTTACGGCCAATGAATGAGGTTTTGTGAAAGAGAAGTTGTGCATTGTACTTGTGTTTAACTGTAAGTTTAGAGTAAGATATAGATTTTTCTGAATTTAACAATAAATTCTACTACAACACTATAGTTAGTAAATGTTCCTACTATAGGGGCATCTCCTTTAGCGAAAGAGAATGCGTTTTCAATCCAACATGCAAGCCAATGAGCTTGCATGGTGGAATTTGGCATACCAGACCAATATTTACAATATCTTCCTTCATCGGTTTGGGAGTCGTTAAAATGAAATGTAATGTTAAATAATTTATAATCATTATAACACATACTAATTTACACATACACCTTACTAACTATAATGTAGAGAAAAATAAATATTAATCTTTTAATCGCTACCCTGTATCCTATTTTCTATCTCCAACTACTACTACAAAATATCTTGATTAACAAACAAGGCAACTATTTCAATCCCCAAAACAAATACTTTGAAAAATAACTATGTAGGTATTTCAGAGAAACAAATATCGAAGAAAATAAGCAGGTCAGTTATTTTTCGCCAACAAAGTCAATAAAGGGATCAATCGGGCCGTGGCGCTATTATAGTTGACGGGCGCGAAATATTGAGAGCTAACAATCTGAGGGCAAGAGAGTTTGATACCTATAGACTGATGGGGTCTGAGTAATGAGAGGAGAGCGAGTTTAGAAGTAAGACTATCGAAGATACAGATACTGTTGACTATAGTGGATATCGTGGAGCAATTAAATCAGATGGTCGCAAAACTTTGAGAGCTAACAATTTGAGGGCAAGAAAGGTGAACCTATAGACTGATGGAGGCTGTGGTATGAGAAGTGGGTTTGGAAGTAAGACTGTTGAAGAGTGAGAGTATTTCACATCACATCACATCATCAGCATCGCATCATTAATGTTCCCACTGCTGGGACACAGGCCTCCTCTCTGTGAGAGGGGATGGGCCGTAATCCACCACGCGGGCCCAGTGCGGGTCGATGGATGTCACATGTCTTCGAATTTTTGTTCCTAGGACATGCCGGTTTCCTCACGATGTTTTCCTTCACCGTTTTGAGAGCAGTGGTGATGAAATAATTTACACAAAGTAAAGCGCCTGCCTGAGCTCGAACCCACGACCTACAATTTGTAAGTCGCGGCCGATACCACTGGGCCACCACTGCTGAGAGTATTTAGTTGAAGATAATGCGGGCGTTGCTTTATATACAAAACTACTATTTAATATTAATTTGCTTCGCAATGATTGATAGCTGGTACTGATCCTGACGGAACTCTTTAAAAAAAAGAAAAATACTCTATGTGCTAAAAAAGACATGGTACCTACACCAAATTTCCAAAGGAATTAATATCATGTCTTTGAAGATTTAGCCACCAGACGTAATGTCTGTCTACTTCTTGTAATGAAAATAAGTATACCATATGGAATAGTTTTATTCCGTAAGGTCTCAATATTGATTTGGTATAATAATTTATATCTTTTCTACCGTGAAACTCAAACGCCACGCGTTCTTATGTTCATACGAGGCGCACCATTTCCAACAGCTTTGCCGCACACTCTGTTCACTCGTTTTAGACAAATATCCAAAAATACAGACTGTCGTATTCATAATAATTATGAGTAAGAAGCGAAGATATAGTAGGAGAAGATTGAATTAACAAAATATCGTAATAAATTATTTGTGGTTATGAAACTGGAATATACAATTGAAGACATAATCGAGAAGTTCATAGTCGAAGCTGCATAAAAGACATGTAATAGAAGACAAAAATTATATATTAAGATTTAAAATATATCAATATATTGCTCGTTGTGACAGTTAATGCGGCGAGTATATTAAACAAACAATTTGATAGTGAAAATGAAATACGTAGATTCTTGGAAAATTTGATATTGTTTAGATATTTACTTAGATAAACACTTCCTACTGATAATCCTTATTAAAGCTGGAATGCTCAGCTTTCCTAAAGTAATCTCTCGGTTTAATAAAATGGGAACAGAATATTTTAATCTTAACAATAATAAAAGTCGTCCTGTTTCATTCAAAGAATTTGATTTACACGTGTACAGACTTTAAAAAGGTGGAAAGACAGCATTGTCAAAAATACGACAGGACACAGTAGGAAACAGGACAATTACACGTCGCGACGAATGGAACCATTTGAGGAGGTTTTGACCGTAAATATACTTAAGTAACACTACAAAAAGGTGTCATATTAAACACTTGCCGAATAGTACTATTTCTTTTACATTTAGATTAGATAGCAAATAAATAAAAAAAAAGAATCTCACCTTGTAACACAAATATATTTCCGTAACGGCTCGCGGCTACATCTGGTGTCAGGCTTAGTAATTATCAGGTGTACTCTTTCACCTGGGTGTGTCACTAGGTGGTTGAGGCACTTTGGTACTAGATGGCGCTGAGGTCGGGACGGAATTATTATAAATTCTTTACGAAACCTGTTAGATATTGTGTGTATTAATATAATTCAACAAGCACACAATCTCCTACATATCTAGGCTATTAATTTCTGGTATACATAATTACTTAAAGAAAATATAGACATGACATCTCTATGGGTCAATAAAATGCTCAATGTCTATGGCCGACAAGAGTGACATTTCTTTTTCATTACGAATGGATACCGAAGCGGTCCAAAAAATAAGATCCTAGTGAAGAACAGAATTAAAGTAACCTGAATGACTCGGTGGAGACAGGGAAACAGCCCTAAATTTAAAATATTATGTGACAGCAAGCGCTGTGAGTATTGGTGGAATTAAACTATATTTTCATGCTTGTGAGGCATGTGCTTGTATGATGCTAATACCGCATTTTTCCCATCGACAGGGCTTCTTAAGACTAATTTTAAATATATACTATAAATAGAATAAAACATGGTCAACGACGTGAAAGAGTAATAGCTACAGCATTCCAGGCTCCGAACACCCATGATATTCTGACCGGTGAGATACTGGATGTCATTTGCACAAAGGAACGATGCTGATTGTGATATCATGCATCTGATGCTAAGTTTAAAGGGTAGTTTATATCCCATACACAAGTAAGTGTGATACCTTTAAATTGTGGTGCTGCAGTGATGCCTGTGTGTTATTAAACTAGTTGACCAAATAGTATGACTTTTACTTCTGTCGACCCTCATGCGAAATCATCCCTGCAATTGTCTCATCCCGAACATCTACCCCTGAGCTGGCTGGTGAGTAAGGGAATTTACCCTACAACCTTGGTTCACACCCGTGAGATCCTACAAAAACACCACGTTCTTACCTGAGAAACTAAAGTTTTAAAACCGTAATAACAAAAATCCAAGCATTACAATTTCTACAATATTTACATAGGGATTGAAACTATGTAGTTAATAATAATTATAGTCGCCCTAATTCATATCAAAATGAAATTACAAATACACGTGTTCACAAGTAAAGTCTTTGGACCTATTAATGTTCTTTTTATTCTAACAATAAAGCTTAAGTTGTCCAGATCTTGTGCCAATCACAGAATCCTTGAGGTGTCAGTGCAAGATGTTAATACTAGTAACTGCTCGTTCCTACCCTTTGATCTTACTTTTATCTCTGAACTTTGAAGTGTTAAGACCTAGGGGTTTAACGTTTAATCTGTAACTTTGGGGCCGACTGTTAAGTTGGCATATTTTTAGAGAGATTTTATGTGTAAAATTGGAGCAAGATTTTATGTTAAATAAAAGTCTGGCAGCGGCTTAGTCCGTGTGAAAGTTGAAAATCATCCAAGTTAACATACAATATACATGTCAAGATATACGAATTCTATGATTTTCTTCAAAATTCCAATATTAATAAAAAACAAAACATTTCTTTTTATTTAAAATTGGTTCCGCAGTTTAGGCGTAAAAACGAAAAAAACAGACAGACTTTTGCATTTATAATATTAGCATGTTCAAAGGTGACAGTTTAAATTCACGGGGATTTAACACATCTCTTATTTTTTTTCTCGTTAAAGGATCTTTTTATGGAAGAATTTTCATTTGTGTTTCATTCCACTTACAACTCTCTATTCAATTTTCTTCTCTCATGTCAGTTTGAGCTATATGAGAATATTTGTTTATTTATGATTAGATAACGCTTATCAGAGGATATTTGAATTCATAATTAAACTTAAATGGTAGGACACTTTGCCAGATATATTGACCACATGTAGGCAGAGCGTAGGAATACAACATTGATCCACAATAAATATAAATTAACTGGATGGAAAGAACAAGATAAAAATGGCTAATAAAAGAAAAAGAGTACATAATTTGTAAAAAAATATAAATGTTAACAAATGATATGCAGTTTTTAACAATACTAAACTATAAAGTAAGGTATATACTCGATTACAATTAATACACATAATGTCAATATTATATAATATAAAAATTAATACAATAATTGAAAAGAGAATTAGTTAATATATAAAATATTCAAGATTAAATTGGAGTAAAAAATAAATGGCGTTCAAAATGAATTTAATACAAAACAATGAACCAGTAATGAACTCGATCATCAATATAAGCATATCAATGTTTAAATCTAACTACGCGTTGGCCTTGTGGTCGCTCGCTATGCTGAGCATGAAGTCCTGGGTTAGCTTCCCAGGTCGAGCAACATTTGGGTTTTTTGCACCTGGAGTTTCTAGTAGCAGCCCCGACCCTTAATTTGTTCCGCATTAATGGCAATTGGCTTAGACTTACATGGGACTTTGGCGAAAGGTAGGTGTGCATATATGCTCCTCTGTCTAAAATAATCGTATGTCAAAATGGAATAAAGAGAAGTGTAATCGGAGTAAGAAGAAAAGATAAAATTTTAAAGATATGAATAAAGTATGCAAAATACTTAAATGGAAATGTGCAGGACATATGCTGATAGAGAAAACGGAGAAATAGACTAGAACAATAACAGAGTGGTACCCCAGGATTCGCAAAAGAAATAATGTTCGACAAATGAAACCTTAGGAAGATGACCTCAAAAAAGCGGCCGGTCCAGAATGAATCAGAATTGCGAGAGACAGAGATAGGTGGAAGTCTTTGGCGAAGGACATGAAAACAATCCTACTTCGTTCATCCATAGATTCTTTGGTCTTCTTCTAAAGTTCTTTGTTTATCGCCCGTGTATTTTAACTTGGCCCACACAAGAAAACCTTGAGGTGTGTTTCAGACTCCAGTTAGCACAGTGTTAACTGAGTCGGCACCCCCTTATTCCCCTTTGAAGTAACTTACATCTTTAACCTTTGACTTTAATACTCAGCAGTTCTTTGATTTTTCGTGCCTAAGCGGATTTGAATGATTTTAAGAAAGAGTTTATCAGTGACTGGGTAAGCAAAAATGCCACGAAGAATTTTCAATAAATATTGTAAAAGAGCTGTGGTATAATTTTGGTACCATATATTGACGAAATATATAATTACCGATTGTGGAGGTCAGATAGGCATTCACTAGTTTTAAACTAAATCTGGTTAGACTGGATGCTAGCCCCATCATAGTTGAGAAAAGGCTTGCCAGATGATGAAGAAAGTACGAGGTTGTAATTTTATGAGGCTCCACTTGACCTACTTCTAGCTGTGTCATGACAATCTAAGAATTCAGATTTTGTATTTGATTTTTCAATTTCTTACATAGGAAGTTATTGCGGCATATACAATGAGAAACGTGAGTAGCTCGTGGCTTCATAATAACAGCCCCACGGGTCGATCTTCAAGGTTAAGCAACGCTTGACGAGGTCGGTCCGTGGATGGGTGACTATTTCAACATACCGAGTTTCCCCCGTGCCTCGGAAAGCACGTTAAGCCGTTGGTCCTGGCTGTCATTTGAAGATCTTTGACAGTCGTTACGAGTAGTCAAAAGCTTGAGATCTGACACCAGTCTAGCCAAGGGGTACCGCGTGTTACCCAGTTACTGGGTTGTGGAGGTCAGATAGGCAGTCGCTCCATGTAAAACACTGGTACTGAATCCGGTTAGACTGGAAGCCGACCCCAACATATTTGGGAAAAGGCTAGGCAGATTTATTGATGTACAATGAGAAACGTCAACGGACTTTGAGATTATCACGATTTTAAGATCACACTTGATATGTCTTTAGGATGGGTAAAGTTTTATCAATACTGCTACATTTCGCAGTTTACGTAACATGAAATAGAGGCATGCCTGCGATCCTATAACCCTGCATATGATGCCTAAGGAGTTTATAATCTGGGCTCAAATGCAACATACAGACAAAACAAAAAAAAATACATTAGAAATCTTTAAAAATCAAGCTATTTCGTATTTTTCTCAGCAAAACCTTTCATTTGATACCCATATCATGGGAGTGCAGAAAAAATAACTAGTCCGCCATCTTGGGCCGTTCGCCATATTGGATTTAGAATGACATCACTTAGCTAACCATGCATAGTCATCCAAACTAAACGAGTATGCAAAATTCCATCTTAATCGGTGGAGGATAACTGCTTTAAAATTCAGTTGCAAGATTTGACCCGAAAACATTTACATACATTGCAAGTTAAATAGAAGCTTGTAAAAATATAAAACCCGTTAACACTTGGTCCAATCTGGGGATAAACATCAGACCCTAAGGGCTACTGTTACTAGAACAGTAGCCCTTACGATTGGACCTGGACTGTACAAACAAACAAAAGAGTCTTCCGTTTCTATACGGACTAGTATTTAATTTATGTCTGTTCCGGAATTACTGTCTGGAGTCAAGTCAAAGCATTTATTTCAATTAAAACCTTTACAAGTACTTTCGAAACTGTCAAAATGTCATCCAGTCACTCGGAGTGAGTTGCCCGCTCCAAAGCGTGGATTGTTTCAGAGAAGATACTTGTTCAAGAAAATAATTATCATGGCTTGTTACACTCTCCTGAAAGGCTTGAACATGTCATGCAGATGACAACAAGTTTAGTGTTTTAAGAGGATGTTTATTTAAAAGCTCCTGATAATTAAAAAATTAAATTATTAAACTGTAAATTATATCAGCAGTAATTTGTGTAGTAAATGAGATCTTAAAATTTAAATCGCTCATCATCATATCAGCTGAAAGAAGTCCACTACTGGACATAGGCCTCCTCCTAGCGTCGCCACATTGACCGGTCCCGTGCGTCCCGCAACCAGCGGATCCCCGCAACCTTCACCAGATCATCGGTCCACCTGGTGGGAGGCCTTCAAACGCAACGTGTTCCGGTTCGCGGTCGCCACTCCAGAACCTTTCTGCCCCATCGGCCATCCGTACTGCGAGCAATGTGCTCTGCCCACTGCCGCTTAAATTCGGCAATTCTTCCCCATCATAGTAAAATCACTCATGATCTCTTAATTTTGGCTGTAACCAATTAAAGGTAACGCATATTTTTTGTATACAATCAATGTTATGGAAACAAAATATCACGTTTGTAATCTCCAAAGGGGTAAGCAGAGATATACATATAAAACAACGTATAAGTCATCCAAAATTCGCCAATAATGTTACATCATTTTATGTGTCTTAACCCCCGACGGAAAAAGAGGGGTTTTATAAATTTGACGTGTATAACTGCGTATTTGTGTATCTGTCTGTGGCATTATAGCTCCTAAACGAATGAACAGATTTTAATTTTGTTTTTTTGTTTGGAAGGTGACTTTAACGAGAGTGAGATTCTTATGTATGTTTAATAAAAATCGGTTCAGCCGTTCAAAAGTTATGGGCTTTTTACTGTTTGAATCGGGATGTTTTCGCAAGACATCAATACATTTATAATAAATCTGTAGAAAAGAAGTTTTGTACAACGAAAATATTTCTAAAAAGAATTGCCAGGGTGTTACGCTAACCAACAGAACCATTTCCAGCATTTTTTTTTTTTTTTTTTTATTTGAGATGGGTTTGCTCTTGACTCTAGTCTAAGTCATAGGTGACAGAGACAGAGTCGACGATGGAGTGAGCTTACCCAGAAGGAGCCTGTTTACTCTAACTTTGAAGAGATTCGGGTTGAATGCGTTCGGAAACACAGACGCAGGTAGTGAGTTCCATTCATTCGCTGTGCGCATTATGAAGGATGTTTGGAAGCGCTTGGTGCGAATTGGTGGAATGGCAACAAGGTAAGGATGGTAACTTGCAGTGCGTCTAGATGTCCGATGGTAGAAGGGGGCTGGTGGGATGAGGTCGTGGAGTTCTTGAGCACACTCACCGAAATACAGTCTGTACAAGACCGACAAGCAGGCAACCTTGCGGCGATGAGCCAAGCTGTGAAGCTTGGTATCCACCAGTTCAATGTCGCCGATGAGCCTCTTAGCTCTGCGTTCCACCGAGTCAAGCGCGGCAAGCTGATACTTTGCTGAGCCATCCCAAAGGTGGCTGCAATACTCCATGCAGGATCGGACTTGCGCTTTGTACAGGGTTAGAAGCTGTCCAGGCGTAAAGTATCGCTTCACTTCGCGCAATTTGGGCTTTGTGCTCAATGGAGGCGCCGAAGTTAAGACTGGATGTCAACTCCATGCCTAGGAGCTCAATCCGATCAGTCACTGGAACAGACGCACCACGAAAAATAGGCGCCCGATCGAAAAGACTCCTTTTAGCGGTAAAAAGACACGCTTGTGTTTTGGTGGCGTTAAAGGAGACCAGATTGTCATCACCCCACTGGGAGACAAGGCTTAAGGTCAAATCTGTCCGCTCTACCATAGTCTCTCTCAAGGAACGAACTTCATCCACGCTGGTTCTTGCGCTGGACAGGTATCTCTCTGAAACAGTACTGTCATCTGCGTACCCAACAATACCAAGCTGAAGAAGGTCATTGATGTGCAGCAGGAAAAGAGTTGCAGAGAGAACAGACCCCTGAGGAACTCCGGAATCAATAGCCATAAGGTCAGAGGAGCAGCCGTCTATGACTACTCGGATCGACCGTTCGCAAAGGAAATCTGATATCCAGCTACAAAAACCAGCGGGGATGCCATACGCAGGAAGCTTACTGAGTAGACTTGCGTGCCAGACCCTGTCAAAGGCCTTCGAGATATCCAGCGAAACAGCAAGTGCTTCGCCGTGTCTCTCGATGGCTTCGCCCCAGCAGTGCGTGACATAAACAAGAAGATCGCCAGTAGACCGTCCCCGGCGAAAGCCATATTGACGGTCACTGAGGAGGTTATTGTCTTCAAGGTAGGTCAGCAACTTACTGTTCAGTACCCTTTCCATAACTTTGCACAGAATGGAGGTAATGGCGATTGGACGGTAATTGACAGGGTCTGCACGGTTGCCTTTTTTGGGCACTGGTTGCACATTTGCAAGCCTCCAGGACTTTGGTACCGTTCTTTTTACAAGAGAGAGGCGGAACAAGCGTGTCAACACAGGAGAAAGTTCGGGCGCACACAGCCTCAGTACTCTTGCTGGAATGCCGTCAGGCCCACTGGCCTTGTTCACGTCTAGACTGCACAATACTCTTCGGACCTCTTTGGTGTGCACAGCGATCTCCGGCATCGAAGAGTCACAATGAGGGACAGTAGGTGGTTGCTTGGATCCAGCGTCCAGACGTGAATTGCTAGCAAACAAAGATGCAAATAAATTTGCTTTCTCACTTGCAGAGTGAGCCAGCGACCCATCAGGTTTCAGCATTGGAGGTAAAGAGGGACGACAGAAATTTGATTCAACAGCTTTAGACAGGGACCAAAACTGTTTACTACCCGGAGGGTGTGATGCCAGCTTAATACGTCCAATATGGTCAAAACGTGCCCGACGCAAAACCCGCTTGCAGAACTTGGTGGCAGAATTAAAAGCTCTTTTCCTCGCACGAACCCTACGCGCTCTAACTTTGCGATCTCGGGCCCCGACCCAGGCTTGGTAGGCAGACTCTTTTTGGGCCTCAGCGTGGGCACATTCTGAATTATACCAAGGTCGGGATTTGTGACCGAGCGGAATGTCGGAGAATGGAATGAAATACTCCATTCCCTGCCGAATCACATCCGCAACCGCGTCCGCAGAGCTTGAGGGGTCACCCGAGGCGAAGCACACATGCCGCCAAGGATAAGACGCAAAAAAGTGCCGCATCTCGTCCCAGTCTGCTGCCTCGTATCGCCATACTCGCCTTACCTTCCTGCCTACCATTGACGGAGAATCTTAACACCGCCAGGGATATATTGGAATTTTTGTCTGTTTGTCTGTTTATTTGTGTACGAAACCAATGTAGATAACTTTTATACATAAAAATTGTGTAACTTGATGTATTTTTAGTTTTTGTTTAATCGCAATCGGTTCACTATACCAAAAGTTAGATAAATTTTAAGTGATCAAGAAGTAAAATATCACAATACACGCAATTTAGATACTCGGATAGTTGAACTTCATATTCGATAGATGGCGTTGTGCATTTGACGACATTTTCTGAATGGCGGTGTTAAGATTCTCCGTCAATGGTAGGCAGGAAGGTAAGGCGGGTAGGTAAGAGGGTAAGTAGGATAGGGTAGGCAGTTGACGGGAGCGAAGCCGCGGTCACAGCTATCTTGTAATAATTACGTCTTCAATAGATTGTCGATCGAAGCGTATCTCCTAGATAAATTTTAAGAGGTATTTGCATTTTTTTTTTATTTCGCCCAGGAAATAAACCCAAGTCTCAAAAGAACTTAGAAGCAACCATAATAGACAAAATTCATGTTACAACGTGAACAAACCGGCTTTTCGGCAGGTTCAGTCACCTCTATATATCTCCAAATGAAACCCATTTAGTCCACACAGTGAATCTTTATTTTATTAGGAGATAGGGTAGGCATAGGTACTCTCTGTGTTTTTCCTCACAAAGGCAGGCCGCCCCCTTTTGTGCGCCCGACAATGTGATTATGAAAACATACGCAGATCAAACAATCTGTTTCTCATTGCTTTGGCAAGAATTCTTTTATTACCTTACAATGATGCTAATCATTTAATACTAGCATATAGGTGCCTCATCTTATACAAAGAAACCGTGCCGACATAACTTTCGTTTTTAGTTTGATTATACTGATTGTTTTTATAAGTACATCGATTGATTGCGGTTCCATTCCACGGCTATAGATCGTGTTAGCAGCGATTTGCAAGTCTAAAGTTTTACTCGGTTCCTAATTATTTTTTTTCTTTAAATGCAGTGACGATTTGTTTTATAGTATTTTTTTTCACGTTTTATTTATTTATTTATTTATATATACTTTATTGTACACCAAGATAAGATAATACAAAAGAAACATTAAAAATTAAAACAAACATACAATAGGTGGCCTTATCGCGCTCTGCGATCTCTTCCAGGCAACCTTGATGGTTTTAATAGTTTTATTGTACCAAAATGTGTTAAAATAAAAATCGAGTGGCATGCCTCTGAAATTTAAAACCGCGCCATCTATTGCCATTATTTTTAAATGATCCGTTCAAATAATCTTTGAATTGTGAATTAAGAGCCCAATATTCCATACTATGGAGAGTTGATTAAATACACAATACATACGCTTGGGCCTCCCGCAAGCGTCGCCACACTGATAGGTCCTGCGCATTTCGCATCCACCGGACGCCCGCAGCCTTGACTAGGTCGTCGCTCCACCTGGTGGGAGGCTTTCCAACACTGCGTCTTCCGGTACGCGGTCGCCACTCTAGAACTTTTCGGCCCCAATGGCCATCATTTTACAAACAAATCAATAACAAATCGATGCATATCGCGCCATCTAGTGATATTTATTTGATTGATCGATTTTGTTTCTTAGCGCTGGGACTGCGAATGCTGGCTAAGAATTTTGTACTTTAATTAGTTTACTAGTGATCACGGGTATAACGCAAATAGAGGCGACAAATTAGGCACTCTTGAAGCAACCGAATAGTTTAACGTTGACTGCCTCTTTGGTCTTGTAGTTGCAAACGCTACTGTTGAGCATGAGGTCCAGGGTTCGATGCCTGTGTCGGGCAAAATGTTATTGGAATTTTCATCAGGATTTCGGTTTCAGTTTAGAAGAAGGAGATGCACCAGCTTTCAAATAAAAAAAAATATTCATCAAAATCGGTTCAACTAGTAAAAAGTTCTGAGGTAAAACACACAAAAAAATACAGTCGAATGGAGAATCTTCTTCTGTTTGAAGTCGGGTAATAAATTTACCTGCATCAAATGGGAAATAAACATATCTGGCAAAATGTATACTTATTAATAATAATACATCTCTCAACTTTTCGGGAGTTACAAGTCACAAGTTACAAGCGTAAAGTTATGGAACGGTTAATATTTTAGTACTTAAAGGAATGATAATTCAATCATATATAATATGTTTAAACAATAAACAATTGCTATCTTTGATTAATTACATAAACTGAACCTGACCAACAGACTTCATCATCACAACATCACAAAGCTCTTGAACAAAATAAAGGAAGATACCCAAGCAGTATTTTATCAACCCGCTGAACCAAATAAAGAAACTTCCAAGCAGCATTTTATTTGCTCAGTGACGTCACGCCAGCCGTCTCACACTCGAATCTGATTGGCCAAATGTAATAAGTGAATGATTCCACAATGTACTGGACGCCCGTTGATTTCATTCCGTTCGATTTTCAAACTTTTATCTCGTTCACGTGTTCCTCCGTTTGTGTTTTGTTTTTGTGGAGTTTGTTCGGGTTTTGATGTGAACTTCTTGGTTGTCTGTGCTCCTAGTATCTTCAGGATTTCAGCATAACTCATTCGATTTTTAAATTTACGTTTTTTCGCAAATTTTCTGATTAAACGTAACATATTAAATACGCCAGTATTCGCAAAAGGATAGGCAGATTTATATTGCACAGCCACTTTTTTTTAAGTCTCAATGCTGGACAAAGGTCTTACTGAGTCCTTCTAATTTACTCTTTGCCCACGCTGTTTCCTAAAAGCCCTCATGACACGTGTCCAAGTCATTTCGCCATCTCATTCTGGGCCAACTTTGACAGCATCTTCTTTCTTCAAGAATCCTTTGCCTGGAGACCCGAAAGACAGCGGCATACTTCTATTCTACCAGGATATCTGACACCTCCACTATTTATTAAGTAACTCTACCAAACAACTGCCTCCTTGGTTGTAAGCAGTACTGCTGTACATGAGTTCCTAGGGTTATGTTTACCAAATAATCTTTCTAAAATCATCATTCATTTATCGCCAACCAATCTCTCATCTTTATCATTTAAAATGAACACATTGCCTCCTTCACCCCATCAGCTCTACCTACCCACATATAGGACATCGTAGTCTAAATCTGCGTAAGCCGGGAAGCAGGACTTTACATGTCATATACTTTGCATTCATTCTTGTTTTTGAAAAGAAAACTTGGAGATAGGGGGAAGGTTACACCGTAGCTATTTGTATGCCGCTTTTTTCGTACACGCAAAGTAGATTTGAAAAAAATCTTCAAATGAAATACGTTTAGGTAACTTTCTTGTCAGGTTAGTGAAATGATAGTAAGTTTTTCCAGTCTTTGTGTTTTACATAGCCCTCCTAGTAATTAAGCAATGGCGTCATTTCAGCAGATACTTGACATCGACCCGGGAGATATCATAGCTCACTCTCTCTTCACTGACTGTCAAAGTCCGATGTGGCTACAATGGCGAAAAAAAAATTGAGAAGAGAAAAACAAGTACATACTATTAAAATAGATATTAAATATTTTGAGGTGCTGTCAGTGGTGATAAACGAAGTTTTGGTAGGTTTTAGCAGTCGGGTTTTTTGTTTTTATAATAATATGTTATATTTTCACTTTTTAGTTTTATTAATGAACGAGTTTTCCTTATAAGATACTAGAGGACGCCTCGCGGTTTCACCTGCGTAGTTCCCGTTCCCGTGGGAATACAGGGATATAAAGTAGCCTATGTCACCCGGGGATAGAGTAGCTTCCCAACGGTGAAAGAATTTTTGAAATCGGTCCAGTAGTTTTGGAGCCTTTTCGGTACAAACAAACAAAAAAATCTTTCCTCTTTATAATATTGCTATAGATGTGGTAAAAGATTTTTATTTTGCTATCAAAGTTACACATATCTTGAATTTGTGCAAAAATAGTATCATTAATGTGTTACTATATATATTTTTGGAATGGTATATTTAGTAGCTTTCATTTGATACCCATATTGTTATGAGAACGAAAAAAAAATGAACCAACCTTCTTTTTTTGGGGCGAGAGTGGTAGTGTGAATTAATAGTGGCAGTTGTACCATCGGACCACGGGAACAGGTTAGCAAAACCGAAACTTTTGTTCTAACCTACTCCTTGCAAATGTCGCCCACACCTTTCACCATTTAATATAAGTCCTAAAAATGTTCATCCCATTCTAATCCTCAGAAAACCGACAGCGATATTTATTAAGGTATAACAAACCACAAAAAAACACGATGCCATCTCGTTACCATCACACGACGGTGTGACACTCCGCTAACCCTCCGACCTCCCACTTAAAATAATACCGTCATTTGCGACATTGCATACGTAAGCTTACGCCGACGAGCAGAGTGCGATATACTCGGTGTTGTGCGACAATATCCGTGCGATATTATACCATAGCATGGGCTTAATATTGTAATAGAGAGTCTAGAAGGAAGGTATTGACTGACCAAATAGGATGTTAAGAGGAAATGCGGTCGCAGACATTCGTCCAGTCATAATTCGAGGTTTAGCTCTCGCCTATTTCCTTCTCCAATATTGAATCAATTTAAAATATATGCCATAAACTGAATAAGAAAGATATATCCTGTGTCACTATGTTTTCCTATTTGATTATCTTTAAAAGCAGAACAGTAAAACATAGAAGCACAACATTATTATTACTTTTTTCTTCGGCGGTAGGTGTAAAAAGATTAGACGTGAATTTTGTAAAACTTTTTTATAATTAAACTAAAAATATTAATAAGTATATTTTAATCATTTTGGCCTTGGAAATAGTTTACCAGTCCACTTAATCAGCGGTACTTACGTTTTTGAAGCAGTAAATGTAACCAAGCCCCTTAACTATACCACCTACCAGCGATCTCTAGTACTGCACAGATCATCACGCTACATCACAAAATGTCTCAACTTGACGACATCCAATCGGCTCAGAGGAGCTTGGAGGAATGTTTCCATAAGAAGATGACTGAGCTGGAGGCACAGATACAGTGTGCAGGACCGGCAAAGGACACCGTCGCTAAAATACGAGAAGAGTTCCGAACATTCCGGGAGCTTATGTTCGGGATGCTGGGTCTTCTCCGGAAGCAGATCACGGAGTGCTCCAGAGTGGTTGACGGACTGGAGACACGTACACGTCGGAAAGCTGTAATCTTCACGGGTTTTGCTGAAAAGGACAACGAGGATTGCAGGGCTCTAGTGTTGAATATAATACACACCAAGCTGGCCCTGCCCAGCATCAGTGGATCTGCCATCAAGGTTTGCCATAGACTGGGATCAGCAAATAAGGGACCCACACGTAGCCGGCCTATATTGGTAAGATTCTCGGATGTTGACCATAAATCTGCAGTCTGGAAGGCAAAGTCAGGCTTGAAGGGCTCCTCGGTGACGGTCAAGGAGTTTTTGACCAGGGCTAGGCAGACTGTATTTAGCAGGGCGCGTCTACACTTTGGGATGTCGGCATGCTGGACACAGGACGGGATTATTGTCATCAGAACTCCAGATGGCACGCGGCATAGGATTGCTACTTTAGATGAACTCAATCCTTTGTTGACTAAACACCCTAAGAAGGCTGTGGAATCCTCTGTTGCAACGGGAAGCACCATTGGAGTGCGTTGACCCTGAGTTGCGAGGGTTTACGAACTTTGTTTTTGTTATTTTTATTGCTCATATTGTGCTTGTGCGTCATAGTCCACGGTAATTATCTCACAACTTTTATAATACACGTTTAGTCGCTTGCTATTCATGTATTCGCTTAAATAATTACATTTTTGTCTTTTTAATCACTTATTTTTGGTTGCAAATAATAATGCGTATTTCGTGTTTGTCATATCACAATGTCAAAGTGCATGAATTTAGTTTATACCCTGCTTTTAGTTAATGTTCGGTGTACCCTGCTATTGTAAATGTTATAATATTAAGTTGACGTCCAATATTGCTCTGTTCCACGTTTGTGTTGTGTGTAGTAAACTGCGTTTCGTTTATTCACATTTACTTTGTTATTGTTTCGTTTTGTTTTAGCTTACTTTTATTGTGATCATGTTTGTGAGTAACTTTAATCTTGTTTTAAATTATTTTTGTTTTGTGCTGGTTATGCTGGTGGGTGGTGCAAAGATAGTGGTGTTGCGCCGTAAGAATATTCTTTAGCCATAGTTTATTTTTATAGCTATTTATTTTAAGTATATTATTTTTAATACTATTTTATGTTATCTGCTGATGACTCTTATCACTCTGCCGTTGAATCTCTAAACTCTTCCAATACTGGAAGTTTTGGCTCCGCGACGGACAACCTTGGTGACTTTTTGCGTCAGAGCTTCTGTCTACGGTCACGTAATTTATTTAATGTATGTCATATAAATGCTCAGAGTGTGGCATGTCATTATAGTGATCTCTTCGACGCCTTTTCTGACGCCAATGTCCACGCCGTTCTGATTTCTGAGAGTTGGCTTAAGCCCCATCTTCTTTCTACCACTTACCCTCTTCCCGGTTTCATTCTTATCCGTAATGATAGGATTGGTAAGGGAGGAGGCGGTGTTGCTATTTATCTTCGTAGCGATTTTCCTTACAAAATCATTGCCTCTTCTCCTTCACTTTATAGTGCTTCTATCGAGTACCTCTTTCTCGAGATCTACTTCAAGGGTGTCAAGACTTTACTCGGTGTTGTGTACTGTCCGCCCGCCGTTGACTATTTTCTCAACTTAGAATTTGCACTGGAGTCTGTGGGGTCAGAATATGCACATTGCGTCATCATGGGCGATTTCAACACAGACCTTACCCTTCCAACTCCTCGTTCCCGTAAACTCCTTCATATCATTGAGTCTGTTAGTCTCCACGTTCTTCCTTTACAACCCACTCATTTTAATACCTCAGGGGAAAACACGTGGCTCGACTTAATGCTAACGTCTACTCCCTCCCTTGTTTCCTCTCATGGTCAGTGTCCTGCACCTGGCTTTTCCCACCATGATCTCATTTTCCTCTCATATGTCCTAAAACCACCTAAACTTCTCCCTAAAGTTCTGCACATGCGTTGTTTTGCGCGTCTGGATGTCGAGAAGCTGCGTCAGGATGCATCGGAACTCGATTGGGGAGTCCTTGCTGCGAAAACAGCTATAGATGAAAAATTGCTTATCTTTAACAGGACGGTCCTTGCTCTTTACGACAAACACGCTCCTGTCAAGAGAGTTAAACTCAGGCGTCCACCTGCTCCTTGGATGACGACAGGGGTTCGTATGGCGATGAAGCGCAGGGATCGGGCTTTTCGGAAATTTAAAAAGGATCGTTGTGAAGAAAATAGGAACCATTTCAAGGTTGCAAGGAATCGGTGTAATCAGATGATACGCAACGCCAAACGCCGCCATATTCTAGAAAACATTTCTTCTTCTTCTCCTGCCGATATCTGGAAATTCCTCGGAACTCTCGGTATCGGTAGGCCTCGTCATGTGGATTTTCCCAAGACGATTGGCCTGGATGAAATCAACCGTCACTTCACATCCGCTTGCCACTTGGATGCTCAAATGTTGTCTCAGACGGTCGATTCCATTTCTAGCCTACCTGGTCCTATCATAGAACCATTCAACTTTTCTCCAGCTACTGAAGATGAAATTAAAAAGATGATCCTATCTATTAAATCCAAGGCTGTGGGCCATGATGACATCAGTCGTTATATGGTCACCTTGATCCTCGACTTTCTTCTTCCTCCGATTACCCACATTATAAACTTTTCCCTAGATTCCGGTCAGTTTCCATCCCTGTGGCGCAAGGCTTATGTCCGTCCACTTCCTAAAATTTCAAATCCCTCTTTACCTAATCATTTTCGACCAATTTCTATTCTCCCTTTCCTATCAAAAGTGCTCGAGGCCTGCGTCCACAAGCAGTTTTCGGGGTTCGTGCACCGTAACAACCTTGTCAGCTCATTCCAGTCTGGATTCAGGCCTGGGCACAGTACTGCATCCGCCCTCCTCAAAGTGACTGGTGACATCAGAGAGGCAATGGAGGATACCAAGGTTACCGTTTTGGTACTTATTGATTTCTCCAATGCCTTTAACGCCGTCAGTCACGATATTCTTTTATCTATCCTCTCACATCTTACGGTTTCTTCCGAGGCGCTGGATTGGTTCTCTTCTTATCTTCGAGGACGTCAGCAGTCGGTTCGCGTTGACGAGAGTTCTTCGAGTTGGCGTGATCTAGGTGCTGGTGTTCCACAAGGCGGTATTCTTTCTCCATTATTATTCTCGATCTTCATTAATTTTATAACTTACTGTCTTCGGTGTTCGTATCATCTGTATGCCGATGATCTCCAACTTTATGCATCTGCGCGGGTGGAAGGTTTAACGGACGCTATAGAAGATGTAAACCGAGACTTGGATGCCATTAAAATCTGGTCTGACAGATTTGGGGTGTCTGTAAATCCCTCTAAGTGTCAGGCCATTATAATAGGAAGCTCACGTATGATGGGTAGAGTAACGGTTAGCTCTCTTCCTCCTCTTATTTTTAATGGTACCATCATTCCCATTAGCCCTAGCGTAAAAGATCTCGGTTTGCATCTTGACTCGACACTTGGCTGGCATAGTCAGGTTGCTAGTGTCAGTCAAAGAGTCAACAGCACTTTGCGATACCTGTATCGACTGAGGAACTTTTTGCCCGCAAAGACAAAGACTATGCTTGTGCAGACTTTAATATTCCCTATAATCGACTATGGTGACGTGTGCTATTATGACTTGAGAGCGGTTCTGTTGGATAAGTTTGATAGGCTTCTCAACCACTGTATTCGTTTCATATTTAACTTGAGAAAGTATGACCATGTGTCGAGCTACAGGTCTGAACTCAAATGGATGCCCATTCGCCAGAGAAGAAGTTTTCGCGCTCTAACTACGCTTTTCTCTCTACTCAACTCTCCCACCCCACCTTCTTGCCTTATGTCTCACTTTCAATATTTAAGTTCTTCACACGCTAGAAATCTACGTTCCTCCAATAATCTTCTCCTACTCTGTCCTTCACATACCACTGATTTTGTTCATTCTTCCTTTCATATTCAGTCTATTCTTCTCTGGAACGTGCTTCCTCTCAAAATCAGGACAGCCACCAGTCGGTATGCTTTCAAGCGGTTTCTGCGGTTTTACTTTCAGCGGGGAGAGGGGTCATCTCTATAACTTATTTTCGTTACTTTTTAATATATGTATGTATATATGGGTATGTATTATAATATGTATAAGATATACTTGTTATACATGTATTTAAACGACTTATTATTGTTATTTTTTGTTTTGTTGTTTGCATTCCACGTTTTAAATATAAATGCACCTGCCTTGTTATCTCTTCACCACCCTTGGTTGACTGGTAGAGAATGCCTAAGGCATTAAGTCCGCCTTTGTACCTTTGTGCATGAAGTTTAAATAAATAAATAAATAAATTATTTTTTATTCAATTTATGGAATATCTTTTAAATTTGTCTAATACTGAAGGAGGAAATAGGTGAGAGCCAAACCTCGTATTATAATTTTTAACTAAAGAAATTCAGTCGGAGCTCTCTGCCCGCATTTCCTCTTATAGAAAAATATTTTAAGGCAAGACAGATTGAGCTAAATTTCGTGATTGATAACGCCACGCAGAAGAAGTAGAAGATGATCCGTGTTTAAATAGTAGTTTATGAAACTGTTGCATAATGAGGGGTATTAAAACATGAGTGTGTGTTTAAAAACCGAGCCGTAGGCGAGGTTTTTAATAGCTTTCACACGAATGTTTTAATACCTAGTTATGTGCAGTTTCATACACTACTTTATCTACACTCATAAATTGGGATTGAACCTACTAAATACCTCTTTTTGCATTTTCCATGCCATAAAAGTCGTGATAGCATTTGTCATATACTTTTCTCCACTTTGCTGGTAATAAATTAAGAGTAATTTCCTTCGCCGCGTCTAAAATATCGGGCGGAGTCAAATTTTCTTCACATTCACTGATATCAGACATTTCACACACAATAATTTAAATAACTCATGAAATTCAGTACAGCAAAACTTGCAAAACGTATGACTGGCGCCAAAACCCAGCACATCACCGCATTAACCGCGCATGCGCTAAGGCTTAGCACGCACTGGGATCTTTATTCGCGCGATTTTTTTCTGCCCATTCTGCGACCTATGTAATTGTATGAAGTTGTTCGCATCGGTAACGAAATCGTGCGGAAATAATTCCGCAAGAAATCCGTGTTTTGCCACAGAATCCACCGCACCACGGCGCGAATTTTATTCGCCCGAATATTTTGAGCTCTATGAACAGGTAGAAAGAAACAAAATTCGCGCGAATAAAAATCACAGTGCGTGCTATGTCTAAAGCGGGCATTGTCATAGACAATTTAAAATTGGAATCAAATCTTTTTATAATAGATACTATAAAATGGCATTACAAAAAAAAAAAGATGGAAACTCCTTAGTGATTAACTTCTTGGATTTGTCCTGTATCGTAATAGAAAAAAAAATGTTTTATAGCATTATTTTGTTAGAGAAATAGTGTTATAATAAGATTCTATTTTTAAATTTCGGTATTGTGTTTATAAAGTATGCCAATATAAACTCGTTTTGAATTTTATAATTCGAATATTACGATATGAGAGTAGATAAAAGATTTTTTGGCTATATCATCACCTGCCTAAACAGTTTCCTGCTTTATAACGGTTTCCAATCTGTACGTATGGATACAACAATTTTAAATGGATAAAAATACCTGACAGAAGCTAATCTCGACGATGACACCACACAAAATCGAACATAATTAACTTGCATTAAACAAATAACTTGGACATACGGTCTAGATGGTTGAGAAGAGTTCAAAGATTTGCAATGCCACGTCAAGCTTGCTATTTTTGATCTTGGTCATGAACTTTAAGAAACGATAATACTAACAGTACAGGTAATTCGTCAGAAGAGGACAGCCAGCTTCGCAGAGCAGAGCCTTCCACTGCTTTATTGCCGTAAAACGGTTACTATATAAAGCATACTCTTTAGTAACGGCTAGGTAAAAAGGTTTGAAAAAATATATGTCAGATCCAGGTACTACTTAGATTGTGACCTACTTAGTGACATACAGGTGTCAGATTCTAGTCGTGGAAGCAGAATTTGGGATACGTATACGAGTAAACTAGAGAAATATCACCTGTAACTTCTACACAGTTTTAATTCGTTACAGAGTCAATTATTATCACTATGGTACTAAGTACTACTCTGGACTTAAAAGGAAACACTGAGCAGTATGTGTCATTTCACGGCCATGTCCGAACGATCACTGTCGTTCTCCATGAACCATATCGACTCCATACGCGACACTAGAATCTACTCAATATCAAATAAAGGTACTTGTGTTTTATTTTAAGTAAACAATTAAACATGACAAGATCCGAAATATATATTTATAATTATTTGTGAAACATGGTTTTTTCGTATGACTAATACTTTTGCTTTAAAAATATATAACAACACGTTATTTTCACTTATTTTGCATACTCCTCCAAAACGAATTGGATGTTTACAATATTTTTACACAGAAAAATTGATTGTTACAATTTAAAATATTTTGGAAACAAAACTGTCTATAAGGAGGTCCAATATTCATATTCTGGCACCGAGCGGGCGCATGACCAGTGCCGCATTGACATTTGGGAATATAAATACGCCCTGAATTTTAGTAAAACTACTCTTTGCCCGGTAGTAGCTCAAAACAGGATCAAAATAAATACCAGTTGACAGGCAGAAGCTCGGAAAATGTGATTGTTAATCCTATTTTAGGCTATCGTTACTCCACCTAGTAATTGACTCTCTGAAATCAGTTGGCATTTATGGCACGTAAAATTGAACTCTCAGACGTGACTAAATTTTAGTGGAAAATTCAATATTTTAATGTTGTTCCTTTTCTGCCTTGTTGGTCTACTTTTCAACAAGCTGATCTTGAGGTTCTGGGTTCGATACCCACATCATCATCCTATTAATGTTCCCACTGCTGGGACACAGGCCTCGTCTCTGTGAGAGGGGATGGGCCATAATCCACTACGCTGGCACAGTGCGGGTTGGTGGATGTCACATATGTCTTCGATTTTTTAGTTTTAGGACATGCCGGTTTCCTCACGATGTTTTCCTTCACCGTTTTGAGAGCAGTGGCGATGAAATAATTTTACACGAAGTAAAACGCCTTACTGGGTTCAGACCCACGACCCACAACTAAGTAAGTCGCGGCCGATACCTCTGGGCCACCACTGCTCTTCGGTTCGATACCCGAGTCGTGCAAATTGTTATTAGGTTTTTCCATATGGAATTTCTCAATAACAGCTCGGAGTCTGCGCCCCGTTGGTGGCAATAGGCTCGCCCCCTCATCATCATCATTTCAGTCAAAATACGTCCACTGCTGGACATAGGCCTCCCCCAAGCGTCACCATATTGGTCGGTCCTGTGCGTTTCGCATCCACCGGACTCTCGATTACGAAAAATTTTTTTTTTACTTTTGATAGGCTCGCGCTTGACCACTAGGTCCTCCTGCTACTAACGCGTTTGTAAGTGTGTGTTGCAAGTGTGATGGTGGAGTAGGTGCCCAGTGCCTGTAACACAGGTTAATTCCTAGTGCGGGACTGGGTCTTGCTCTGCCTTCTGCTGAAACGCACCTCATATTCGCAATATTTAAATGGTAGTTTTAAGGATGATTATACTCAAATTTTATTGATGAATAAATTGAATTGAATTATGTGAGAACGATGTAAAAAGTTTATTAAAAAATCAAAAAACCCGACTGCTTAAAAAGCGAACTAAAAAGACATAAACAAGAAAAAATTCATGCTGTGCAGTCGGAGGATACATATTCGCGAGCTGGCTGACCAAAACCAGATGTATCCTCCGACTGCACAGCTTGTTTACGTCTTTTTAGTTCGCTTTTTAAGCAGTCGGGTTTTTTGATTTTTTATTTACAACTTTTTAGTTATTTTTGTTTTAACTAGGTACATTTAAACATATAAGTATTATATATTTTTAAAATAACCTCTTAAAACCCTTTATTTTGATACCCCACACGATGGGGTTGGAAGAAAAAATATTGTTTTTCTCCCACAAAGTGGCGCCCAAAATCCGCCTTTTTTTTCTTTTCCAATTTTTATGTTGTTAGTGACATTCGCAGGGTTAAGACGAATCGATTGACGTAAGAATCATCAAAATCAGCCAACGCGTTTGGTCTCTAGAGCGCCACATAGAAACAAACGTACATACATACATACATAGACTGATAAACACATTACCCTCCTTCGGCAGTCGGGTAAAAAGACGTGCACGTAAAAGCGTCTAAAGTAAAGTAAAATAAACAACCTCAAAATACAATAACCAGTTAAAAAGAGGCCGAGGCAACCAAGTTATGACCCATCCCAACTGCTGGCGCCCGTTCACGAACATGATGCATGGATTGGCAACACTCAACTCAGCCACCATGAAGGGAACCGTATGATGCAACACACGAGCATTAGAGAGACATTTGAGAGAGCATGATACGCTTTTAACTGCCAGGGCACATTCAACGACTAGTTTCATAGACTGTTAAGGATCTACAATGATAGCCGCGGGACCCAGGGGCTAAAGTGTTTGCCGAGGCACGGAACTCACCCATCCACGGACCGAACCCGGCAAGCATAGCTTCGAAAATCAAACCGTGCGGCTGTTATTACTTAAACACGAGCTCCTCCGAAATTGCCATAAAAAAACTTTGAAACATATCTAGTCTATGGCAACTTTAAATTACCTTTTACACATCAATCAAGACCTCAATTCCCGATCAAAGCCTTCCTGGAATTAAACGGCAATTTCCTTACAATCGAGACATACATAAAATAAGGCGCCTACCTTCTAATACCCAACTTGGCAATCCCTTCTATGCTCGTCTTCCCACCTGGCACTGCCCGCGAATTTCCCATGCGTTCGAAACAAAAGAAGTAATACGTTATTTGTGCACACATTCAAACGGCTTTTATTATGTGCACACATGGTTATGAAGGGCTAAAATGGCGCTTGACTGTTTTGGTTGGCAAACGAAATAGAATATTAATAAAAACTGATGAAAAAACGGCACATTGAATGAGCAATTAAGATTGTAGATAATAACAATATAAAAAGTTTTCTTTATATAATTACTATTCATGAAAATAAATTTTAGTCAAACAAAACTTTTGTTTCTACATTTAGGACAAAATCCACCGAAACTAATATTCTAAATGCGAAAATAACTCTGTCTGTATGTTACCCTTCACGTATAGACAGCTGAACCGACTTAGAAGAAAGATGGTATGGAGATAGTTTGAGACCCGGGGAAGGACATCGGATAGTTTTTATCTAGGAAATAATTCTTAAGAGGGTGGAAACGGGGGTGGAAGTTTGTACTGTGAAGCAATAATTTCTCAAGTATAATGTACAATGATATTGCGCGATATAAAAAATGGCTATTCGGAGTACTAAAGCTACGCAAACGGAGTGGCGCGCAAAAGTTAGTTGTTTATAAGAATAATGATTGAGGTTAAGATTAATTCTAGATTTCTCGTTAAGATTAATTAAAACGAGGGGCTCATCAGTTACTTAACCTAAAACTTTGATACAGTGAGACTAACACCCAAATGTATAAAACTTAAAGAAGTTCGTAAGTCTTTATGTTACTTAAAGGTAAACTTTTATTAACACAAACAGAGTTATCATCAAGTTCTGTTTCAGTATTCAGCCAAGCAAAATAACAAAGCTCTTTAAAATAAATTCTTCTAAGCGTATCGATGACAAACATAGACACTTACTAGTTAAATACTCTGCCTGGCCCAGTATTCAGTCATGGCAACGTCTTCCGCTGACACGATCATCAGTCAAGTCCTTACGTGAACAGGCAACACGCCGTTTTCAATAAATTAAGATCACGATAACTCAGAAAATATGCATACAAACTCATCAACATGAATCGAAAGAGGCACTCGTCGATGCGTTTCTTTACAAAAGCTACAGACCTTGGATTCCTAACGTCACGTGCTAGGCGACCACTGAAAATCAGCACTGTGCTGTGGGTCCCCCACGGCATAGCATTATGCCGAGTGGAAGCCTTCTTGCCACAACCACAACATGCATATGCTTTTATTTAGACTCGCATTTTTTTTTTTTTACTTTTCTAACCTAATTTAAGGACTACTAACACTATCGTTAAGGGTTTCTTTTCAAAATCAACTACCACTATTCTAGTTTAATGTTCTAATGTAATGTGTGTATGTCGTTTTGTGTCAATTAAATACGTTTTATTTATTTCTTCTTTCACTCTCTGAATAGCAGCATCTTACCGCCCCAAAATTCTTCCCTTTAATACACCAACTTAATATCATTACACTCATGTTTGACAAAGACGGCTAAAAGCCTCTTCTATGATATGTAAAGCGCGAGTTTCCATCCCCTGTGTTATTGTTTCATACTTTTATCTTAGCTGTGGGGGTGAAACGGGGCGAGATGGGACAAAAAGGGGGTGAGTCGGAGCGAATATTTTGTGGTCGATAATTTTCATGTTACAATTTGTTAGGATTTGTTTTGGGCAGATATTTAAGAAGTTTGTTTGTTAATTTGGTGGTTGTTTTGCTAAATAATGGGGTCGTTTCTTTTGGGTCTCGTAAAAAGTCAAGAAAATAACAAGATACAATCACAATTTTTGACGTCAAAGTTTGCTTGACCTAATTTATTTATTCTGAAGTGTCGAGTCAACTAATAGGAAGGATCTACATACATTTTATTGATTGTCTGCGAATATTCTTAAGGACTCACTACTACTCGTACACTACAACAACCAACAACTAAAGTAGTTTCCTTGATACTTTTTATTTATAGTCGTCCATGGTTTCAAGACCTTCTCCTGAATGATGTGCCTTCTTGTAATCCAAAAAGGATTACAACAAGGAACATCATTGAGGAAAAGGTCAGTAACAATTATGGCTTACAACGCTTTTTGTGCCTAATTGAAGTTTCACCGATTCTTATTATAAAACCCAAAAACAACAATGATAATTTAACCCAAGCCAACGAAAAAATGTTTTCACAAAGACAAATAGCTCTAAAGCTTAAAACAACCCTTAAAGGACGAAAAATGCCAGCAGTGTACGCTTTGCAGCAAAAAACGTAACGTCCACGGTTCACAATGATGAATAACGTGCTATTTAATTTAATCATTCACTCACACGGCCGCCATTCACTCATTCGGTCTGACGGTCCTCACGCGTCTAATTTTATTCACTTTTTTGTCACTCTAAATCATTCGGTTGGAATATTTGTTTTATTGTTGTAACATTATTTTTGAGATGGATGTTTACTCTTGATGGATTAATTTTGCCAGTGACTTTACATACAGCCAAGCGAGTATTTTCAGTATTATTTATTATTTATTTATTATTAATTTATAGTATTTTTTCGTCTGTTGTAGTACCTAGGTAATGTAATGTTACATATAATTATACATACTTTGACTCAACTTCTGTGTTTAGACAATTTTATTTGTTATTTATTTATTCTATTATATTTTTAAAGTTTTTTCCGTTTCCGTTAGTTGTGTCCGTGGCATCAGAATATTTTCGTTTATTTTCTTTTTGGATATAGCTGCACATGCTGAGATAGTAGCCTTTTTGAACCCGCACGGGCTTTTATTTTTTATTATTGTTTAATTTTAGTGTTTCATTTTTCTGTGCGAGTCACAAATAAATATTTTTCTTTCTTTCTAAACCTTATTTTTGATAAGCCTTCTAAGTTCCGTGTCCGCATCAACACGCACCGGACCCGTGTGGTAAATTATAACCTACTCACTCTAACATAAAGGAGGACCTATCAAGTATATAAGCCCTCCTCTCTTTAGGCGAGAACGTTCTCAACCAATCATGTATGTAATAGACGGTAAACTGAACCTAATGCAATAACCGGACACAAATTTAAACAATGGTCTGCAACTGAGAATGTTTTAACAATATTCAATCAAACACGACACTGTTGGCGTAGTGGTTGAGTGAACGGCTGCTGCATTGCGTGTCGCGGGTCCGATTCCCGCACGGAACAAATATTTGTATGGCCTACAGATAGTTGTTCCGGATCTGAGTGTCTTGTGTATGTGAATTTAAAAGTTTGTAAACACACCCACGATACAGGAAGAAATTCCTAGGGTGGGGCAACGTTTTCTATTAAAAAATAAAACTACTTACTTGTCTGACCCAGGTATCAATCTTGAACCTCACTGTTCACTACGATATTTTATAAACTGTCATTACATTCTATAAAGTTGTTTCATACTACAATTCCCACAGACAATGAATTCAAATTGCACCATACTACACAATTTCCAGTGACAGCCGTCATTAATACGACACCCCGCGCCTGGGGTGTTTCAACCCCTTCATTTGGTATGCACCCCTAATAACTGGACACCATAATTGATATTGACAGATTTACTAAACGATATTATTCATGACTTTAGAAATTTTGATTTTGTGAAACTGTTGTTTTCTGGAGTTATGGCTGTGTGTTTTACAAGATCCTTTTTAGACTTGCTTTAGAGTATTCTAATATATAGTTAGAAAGAAAGAACAATAATTTTAATGTTTAGTCTACACTGACAAATCACAAAAAAAAAACCGTAATTGATACAAACAAAATAGAAATAAAAATCGTTAGGAAATAAAACATTGGGCTATATAACCGCTCACCTAATGGCCAAGTTACCGCGAAATTACTCACATAGGAGACCAAATGTCTATCCAATATGTTTTAAGCACTTAGTGTTATTACTTCCAAATGATTGTATCCATCACTTTGGCTATACAAATATTTATCGCTCATTATTGACAAAAGAATGCAACTAAAATCTTGCTTACGAGAACCCTGAGTAAAATCTTTAGGTAACAAACGACGTTTTAAAAACGGGTTATACTAAGTTGATAAATTTCCCAAACCTTTGCAAAGTCAGCCATCTAGCAAATAGCTAGCGTGTTCTTATTTTTAATTGCATGTTCCAATTTGTAGCGAATTAAAACAACTTTACATCACCCGCTGCTTACCCTGCCACAACTTTTCACATTTGGCAAACATTTTTGAACAATTAACCTTTTAAAATTGTACTGTTTCGCCTCCAAAATAGGTTAGTAGCGAGTTGCCAAGATACCACTTACAATCCAACCGAGCAAATGTAAACTCTACTCACTTGTTTTAAAGGTTCAAGTGGGGGTAAATGTACAGTTGTGCCGTTAAATGCCATTTTCTTGCCGGGAGCAATTTGTCGGTTAATTTCTTATTATTTTAACTTTGGAACTGCTTAATTCTGTTGTCAGTTGTTGCAATTTTTCGGGCGTATATTTTGGGGTCGAAACAGGACAAATAAGGGGAGAATTCAGGACGAACGGGGGATAAATTAGGTTGATATGATGTGTGTGGGAATTAGCGAAGATGCTAGAAGATATTTGCACGGAAAAGGTTAAGGAAATAATTGGGTTAACGTTCACACAAATACATAATATTGTGACAGACATTCAGTGACTTGTTTATTTAGTTTTTTGGTGACACAAAATTGTCTTTTCTGAGTAACTTAAAGATGTAATTATTATTTTGTGATAGTTTTATTGTAAGAAGGAAGAACATTAATAATAATTTACTGCTTCTACGTCTACGATATTCATAAATAATTTCGAATGGTGATAAAACATTTCTCATATCTGGCTTAGAAGAGGTGACTGTTTAGATAAAGGCAAATAAAGGTCACATGTATCAGAAATACCTTCTTATTGAATGCTGCGCCAACCCCAAATAGATTGAGATAAGGAAAGAAAGATGTTTATGGTGACATTAATTTTGAATATAGAATGGCAATATTGGATAACTGGTAAGGAAGAAGTAACTACTGAAATGAAGGAAAAATACAACCGACTTCCAAAAAGTTACACTACAAAGTGAAAAGATATCTTCAAATTCGGAAGTCGGTGTTCCTGTTTTTGTTTCTTTGTTTTTTGATACTGACAGCCGAAATTGAACTTATTTTTCAATTTGTAGTGTTTTTTTGGAAGTCGCTTGTATTTTTTGGTAACAAAGTTTTTAATTTTTCACTTTTAAGTGGTATATAATGGACAAGTTCCATAGTAAGGTACCTATACTGCGCACAGTGATGCCAGAATAGATTACCCGAATAACATGTAACTTGAATATAACCTGTGGAATGAGTGTGTACCAGGGTAAACTGTCCACATCTGCGTACCTGTTTGGAACTGGTATGTTCTATTCTATGTTATGAAATGGTGTAAGCAATAAACAGACATGCGATTGCAGCGATCCCAATCTTCAATAAATGATGGCAAATCCATAATTTATTGAAGAGTTCTGTTGTATATCTCCGAAGTTCTTTATCAGATCTATACCAAATTTAAATTTGGCCATTTTGAAATAAACTCTATATATGACAAAGTTATGACCGAAGATACATAAAAATAATAATAAGAGAACAATCCAAATTAAGAACCTCCTCCTTTCTTGGTTAAAACGATAAAAAACAAAAGAAATATATATGTTGTGCCGACTCCAAAATATAAGGAATTGAATAAAGACAGGAGAATGATGATTTTAAATGTTTATCAGATCAAATTTCACAGTATACAGCTCCAAAAAGTGCTAGCGATACTTTTGAAAATGATTTGCTAAGAGGCCAACAAAATTATTACACAAAGCAAATTTTTTAGATTATTTTCGCAAAACTACGCAGCATAGTCAATATCAAACTCAAACCTAACACCGATTACAAGAGCTCTACTAAATCAATACTCAGTTTACAACGCTAAATCAGTCTGACATAGCTAACATTACCGACGCATCGCATATATACGAAATATTAATAACTGCTGCAAAGCGGCCACAAAATGGATTCCTATCAAAATGTGATGTATTCCGCGGTGCAATCAGTAATGTTTGGTAAGGGTGGGGACAGAGTGTATGGTGTAATGTGGAGGAAATTTCATATATATATGAAAGTTGTTCTAATGTATATTTTAGATATATTTGAAACGGAACGGAACAGTGAAAACGGACGCACACGTGGACTTACTTAATGTGATGAGGATATTTTGCTGCATTGGAATAATAAAGCATAGGCTGAATTACGTTGCGTACGTTGCGTTGATAGGCTTCCCACCAGGTCGATCGATGACCTAGAGAAGGTTGCGAGGATCCGCAAGATGCGGGACGCACGGGACCGGTCAATGTGGCGACGCTTGTGAGAGGCCTTTGTCCAGCAGTGGACGTCTTTCAGCTGATATGATGATGATGATGAAGGCTGCCTTTGTAAAGTATGCGTAAAGTATTAAACGGGATACTAGCCGTCGGTTTATCAAATACTATCTATTTTAATGGTCATGTATTTTAACCAGTAATACAAGAAGCATCGCAGAAGCGTTGTTTATTTATTTATTTAATAATTAATGTACACACACAGTATAATACATAAAGACAACACATCAAGACAATAGAGTACAAGGGCACTGCTTATTTCTTAAGAAATTTCTGCCAGCAGACCCGCGAAAAGAAAAAAAATGAAAAAGAAATGTAGACAATAGTGTGTGAGAACTGGAAAATAAGAAAAGTGAAAGACTTAAACCAAGTTGTGGTGTTCGTTGTTATCCAAGGAGTCAAGTTATATTGTCCTTATTCACACAACTTGACTTTCTCTGGTCACCCTAGTTAAAATAAAACTGTGTTTGAACATCTCACACCTCCAATAATTTGTTTTACTCTTCTCATTCTTGTCAGAGTGTAGTCATTATCTTTTGTTTTTTGTACCATCCCATTTGAACTGTGTGTGATGCGTATTTAAACTCTTATTCTGCTTCTGCTTCCAGTGTTTTATCAGGACTCTGACAATTAATCTTCTTCTTTCACCTCGCCACTTCCCGTTACTCGGGGTCAGCTTTCCTGGTCATGAGGATATAGGAATATTCCACCCTAACAATGAATATCTTGTAAATCATTAGTCATTGTATTACTCCCCTTATTAACAATCACCTATAACAACAGTGTGGTGGCGGCTGAATTTCATTTAATTTATTGTTGTTACGCCGTCATTTCCTCCATAATTAACGTATGAATATGTTATGAGATACAATTTTTATGGTGTAACGTTGGCATTTTAATTATGACACAATTTGTTGTGGTAATCGGTTGGCATAATACTATGGAAATATGTGGTGAGTGTTCCATACGGACATGAGGCTCTAGACAAATTCTATTGGCTATGGGGATGGTTTAAATGCCAAATTGTAAGGAATTGATGACGTAACATTTTCATAGCGCTTGGCGTTCCTATATATCCCCTTGACTGCCTTTTGAGAACTTTGGTTCCCAAAACAATTGTTACAGGCTTTTATTTAACTTGCAATGTATGCGTGTTCGGGTCAAATTTTGCAACTGTATTTTAAAGCAGTTATCCTCAACCGATTAAGATGAAATTTTGCATGCACGTTTAGTTTGGATGATAATGCACGGTTAGTAAACACATTCTAAATCCAATATGGCGGACGGCCTAAGGCGGACTAGTTATTTTTTGCTAACCGTCATGATATGGGTATCAAATGAAAGAGTTTGCTGAGAAGAATACGAATAATAATATAATAACATATATTTATAAATATATAGATAGAATTTCACTTGTCTACACTCTCGCATTGTGATACGGATCAATTAGTAAAATGCTTTGAAAGTTTTGAGTATAAGGTTAGCTCGGTTAGTTATCAAGAGTGGAGGTAGAGCAAACAAAGACTTGTCGTCTGCCAAATTCGACTGGACGGTCGTAAGGAACGTGCCGGACAGGCACCGATGGAGCCAGATCACTCGCTCCAGATGCACCTGATGCTGACCATGGTCCTCAAACACGAGGAACCATGTGAAACTGTCACCGAATTTAAATGATTTGAGATGAGACAATTTTGTTCCAAAGAAAATCTGGCCACTTAAAAAAGCTACTGCTGTATCAAAAAAAAGTACTGGAGATATCTTAAGTAACAAGAACTAATTTATGTGACCATTTCATCCGATGTTTCATGGCAAGCCAATCACATAAAAAACGAGAATATAAAAGACACTTCTGTTTCAATGGCTTATTAAAAGAACACTCCCTCAAATTACGACTCAATTTCAGAACCTAATTCAACTACCCACTTATCCAGTCTTTTAATCTCAGTAAAACTTAATCTAACTTCAATAGTCTTAAATAATGAAGTAATATCAATAATAATAATCGTTACTTTATCATTTATTGAAGAAAGGCCTTTAAGCCCTAAAACCTTCGAGATATCTTAATAAAGATAATCCAATTATCTCTTGAAACCGTCTGTTTTAGAGGCTTAATAGAAAATGGCTGAAAAAGGTATCCCCATCTGAATTTCAGCCGATTCTTATATTTAACGAACAGAAAAAACTCTGTACCCTCTAATATAAATTATCTGGTGTCAACTGCGTTCTATTTTATCCTAATACACTCAAACACAAGCAAAATCCTACCTTATTTTCTTAACTCTAAAATATCATTTCCGCTGAAACAATCTGAAAAGATCACCGTCATTCAAAATTGAGATTTACGTTTAAAGACATAGATTCGGAATTAGGGTACTTCAAACACGTTTACCTTTCTCAAACGATTTGAAGATCTATTTTTAGGATTTTAAGGTCAGTATTTGATTGGCAGGTGTTTGTTAGGAGTCATTTATCAGGCTGGATTGATGTCAGAGTTTGATATTGCCTCGTATTAAAAAGGTTGTGTTTTTGCATAAGGAGGGCTACGCGTAATGTATGTGGGACAAGGATTATGTATGATTTTAGGAAACCGTTATTATTTGTGATAAGTTGTCAAATAGAATGCCCGCCGGCATCTTTATTTATAAAAATCTCGACACTGATTGGCGATTGCTTATATTCTATATTCAAATTTTGTATCACCATTATGGTTGTCAATCCGATATCCATCTTAACAAAATAACTTCTGAAGGAAGTTTTTATTCTTTCAGGAGCCTGTTCCCTCCATTACTTCCATTTATACCATTCAAATCGTTTTTTTTTTCGTTTTTCCACAAAGTATGTAAGCAGCGGCGCGCTGCAGACAGGCCACTACGAACAAAGCGTCATTTTACACACACACACACACACACACACATTGAAATTACGATTTTACAGGGATTCTTGGGCAATAATGGACCGAGCTCAGTCGCGGTTGTTACGAGTGCTTTCTTTTTTTAGATCTCAACTCTTCTTCGTTGAACTTGGCACCTTTCTCACATTTATGTTTTTGTCGAGTTTGGGTGCCTTTACACATTTTTATTGATACGTCTTGTTACCAGCCAATCTTTGTCGTTGGAATCGTGTTCTTTAATGGATGTTTAATGCTCTGTTTACCCTCTAAGCATGATATGATGTATGCTTAGACGAATCGATGTATTTGTGTTGTAGCTTAACTACCTACGCCTTTTTAAAATCTTGAATCAATATAGTAGCAACCCTAGTGAGTCTGTTAAGTTTAGGTGTTAATTTTCGAAACGGCGGGTGTGTTCCCTCTGTATACTTTCTATTTTGAGGTTTTTCACAAGGACAGTATCACCGAACTTCATTTAGGTCTTTCATCGTCATTAACAGCATTTTTCTGCCCTGCGCCCTCTATGTTATTTGAGATCAGCCCGCTTTTCTATATACTAAAACTAAAAATATAAAATATGATAATAATATAATATATCTATATTGATAATATTATAAAGATGAATGATTTTTTTGATTGTTTGTACCGAATAGGCTCCGAAACTTCTGGACCGATTTAAAAAATTCTTTCACCTATGGAAAGCTACATTATTACGGAGTAACATAGGCTATAATTTATTTAAAAAAAAATAGAGATCCTTATGAAAATTGCAATAATGTAACCCAAAGTAGCAAAATGTTGCCTATAATTTTTTTATTTGGCGTGCGCTGAGAACTCTATTGATGATACATAAATATTAGGTACTACATGATTAAAGTAATCATTATTACAAGAAAATTTATCTAACTATGATAGTGAAGTCACAATAGCAACCTTTGTGTTCTTAAATTTAATTAGATCGCAGCTGCCCGGGTAAAAACAAAAGTTGGTTACATTCGTATTGTAGTATTAATTCTTATTCAAATAAATGGTAGTAGGTAGATAGTATAGGGTAGGTGGGTAGGGTATGTAGGGTAGGGTAGGTAGTTGGTAGGTAGCCAGTTTAAGAGAGCAAAACTGCGGTGGTCTGGTTGTTATTAATAAATGGGTGACTATTTCCAAGAAATGTGAGCCTCTCTGTGCCTCGGAGAATCTGTTAATGTCATAAAAACAAACCGCAGACAGCTTTTGACTTGCTTAATGAAGGTAATTCCAAGTAAAAGCCTGTAATTCTGACAATTTAGCCATAAAATATCGGTTTTGCCCAGCTATTAAATATTTGAGGGTAAAAACGGGATCCTATTACTAAGACTCCATTGCTCGTCTGTCTGTCTGTCATTAGGCTGTATCTCATGAACCGTGATAGCTAGACAGTTGAAATTTTCTCAGATGATGTATTTCTGTTGCCGCTATAACAACAAATAAAAACAGAATAAAATAAATATTTAAGTGGGGCTCCCATACAACAAATGTGACTTATTTGCCGTTTTTTGCGATAATGGTACGGAACCCATCGGGCACGAGCCTGACTCGCACTTGGTTGGATTTTACCCGACTGCCGAAGGAGGGTAATGTGTCTGTATGTATGTTCCTATGTGGCGTTCTAGAGGGCAAACGCGCTGGCCGATTTTGATGGTTCTTACGTCAATCGATTCGTCTTAACCCTGCGAGTGTCAATGGCTACATTAAAATTTTAAAATAGTGAAAATGAGACTTTTGGGTGCCGTATTGTGGAGGCCCAATTTTTTTTTAAGAGTCTAAATAAAGGGTTTTAAGAGGTGATTTCAAAAATATACAACACTTAGATGTTTATATGTAAATAAAAAAAGTTAAGTCAAAAAATCAAAAAACCCGGCTGCTTAAAAGCGAACTAAAAAGTCATTAACAAGGAGAAAATCATGCTGTGCAGTCGGAGGAAACATCTGGTTTTGGTCAGCCAGCTCGCGAATATGTATCCTCCGACTGCACAGCATGCATTTTCTCCTTGTTCATGTCTTTTTAGTTCGGTTTTAAGCAGTCGGGTTTTTTTATTTTTTTTATTAACATTTTTATATTTAAAATACTCATAATATAGCTTCTATTGATAACATCACGGCTATATTGCCCGAAGGGTCTGGCAGAAAGGATCCTATAGTACACTCACATTTCACCAGTTATGTTTAAGTCCTATGTAATAAGTGACGAGCCTAATTGATGAGTACTGATTAATTCCAGATGGAAAAACCCAATAACACTTGACCGACCCGGGACCTCATGTTCAGCAGTAGCGCTTGTGATCACTGCACCAACGAGGCAGTTTTACATAAATACTCAAGTGTATTAAGGTCTCATCATCATAATGATCAGCCTTATAATGTTCCCACTGCTGGGACACAGGTCTTCGCTCTGTGAGAGGTGTTGGGCCGTCATTCACCACGCGGACCCAGTGCGGATTGGTAGATGTCACATGTCTTTGAATTTTTGGTTCTAGGACATGCCGGTTTCCTCACGATGTTTTCCTTCACCGTTTTGAGAGGAGTGGTGATGAAATGATTTATACAAAGTAAAGTGCCTGCCTGGGTTCGAACCCACAACCTGCAACTTTTAATTCGCGACCGGTACGAATGGGCTACCACTGCTCACTATTATTAGGTATACAATCAGAAAATATAAATAAGCTTGTATTCAAAATTCTTGGAAAAGGAAAATCCATTTTTCACCCTGATTTCCTAGAACGGAACTGTTTTCTACAGTTTTTTCGAAGTTCATTGTAAGCTGCCAATCAAACTTCCTTTCCCACCATTTAATTATATTTTTTCTTCACAAAACCATAGCATTTTCCCCAAACAAACCAAATTATTGCCACAAAAAATGTAAACTATTAATCTTCGAAAATCGATCTTGAAACTTAATCCCCCGTGATAAGGTATTAATTGCTATGACAAACGCGACTCGAATAGGCATAAAAGAGGTTTTAATTGAATATTAGCGTGTCAAGAACCATTAGTAACAGTTAATTGGCCCTCCCTGATAATGATTTACGGAGCATAAGTTATGACAAGGGAATTCCAACTATAATATCTTAAGAGTATAGCTGATTTTGGTTTGTCAGAGCTAATCCGTGTGTGCGCCATTCGGCTCTACTGCTTAAGAATTAAATTCGAAATTCGAATGTCAATTCTTCATCAAGTTTTTGTTATTCGCTTGTGTACTCACGAATTTGTACCTTCAACTTAAAGCACTAAAGTGGAAATTCAATTGTATTTTTTATTGTTTCAGGTACTAATCCATTGTTTTGAAGTGAACTGAAAAACGTTGAACAACCGATCAAGTTTTCATATTAACGAGGCGAGTTTTGAAATGGGATTTCGTAAAACATTGGCCGAGGAAAGCACAATCATTTATTTTGTGAGTAGGTATTTTCTTTTAAAAAGCAAAACTTTAAATTACCATTTGAAAAGAACAAACTGTTCTACTTTTTAAATGGTAAATATCATCACGCCTAAATGCCGCAATGGGGTGAGCACACACATTTCAAAAGTTTTGTTTGTTTCACTTAATAAGGGTCTCACACGACAAGTTGCAGGTCGTGGGTTCGTACCCAGACAGGCGCTTTACTTTGTGTACATTATTTCATCACCACTGCTCTCAAAACGGTGAAGGAAAACATAGTGAGGAAACCGGCATGTCTTAGAATCAAAAGTTTGAAGACATTTGACATCCACCAACACGCACTGAGCCCGCGTGGTGGATTACGGCCCATTCTGTCTCACGGAGAGATAATGGGCCGTGCACGCACAGCGAACCAAATGGGGGTCTAAGTGCAGAAAAAGGGGTCCATCTAGACTACCTATTCTATCCTATCCTAAGGGTAAACCTAATGCCATCAACCGGACACTAATCCAGTTACCGGGTTACTACTAGTAACTACCAGATAGAAAAAACCTCTTTGTCCAAACCGGAAATTGAACCCCGAACCTCATTATACTCAGCAGTAGCACTTACGACCACTAAGCCAACGCGGCAGTTACTACAAAAATCATTACCCTTTCCTTGCAGTTGGGTATTAAAAAACCTTTTAACAAAAAATCAAACCGACTTCCAAAACAAAACACAACAATGCGAAAAATAAAAATCTTCTTCAGCAGTTCCACTTCACCAAATCACACTTTCATTCAGCAAATGATTGCATTGTTGTTGAAAATACCAAAATCGCTATATCTGTGTAATACTTCAGGAGTTCCCTCGATTTCTCTAGGATCTCATCATAAGATCCTGACCTGATGATGGCCATGGGACCACGAGAATTTCGTCCTTTTTTTAAAGTCTTAGAAAGATTTTTTTTTATATCTTAGTTCCCTTTTAAAAGGTCATTTTCAGTTTGACTATTCTTGACCTTTCGATGTTGATAAAAACGGCAAACCCGTATTTAAAATCAAAAGTCTTGGAAAACTGAAATCAGTCAGGCTTAAGTATACCCTCTTAGAATACTTATGTCCTGGTAAGTGGAACATTATGGCTGTGCAATAAGTGTAGGACAGCATTCATAGTTGATTTGATAATGTATGAGATTTTCTTGTACAGTGAAATGATATAAAAGAAAAGGTAATCAGTGATAGCGTGACAGGGGACAGGACGGTATGCAAGAAGAATACGTGTTGCGCCGACCACAAGTAACATGGGACAAGGGCAGGAAGATGATGATGATGGCATTTTCTTGGTACAACTATTTTCTTAATGTATCTTGGCAAACTTCGTGTTTCTTTAGTCGTTGGATTTCTATCAGTTGCCCTTTGCACTTGGTGCTGACCGGACGTTCTCAATCAACTTGGAAATATCGAGTTGTTAATAATCTTTTAACTAAAGTCCCAGGCATAAAAAGCCAAAAAGAAACATTTATTTGAGTCACTAAGGTGCAGAAAGTTCTAAAGCAATAATTACAGATATCTTATTCTTACTTTAATTTCGGCGTGCAAATTAGTCATAGAAGTATTAGATCATTAAAGTCAAGTTTAAAGCTTTATATAGTTCACTCGAAAATCAAAACAAAACAACAGTAAAGTACTTAGTTCTGAATTCAAATTAAACCGAGACGTAATGCACCAGATCAACTCAGCATGGATGAAATGGCGATAGATCACTGGAACAACTTGCGACCCACGGATCCGACACTCAAAAGGGGAAAATATACAAGTCCGTGATTAGACCTGTCATACTGTATAGATCAGAATGTTGGGCTGTGAAAAAGATGGATGAAAAGAGATTGCATGTAGCAGAGATGAGAATGTTGAGATGGATGAGCGGAGTGACGAGATTGGATAAAGTGAGAAATGAGTATATTATATTAGAAGAAGTTTGAAAGTGGCGCCAGTGACAGAACAGTTAACAAAACCGTTCGTCGATATGGTAATGTGATGAGGAGGGATGAAACGCATGTTACTAAAAGAGTTATGAATATAAATGTGGATGGATTGAGAGGGAGAGAATATGAAAGGAAAGGGAGTCAGTGATAGCGTGACAGTGGACAGGGCGGTATGGAAGAAGAAAACGTGTTGCGCCGACCACAAGTAATATGGGATAAGGGCAGGAAGATGGTGATACACGATAAATCTAATAGTGGGTCTTTATTTTTTAATTGTCTGAAACTCAGTATCGTATCATATTTCGTAAATATGTTTATGTCTCATCTAATAAAAGGTGAGTCTTTTACCAGACTGAAAAATTCCAGATCACTGAATTTTGTTCTCATTTGAGAGTTTTCAACAATAACGGTTTGTCGTAATACAAACAACTTGAAAGTTAAAGACATTATGACAGACTTTTTCCAACAAAATAATGTTTACTACATTCTTTTCAATAGACACAATCCAGACGAAATCTTTACAAATTCTGACCAAATTTCACAGGCGATTCGCTGCCCAAAACTGGGCAAACTAAACTAATTTATCACGTTCAAAGAAAAACCTTCATTTTGTGAAGTTATTGGTGATTTTTCTATGATTTATTCGTCCCAGAAGGATACCTTTGTTATTACTTCGGCAATGAATGGGAGATGGCTCCTCCATCTTCCGAAGTTCGACGCAAGTTTGCTTCAACTTTACTTGGTATTGTATCGTATTGGGAAAGTAATGATTTAGTAGCTTTGAGCTTTTCCCTCGACGGGGTGGGCAGACGTGTACCTTGTGATTTCATGGATGTGGGTTTTGAGGTTGAAAGAGGGTTATGGGGCAGACTGACATCTATAGCCCTTTAGAGCGTACCGGCGTGATGTTATGTTATGAAATGGTGTAAACAATAAACAGACATGCGATTTCAGCAACTAAGAGAGATTTGCCGTCATTCATTGAAGAGTCCTGTTGTATTTCTCTGAAGTTCAACATCAGATCATGATCAAATCAAGGGAAATTTCAAATAAAAAAGAATCATCAAAATCGGAAACACATAAAAAAATACAGTCGAATTTTGAACATCATCTTTTTATCATTTTTATTTGAGATGGAAACCCATCTCAAATAAAAAAAAGTTTGCTCTTGACTCTAGTCTAGGTCAGGGGTAACAGAGACAGAGTCGACGATGGAGTGAACTTACCCAGAAGAAGCCTGTTCACTCTAACTTTGATGAGATTCGGGTTGAATGCGTTCGGAAACACAGACGCAGGTAGTGAGTTCCACTCATTCGCTGATCGCATTATGAAGGATGTTTGGAAGCGCTTGGTGCGAATTGGTGGAATGGCAACCAGCTGAATTAAAGTAAAAAGGGTATATATCATGGTTCACGGCTGGTTTATTCTATAGCTTACAATTTTAAGTATTTATAACTTAAACTAGTCGTAGACTATTGAAATAATTCTGCAAAAAAAAAACTGTATATTTGCTTTGCGAGTGCGACTGCATTTTTGACCCTTAACTATTATCCACTTCTGTCTAACCCTTCAGAAAATGAAGCCGTGTATGTATACGACTCTTGAACTGTACACCTACTCTTTGTTATTAATACTACCAATCATAGTTAACCATAATTAATAATAATCTAATGTAATTACTGCTATGTCAATTACAGAGCTATAGATATCATCGCCTGGGGCCGTTTAATAGACAGTCAAAATATTATACGAGTTACTTTGGTTAGCAACTACCCACGTATATATAAATCATTTGTATCTATTTATATACATCGTTGTTAGTTAATATGACCAGACTGTATGACTGGTTATCTTTTAATTCAATAGTAAGCTTTTTCAGTTTGTCTGCATGGATAATATGATGAGCAAGGTTTTAGTGCGGCTGGCTATCCAGATTGACTCGAGGCTCTAGAAAATTAATTATATTATTAATAACATATATACAATTCAATATGATAAAAAACAAAACTATATGCAAATACAAAAGGGAAACGGAAAAGAGCTCATTGTGCATCAAAAAAATCGTCCACATCGATGTCAATGGGAAACGTGCCCAGAACGCTGGCAGCTGAAAATGTAAGATTATATCAGCTATAACCATATCATTGTTGAGAAGACCAAAATGTTTGGGATTGCTGCTGTAAGGTCTCGTAGTTTTTTCAGCGATTGTTATTGCTGGTAGAATTTCACTTCGTATAGAATCTCTGGACACTCCATTAGTAGATGAATAAAAGGTTAATTAATGTTAAAAGTTTTACTTTGTCTCGTCTCATGCGTCTTTAAGAGGAAATGTGGTCGCAGACAACTGACTGAATTTCCTAAGTAATATGCCGTAATTCGAGGTTTGGATCTCGCCTATTTCCTCCTACATTATTGGACTAATTTAAAAGATATGTCAACTGAAAAAGAAAGATGTATAGTGTGCCCTATGTTTTTCTTTTTTGATAATACATTATCTTTAGAAGTAATAGAACACTCAAAATATGCTCAAAATTCCGCTGTCAATAAAGCACTAGTGTACAAATTTGACAAGTACAAATGAAAAAAGGAAAACGTAAGGGCACAGTATTTCAGTTTATGGAGTATCTTTTAAAATGGTCCAATATTGGAGGAGGAAATAGGCAGAAGCCAAACCTTGTATTTTGACTTTTTACTTAGGATACTCATTCGGATGTCTGCGATCGCATTTCCTCTTAAGAAACGCCATATCTTATTCTCATTGAAATTGCTTTAGTGAGAAC
Organism: Orthosia cruda; assembly: GCA_964057195.1. Classification (NCBI taxonomy): domain Eukaryota; kingdom Metazoa; phylum Arthropoda; class Insecta; order Lepidoptera; family Noctuidae; genus Orthosia; species Orthosia cruda. Next base: position 39,298,332 of record OZ059839.1, on the reverse strand, counting down.
AAGAGATGGCGTTCTCCGTCTTCTGTAATGATATGGTTTCCTCACTTATAACGTAATGAGGAACATGGTGCGATTCGACCAAGATGCCAACCTTGGTTTCTTTAGTATATCTGTAAGAAGAGATGACTTTACAATTATGAGTAGCCACTATTTCATAAGCAATACTTGATTATGAAATATTTGACAGATTTGTATGGATATCAGACAACCTTAACACACAAATAATATATGTAGCTACATTGGTGTGGCTGTAGATCGGAGCAAAACCATGTATGAACAAACATTCATCATAATCACAACTGTAATTTCAGAACTCGACAAAGAAACTAAAACCAATATATTTTGAACTACGGACCAAATATCAACAGTTTGACATGTAATGACAAGGGTAGCTTTGGAAGTCTACCCCTAAGAAGCAAACGGTCCTCTTCTACTAATATTTTAAAACATAATATCTCTCCGTCTGTATTGCAGTGCTTAATAGTTAACCATCCTAAGCGCTTAAATCAACCAATTAATATAAAGCCATTAGGGATTATTTTAAGGCCCTTTTGAGAAACCCATTTCCCTAGGTTAAAACTGTGACTACATTTTCTTCTTTTTAATCCTGATAGATCCACTCTTGACCTCCGTCTCGCCTGTTATTGAGCGAAGGATGAACTCTTCGGTGAAGTGAGCAGAGCAAAGGATGCCTGTTCAGTCTTTCTTGATAAAAAAAACATATTTAGAGTTATTTTTCCATGCATCTTAGGTAGTAGCTGCAACATTAGTAGTTAGCAGTAGTCATTCCACTTCTAGCCTTTAGCAAACCATCTCGATCTATCCTTGGATTGAAAACCATCCTTTTTTGCAACATGTCCCTCATTCCTCCGTCTTCCATGACACGCTTCATAGCTTCTTCAATTACCAAGCATGCAAACGATTTTCTGCATATCTAACACATCCCCCTTCTGAATCAAACTTGAGTACTTATCTACTTTAAGATTCCTTCAGCGACCTATAGGATACATTAGCAGAACCAATATTTTGGATTCCCTTAGTCAAATATATCTCTAGTTTGACGTAAACTGATGAGGGTACAAATTTGAACCCTTCGAATAGACGGTCATGTGTAGAATAATGAAATATTAGGATTTCGTACGAAAGAATATTTGAGCATTTGTTATTTATGATTTTAGTTGCGTTTTGTTATGCATAGTAAGTAAACTGATTTGTACAAGTTTGAGAATGTTTTGACAGGAATAATAATGGTTTTTGAACGTGCTTTTTGTTAGAACTTTTATATTGGATATTCAAATTGGGTTTGAACTATTTAGGGATCAAATTGTCCGACTGGCTTGAGTTAAATGCAAAATAAAGATTTTGATTAAATTCTCTTCTAAATTGTTTGACCTTTTATTTAGTTCAGTAAAGTCACGGGGTCCGGCGCTAACAAAGAAAATTTGGTTCAAATAAATGTCACTAGATGGTGCGATATGCATCGATTTGTTTTTGAATTGTATGTAAAATCAACATTTTCTAGAATTGATCATACAAATTGTGTGTTCTTGTTTAATCTAAGCATATCAACAACTCTCTCCAAAGCACAAAATTATGGAATATTGGGCTCTTTATTCACATTTTAAAGATTATTTGAACTGATCATTTAAAATTGATTCCAATAGATGGCGCGGTATTAAATTTCTGAGGTACGCCTCAGAAATTTAATAAATTCACTTGAATTTTAAATTTATATTGTAACACATTTTGGTACAATGAAACTGTGAAAACGTACAAAAAAATAATATAAATCAAATCTTCTGTGTATTTAAAGAAAAAAATAATCACGAACCAAGAAAACCCTTTTGCTTGCAAGTCGCTACTAACACCATCTATAGCTGTGGAACGGAACCGAACACGATCGAAGTACTTATATAAATAATCATCTTAATCAGACGAAAAACGCTAGTTACGTCGGCACGGTTTCTTTGTATGGGATGAGGCATCTGTATGCTACTATTATATTATCTGTGGTAAAGTTTAGATTCAGAATACCAGACTGTTTATTATAATTCACTTAAGCAGATACCTTATTTTTGTTGATGTTCTTCAGAAAGGTCAGGTGCGAGTCATACAACTGACGGGCGTGTATGACTATGAACGTAAACGAAGCAAAATTAGTATTTAAGGATTGTAACTAGCAGTAGCGTTCTGTACCTAGTTTTATTTTTTGGAGTCTCGCGGTTCTCTCAGAATGGCTTGGAAATGCTTAACCAGGCGATCTTGTGGAGACTAAACTAGAACCTCGAGTCAGGCACAAAAAGCTTAACCTAAGCGACCACGCTTAGGGCTACCCACTATAGGGTCGATCCTCGGCTCAGGGCGTCGCTGGGTGGACAACTATGGCTGGATCATGTTTAAGTGATTCTACCATCCGTTCGGAAAGTGCCTACGATGAGAAGAGCGGGCAAGAAACTCCTATTTATTAACTAATTATTTAAGTACGGCTCAGCATTGCGCGGGCTGGCTTGATTATCTTGACAGGGACGTCGCGACGGGCGTCAGCGGCGTGGAGAGAACGAAAGCGGTTTGTGTTTTTTAAGTGTTCTGGTCACCCTACGGCTCTTGGAGCAGGGTAGTGGCGTCATCGGGGGTAGTGAGAATGTGCCTCGGTCGGCTACATGGGATTTATGTACGTATAGACATATTACATACCGATGAGACGTCTTCTCCGAACTTCTTCGCTTGTTTCAAACTGCTTTGTTCCGTCACTGTCCCAAGACTAAATTGGACGACCAGCCTCAACCACATCTATCTGGCATTGCTGCTAAAATGAACCTTTTCAGTGTAGCTATGACACACCTGTAATGAGTATTGTATATTTGTAATATTTTATGTATCGTTCGTATCTCGACTGCATCAAATAAATGTAATTCTTTCTTTTTTTCAATCTGTGAATTTTGCATGAAAGAGACAATTAAAAAAACTGTTGAATAATCAACAAAAGAGAATATATTGTTAATAAAGAAGCTGATGCAACTACCATTCACTCAGCTGAATGAACAACTGAACAATTCAATCAAAATAAATCCATCAGTACACTCGCCGGCATAATAACAACACACGTACCGCCTCAATTATTTACAAATTACATCCTACGATACACATTAAAACACAATAGTTTTCAATTAAGAATTTTTGGTGCAACGTCGCGTTCCCAGTTTTTAATTAACCATTGAATTATATATCGTTTAATTCGAATACTTTGGCTGTATACTTACGTTTGGCCGAATCTGTAATTTGTGACTTTTGTTCGAAATTAATAGTGTTGTGCCGTATTTGTGTTGCGTTTCGATTCGATAAGCATTTTAATTTTGGAACTAGTGATGTGGGTAATCTCGATATGTAAGTGATGTTACTGTGTTGTTATTTAAGCTCTTTGAATGAATCAATCATTTATTCACTGGCTACTTATTACTGATTTATTGTGTACTTCAACATCGGATATTTTAAAATAGTTTCATAAAGTGGTGATCAGTGACCTTTTTCAGGTCGTCTACATTGTATAATGAGTAGTTATCCAAACTAATATTATAAATGCGAAAGTAACTCTGTCTGTCTGTCTTTCTGTCTTTCTGTCTGTCTGTCTGTCTATCTGTCTGTCTGTCTTTGCTTCACGCCTAAACTACTGAACCGATTTGTGTGAAATTTGGTACAGACATAGTCTGGAACTTGAGAATGGACATAGGATAGTTTTTATTACAAAAATAAAATATAAAATAAAATTTATTCCGGACATACAGCGCCATCTATTGGTCAAGAGTCGGCATCAGAAGTCACTATTCCACGCGAACGAAGTCGCGGGCAAAAGCTAGTTATCTATATTCTTTATGACAAATTACTGTTTTTGTTTGAATTAAACCAAAGTTTGATAGCCTGAGTTTAAAAAAAAAAATAAGTAGGTCAGTCTAACATTTGATGATGTTTTTTTACCCAATTTTTTTTTTTTTATTCTTCTATAATTCGAAATGATAAATAGTTAATTAGATTTATGCATGCAAGAAGGAAGCTTGGAGAAAGACCATGTCCAGCAGCGGACTTCTTTCGGCTTATTTATGTTGACGTTTTTAGGGTTCCGTACCCAAAGGGTAAAAATGGAACCCTATTTCTAAGACTCCGCGGTCCGTCTGTCTGTCTGCCTGTCCGTCCGTCTGTCACCAGGCTGTATCTCATGAACCGTGATAGTTAGACAGTTGAAATTTTCACAGATGATGTATTTATGTTGCTGCTATAACAACAAATATAATAATATAAGTATATATGTGGGCCCCAAACGCGTTTTTTTTGCTGTTTTTTTGCAATAATGGTACGGAACCCTTCGTGCGCGAGTCCGATTCGCACTTGGCTGTTTTTTTTAAAGTAATTTGATAAGCGTTTTTAATACAGAAAAAAACCCAATTTCTTCTCAATTAAGACATTCTAATTACATTTCCCCTCATAATCTCAATATAATTCGAAGCAAAACTACCCTCCCTTGTGTTTGACACTAACGAGCAAGTAACAACTTGTTCTAGATTATGGACATCAATCTTTTGCCGCCATTCGCTACACTTCGAGGAAAACTCTATCTGTACTCTGTACTTACTTGGTACGCTTTTATTCGGGTATTTTATTTAGGGTACGTTTTTATTAGGTGTGTACGTTTTTGTGGTAGGATGTGTAGCGTATTCGTTTATTGAAATCGTCTGTTTCTGAATTTTAAAACACTAGTAAATGACGTAACAATCGACCTGGGCTTTGGTTTGGTGATGATGCAAACGATTTTTATTACATTTGCTATCTTACAGATATTTGAAATAATTAGTCAATGCCAAGGTCGGTCGGAAATATACCGGCGGGGTTATTGCGTAACACACAATCAATGATAATGTCTTTAATTTTGAACATTCAATGACATTAATTGCGTTATTTACCTTTTATTTATTGATTTATTTAAACTTAATGTACAATAGTGGTACATAGGCGGACTTAAATCCTTTTCGAGAGATTTGTCAATTTTTAAGAAAAATGGTTTAGGAATTGCCTACAAAACGATTAGCACTTTGATAAAATTTGTGTGTAATTTAGGATGCACCACCTATTCTGCTATATAGCAGAAAAAGGAATAACGATGGTAGCTCGTGATAGCTCTTTAAGAAACTACCTGCCAATTAACTACCAAGTATTCCTTCACACTTAACGTGGCTAGAACGGAAAAACAGAATCTGCTAATGTGCTGACAATTTTTCACTGACTACCAACTTTACAACATGATTTCCTTTGGGCGCATTATTCCAAGTCCAATTCGCAAAATGTCCAGTGGGCTCAATTTGTCCAATTCACATTACATCTCCTATTTTAAAATATCAGAATCCTTGATACGTTTTCATAAATCTATCCTGGAAATCTGCTTCCCCTCTCGTCCTAACTGAAAACGAAGGCTACGTATCGTCAACTAATGACCGGAGTAATCCAGTTAGTTCCGTCGCTCGTTGTCGTGGCCAGTTGATATGCTCGCTACTATCAGAACTCGAATCTGAAAATACATCGATAGCGAGGCACTTGCTGCCATTTATTATTTAAGATGAAAGGGGTTTCCCTGCGTGACCCAATTAAAAATGGATTTGTAGACTTGTGTATTTGAATTTAAATGTTTGTTAACGCTCCCACGATACAGGATGAAATTCCTAGTGAGGGGCAACGTTTTTGAAGAAAAATAATTATTCTTACAAAGCCTGAATAAAATTGTCAAACTTCAATGGTAGAAGGGATTGTTGATGAGGCCGAACGATTTTGGAGTGAAGACACACAAAGTACAGCGTTGGTAAGTCTTCCAAGGGTGGCCTAATGGTCATAGGAATTCGCTAAATGTGGAAAACGTAGCGAAACGATGCTGATGCTGATGAATCCGGATATGAATGGCGATGTTAATGAGGTTTCGGATAACTTGCGCCAATCCTATTTTATGTGAAAGCAGACTACCTTAAGTTATTTTTCGTTTAATAATGTTTTGCTTCGGCAGTCGGTTTGTTATTTTTCTGTTAAAATATTTTTATTGATCTCTTGTTTGTTTTGAAAAGTACTTCCATTATAGCCAGATTACATCTCATGACGATTCCAATAAGCCCGAACATGACTAGGATACATTGTTTTATTTCGGAGTTCCAGTGCCTACCTTCCAGCTTCATCATCAGATAAGTTCAATACCAAAATCGCTGTAAGATGCCTATAATATTTGAGAAGTACCCTCGATTTCTCCAGGATCCCATAAGCAGATCCTGACCTGATAAACATGGGACCACCTGGGAAGTATCAAACAAAAGAAGAATTTTCCAAATCGGCCCAGGCGTATTTGAATAATCGGGGCACGTACATAAAAATAAAAATTCACGAATTGAGAATCTCCTCCTTTTTTGAAGACGGTTAAATACGATTCCAAAAACTGAGTCGAGAACCACTGATAGCGCCAGTTAAGGAAAAAGAGAAATAAAATTAGTCTAGAAATTATATAATGCAATTAGGCGAGGGAAGGGGGCGACTTTTTTTATCTCAGCGCGAATTAGAGGCAGCCTGAAGCCACAGAGCACGGAACCTAGTCACGGTTCCGATCTTCAGGGTAACGACTGACCTCGGCAACCGTTGCTAAACCTTGAAGATTGACTGTAAATACTGTGAATGCATTCCTGAGTACTCATTAACAAAGAGGTCCGTTTTACGGATCCGCTTTCGTTTCAATTCGGCGCTGACTTATGTAATTGTATGAGCAAGTACAGAGAGTACAGTATTTGAGATCAAAAATAAAAAAACCGATCCGATAAAATATACGTTTTATTCGGCAATGGCGTAGGTAATTACGTACGAGTTCACACAGACAATAGTATTAAAATACTGATCCGTTTTATTTTTTTGAAGGTTGGTGGTACACTGACTTAAATAAGTGGTGTGAACATTACCCCAAGTAGCAACGGATCAGTTAAAGCGGTACTGTAAATGCAGTGTGACATCACCTCCAGTAGCGAAGGATCCGTTAAAAACGGTCCTGGTAATACTGATGTTCAGTGTGAACGTGCACTTACATAATAAGATTCCTCCATGCCTTGGCAAGTACGTCGATTTGTTGTTGTAGTCAGAAGCTTGAAACCCGACACTATTATTGCCAATGGCTTGCGTGGCAGAGACTTCACTAGTCTAACGCCATTAATAATTATATTCGTGCCCGTGCAATGTGTACTGTGAGGACTCCTCACCTATTTAGAGGCAACCTTCATGCCTATTATAAGACTGGCAACATATAACTATTTGTTTTTGGAAGGTGATTGAAATCGGAACGCAAGGAAATATATTGAAGATGTTTTTGTTTTGCTTTGGTTGCCACCTCGGTACGAGCCGCCTTAGGGGCAGGCACGTTGTTGATACAATATAACATATCAAAGTAATTTCTGCTTATTATTTAGAGGTCTCCGAGCTACCCCCTCACAGTACTAACTATAATTTTCGGTGGTCATACCCATAATCACCAAGACTGTTTCCTAGACTGAGTCTTCGTGACGGACACAGGGAGAGACACCACGATCACTGTTGGGTCATTTCTCATGGATTGAGTCGCAAAGATGATCCACTGTATTTTTGGGACGTAGTTTCCTATCGCACGTTATAGTTCAGATTTGTTTGCAGGCTGAGGGGCTAGACCGAAAAAAGTGTAATAATGAAAAAAACACACCAAAAAAAACAGACACCTTTTTGCAGAGATTTTTGAGGCACTGCCCGATCACCTAGGAAATTAAAACTTCTTTTAATCGATTCAGCTTGCCAATTTTAAAATATCTATAATTTTAAAATTTAAATAACCCTTTTGATTAATATAAATAAACATTATTGCGTGATAAATTGTGCGAGGCACAGCATGAAGGATAGTACAAGCGAAGATCCGCACAAAAGAGAGACACCGAGGAGAAAGCCGCAGGTGCATGCAGAAAACCGAAGACGTACAAGCGCGCGCTGACTAGACAATACAGTACCTACGCTAGCAGCTGCTATTGTGTGTTTACACTAAGCATCAGCTGTGTTATTGTTAATTCGATTCGTCATATTTTACGAAACTGAAATACGGTAATTTTAATTAACCGAACTCCGTTTCAACCGGAGGGTATCCGGTAAGACACCTCTCTCTTTTTTGGTTTTGTATAGTGTCACTAACATTCTCCTAAGTTTTAGTAGGCAATTTTTGATTCATGGATACACATGAACAAACAGACATTCTGTTCTATAGTCAGAATTGACACGGGCCTTTAATTCCTTTGAGGTGAACACACACGTTTAGTTTGTATATAAACTGTTGACAATACCGTCTCTGGAAATAACCACTGCGCCGTTCCTAGCTCTGCATCTGAATTGGACGGCTGGGTTTCCACTCAAACTCAGATGACAGGTGGGCGGGGCTGTTATTACTGAAGGCTTTTCTTGTTTGTTTAGGCTTCGGGGTGTTTTGCTGGCTGATTTTAGAATCTTTTTTGGTTTTATTAGTACTACTGTAGTATGTAAGTGTGTATTGTGGTTGGCAGGTAGCAAATTAAGTAGAGGAGTTGGGTCGCGGATAAATTTGAATGAGAGTTACCGCGGCCCTGGCTCAAGCAACTGAAGGAACACGGGTGGGTTTTAGTCAGTAAAAGTCTAACACGTTTCCCGCTTCACCCAGAACGGGAGAAGTCATTGGATGATGTACCACACCAAAACAAAAAGTACCGGAGTTAATGCAACTATCTCGTTGGTCTAGTGGTAGCAAGAGCTGTAGCTGTGCGTGAGGTCCTGAGGTTTATCCATCTGCTCAGTAACTGCATGGAATACTATCGTTAAGGATTTCAGTTTAAGCTCGTATATACCTAATCTTTTTGATACGAGTAGGTATGTCAGTCTCTGCTCTGTGACAATAAATACTTTTTATTTCTTTCAGCTCGTCTCCTATTACAAGGAACTTAAGGAAATGGTTAAATATGGATGCGCTATAAGCGTTCATTCATTTCTTCCAAATCCTTTGGGGAATAGGGACGTGGTGTTTATGTAACTTCCTTGACGTAGTTTTGTGTATTTTTTACGCAAGATAAGTTCTAAAATTGTAGGCAGAAGATTTGAATAACCGCCCTTTTGGTGAGGCTTTTCTAGAAAAGGACAAGGGAATATTTCCTGTCAGCATGACTTATAAATGGGTACATGTATGTATTTATTAATTTTGGATTTTAGTTATATTATAATTATAGTAGGTATGTATTATGTTTATGCATTGTGTGCTGTACACGTATTTGTTTAGTTTTATTAGTTATTAAAAATTTAAATATTAAGTTTTATTGTGCACTTGAGTATACTGTCCTCATTAATTAAAAAGCTGAGCGTGAGTGATGGGTTAAGCTCGCCTTTGAACATAAGCTGTCCTTCTAAATTTGTATATATGTATTTTTTGTGTACAATAAAGAATAGTATATGCTTAACGTTCGTACCTTCTCCTTTCTTAACGTTTGTCTAATATTGAAACAATTGCAGTCCAATATTAGCTAGAATACCTCACTAAAATAAAAGACTTTCCAACAGTCCTCGGCTTCTCACAAAAACGATCATTTAAGCCACCCTGCGATAGTTTTTCAAAGAAACTGACATAATACTCGGAACTTTGGCAATAACCCGGCTGAATTTAGTGGCACCTCATCAATTTGAGCGTCCGAACTCACGCCGCCTCATTCTACGTGGTCGGGTTATGTATTGGTGTTGGGAGTTTGGTGTTTTTTGCGGTTTTCGTTCTAACAGTGCGAATACCAGAGTCCATAGTTCTGCCGGAAGTATATACCCAATAGTCTTGTGTTAAAATGGTGGGTTTTAAACAGAATTTTGACATTTTTTACTACGGCCCTCAAACTCAATCTGAAACTGATCTGATTTATTTATTTTATTAGTTAGGTAGTTTATTAATATCCGACTTTAATTATTGTTCATATTGTTTTATTTTGTACACCTACCACTATTGTGAGTTGTGTCCTTTTTAACCTCCGCCGGAAAAAGGAGTGTTATAAATTTGACGTGTGTTGCTGGGTATCTGTGTGTCTGTCTGTGGCATCATAGCTCCTAAACGGTTGAACCGATTTTGATTAAGTTAAGTTTGAAAAAGTTTTTGTTTGAAAGGTTATTTTGTCGAGAGTGTTCTTAGCTATGTTTGAATAAAATCGGTTCAGCCGTTTAAAATGTTTATGGGCGTTTTACTGTTTGATCCGGGGTGTTTTCGCAAGATAAATGTGTCCGGGGTTCTCTAAATTTTGAAATTTTACTTATTTATCCCAAAGGTTAACCAGGTATAGTAGAGAATGCCTTGCTTGCTTTAAGTCCGTATATGTATCACCATTGTGCATGAATTTTAAATAAATAAAAGACAGTTTTGAGTCATGTTTTAGCAAATTATCTCGTAGAAAGTCAAATAGAGATAATCACTTATCCATCTTCTTAATTAAGTATTAGTTAAAGAATCACAATTTAAATGAAAGCTTTTTCCTATTAAGGTTTCCATAAATAATTTAATTTAATTATGAAAAAGGTTAAGGAATGCGAGAATTTTCATTCCGGTTCCTGGAATGAAAATTCTCGCAAAATTAATGTGACAATTTGTCACTCACTCACGTTAGGTGCTATGATAATTTAGATCACTTGACTTGCGTTTTTATTTGTTCCGCGTCATAATCTCTTGCCGAAATCATCATCATCATATCAGACAAAAGACGTCCACTGCTGGACATATGCCTCCCCCAAGCGTCGCCACATTGACCGGTCCCGTGCGTCTCGCAACCAGCGGATTCCCGCAACCATCACCAGGCCATCGGTCCACCTGGTGGGAGGCCAACGCAACGTCTTCCTGTTGGCGGTAACCACTCCAGAAACTTTCTGCCCCATTGGCCATCCGTTTTGCGAGCAATGTGCCCTGCACACTGCCACTTAAGTTTGGCAATTCTTCGGGCTATGTCGGTGACCCTGGTTCTCTTGCGGATCCCTACATTTCTGATTCGATCACGGAGCACAACTTTTGTTTTGATTCGAACAAGGAAACTCCGAGCATAGCCCTCTCCATTGCCCTTGGAGGAATAAAGCTTGCTAATTGTATTTCTGATAATATAAGCAAAATTAAATAATGAAATTGTAACTGTTTCGCCCTTCTAATTAAGTCTGCCATACCTACTTTTATTTTTACTAATTTCTTTTATCTTTCTAAATCCAACTACCCTCTCCACACCACTTTTATAACTACCCACACTAATTTACCACGTAAACCACTACCTACAATATAGTCAACACTAATTTAGTATCGGATAGCCCGTCGGTAGCGTCGGCAACGGCAGCTCTTGATTTATGCTGTGCGGGGCGTTCACCCAAACTACTGTCATTAGTCACCCAGCATCGGTTTTTATGCTAACCGTACCGTGAGTGATGAGTCCGGGAACGGAAGATGTATTGTGTCTATTGATTTTCGGGATAAATTATTTTTGGGTTAAATTGGGTTAATTGATTAAAGTGGATGTGTGTTATTATTCACACTGTACCTATGTTATATACCTACAGTGTAAATAATTATTTGGGAACTTTAATAAAAGAAAAAGTACTTCAATAATTAAATAGTAGTAGTCTTCATTCTGGGACCCTGTTCCCGATACCGATGTGGCATTTCTTTTTAATATATGACTACATATATAAAAATATAATTAATTAATACGTTTAAAATTAATACACAGAATAATAATAATACTATGGACTATTATTGAGTAAGTATGTATTTGCATAGACACAACCTTGTAGCCATGATTATCCATCAGCAACTTGCTCTTAAATACAATCATGTGGAATCGGAAGTGCCTTACTATAAGTATGTGCCCGACCCAGTTCTCGAAAATGGCAATGTCACGTTGTATTGGGATCGGTCTATCATCACTGACAGGACTATTGTTGCCAATAAGCTTGACATAGTGGTGATAGACCGACTAGAGCGTCGCGCAATGATTGTTGATATAGCGGTCCCTCATGACAAGAACCTCGTGAAGGCTGAGAGAGATAAGAAAAGTAAGTATCTTGATCTGGCACGCAAGCTTATCGACATGTGGGATGGTCATTGTGCCGATAGTAGTGACGGACAGATAGCCAAGCGCCTCGACCAACACCTGTGGAAGCTCTTGTTGGGTAGCTGGATCAAGGGCTTGATCCAGAAAGCGGTATACCTGGACACGGTGCGTATCGTTAGGAGGTTCCTCTCTCAGGAGCTCTGACCACCTACCGGTGGGGGCTTAGGACCCTGATCCCGATATAGGTGGGCTACATTTTTTTTTTTTTTAGGTTTTAAAATGTAGAGAAAAGAAAATAAATTAACTAAAGTATTTTACCAAAGGCATATTTTCATACAGAGAAGAGGCATGTAGCTTTAAACGGCAGTAGGATGGTGGGAAATTTACAATTTAAGCTACAATCAAGTAATTTATTCATACGCAGTCCACCAATGATTTAAAAGCATCGGTGAGGCAGTGAGATAATGTGAATTAAACAGTGTCATGTGAGCGTCCGACCGTGGCCCGGTCTAATAGGGTTGTCACGCTATTGTCTGTGACAGTGACGTGTGGCTAGTCTGTCTCGGGATTATATTGTGGTAGGTCTATTTCAGTCGTGGGAAAAGTGTTTAGAGTCTAAGTAAGTTGGACTTAGAATCAGGTTTTAGGTAAAGTGAGGACATATTAATTAAGAAAAGATAATGATAATGTTAGAATAGAATGGATTATACTTTATTATACACCATAAAAGCTATACACATTTACAAGAAAATCGCTGACAGCGATATCTACCAGCCAACCTTTGGATAGATTGAAACAACTTAGAATAAAAAGGGAGTAGTCTGCGGTGTAGTGCTATTACATTAAAACATAATGTTAACACGAAATAAAAAACGGGACGTGAAAAAAAACTTTTTATTAAAATAGTAGTGATATTTGGACCGACGTCATCTTACTGAATTTATTTGGATTCTGAAAAGCATGTTTTCTTTTATTATACATCTCTTTAAATTGTCTTTTCAGTGGTCAAAACTCAAACCTTTTCTAGCAGCAATCGCCACTAAATATAAATAAAATAAACAGAGGTCACCCTTAATATTAGTAAAAATATGATAACCAATGTGACATTTTCAAATTCATATTACTTTCTAAGTTTATCTTGGACATCACAGGCAACGGTAAAGGAAAACATCGTGAGGAAAACTGGACTTATGTAGTTACTATAGGTCTGAAATAGCCAAGTCAGAGGCCTGTGGGGTTCCCATAGGTGGTTTAATTAACTCTGACACCAGAGTTGGCCACATCCTCACACGAAAACAAGTAAAAATACGCATTTCGTTCCGAAACTTCTGAATGAAACCTCAACTTTATAAAAAAAAACTAAAGCTCCCCGCTATTTCACCCCCTTAGTCCCCCAAGCCGTCAACCCTGAACTCGCGTCGCCTATAAAGGTCCACGTGATTTGTAGCCGCGCCGCGCTCTACATCAAAGTTCCCGAACATCCGAACACCTGGATTTGCGACTCCCATGGGGGTGAAACTACAGTTTTGTTCCTTTTTGGGGGTGATCGATGGGGGAGTTGGGGATGTATGGGTGACAGGTTAGGTTTTTAGTTTGGACTAACCTTGGCCTGGAGTTTTAGTGATTAATGTTGGCGTTGCGTTTTGGCAAGCAAAATTGTTTCGAAACTGGATGCGTTTTAATTAAATTGTCTGTTTTGCCAGATTTATATATAAAAAAGTATATCATTCACCAAATACCTATGTAATAGGACAGCGGGATCCTATATTTGATGACCAATAATTTATTTTTATACTCTGAGAATTAACAAAAAAAAAAACAATTTCGGATATTGAAATTAGATTAAGATTTCAGTACCAATGTGCTTATCAAGAATGTAAATTATTACCAAAAATAAATAAGTAGTAGATACAGAATTCAAATGCAATAAATTACGACCCTCTAAAATTTTTAAATAATATTCTTAATGATGTATATATTTCATCCCGGACTTAGATAAGTCCCGGACTTAAGTTTGCAGAAATCTGATGGACGCGAGGCTCACGGGACCGGTCGATGTTCCAATACTTGAGGGAGGCCTATGTTTAGCAGTGGACGTCTTTTGGCTGAAATGAAGACGATGATAACTTCCCCTTTCACTCCTAAACCAACTTACTCGCATAACCATTACCAAACACAATTTAGTGTCACAGACTTTCTAAACAAACGTACTAATGCACTAACACTAATTGCTTTGGCACTTCTGAACGGGTGAAGTGCCAAGATAAAGACTAAGGCGTGAAACTATAGAGGTGCACCCATTCGTGGCAGAGTAGTGCTGTGGGTGGATGCATTTCTATAGCCGTGATTGGAGTGGGGGTAATGGGGGATTTATAAAAATAGGATACGTCGATTTTGGTAGGCCAGGCAGTGACAAGAGTAGACAAAATAATTTTAATACCGTAACACATAATAAAAATAATCATTATAAGATAGAAGATGTTAGCGGAATTCTCTACTCGTAAATATCTTATTTGTTTCAAATATGTATAGTTTTGCACAATATTCCTTCTTTCGCCGAAAAGATTTACTTATTTGGAATGAAAAATGCCACATTGGTTATTAACCAAATTCAAAAAGCAAGAGGTTATCAATTGGACTGTTTTTTTTTTTTGAATGACGTATTTCGGAGATTTACAACAGAATTCTTCAATAAATGACGGCAAATCAATCAATCTGCAATCGCATATCTGTTTATTGTTTATACCATTTCATAATGCACACATTTGCACTTTATGACATTATTTTAAGTATCTATTTTATTTACCCACGTCCGTGTGTCACTAGCGGTGTGCCAACTGAAAATCAGCGCTTGGTGTCTGAGGCCCAGCAAATGCTGAGTTGGTAACCCTTTCGGTATGGGCACGCCCGGCGCAATTATCCTTAAACCTTGTTTGTACTTTTTTTTACTGTTCTTCTCTGTTACTTTGTGATTTTTGTTGTCGTGTTGTGTCTATGTCGAATAAATGTTTTCTATTCTATTCTTCTTTAATATAACATCACACTGGTACTCTTTAAAGTGGTACACAGTTGTGAACAGTTCACCCTGGTATACTCTCATTCCACCAGTTTTGTTCAAGTCTCATGTTATTGGGTTAATCTATTCTGGCATCACTTTGGGCATTATAAGTACCTAACAATAGAACTGGTCCATTAAGTACCACAACTAAAAGGTGAAAATAAAAACTTTTTTACATTGATTTTTTTCAGACGGTCAACTTAAGGTTCTTCCTGATGGTGCGACGCTAATAGCGTCGTTAGGACGTGATATCGCGCACGTATTTTTTAAGAAATTTACAGTGCAAATTGGTCAAATTACATAGTATTGAGTCAATGTGAACTTACTTTAAATTTTCACTTAGTAAAAATTGCTTATCGGTGTGTAAAGAATTGAATCGCTTCAAGCCATAGTTGGTCGCATAGTTTACTGCAAAACAAAATCTATGTTTTACAAAAAGGAAAAATTTATATCATGGTTAATAAAAGGGAAGTGCTGGGGTTCAAAACAATTCATGAACTTTAGAAAGTTTTAAAAATGTCTGCACTAGAGTGTTTCACTGTTTTAGTTTTTCAACGTTTTAAAACACAATTTTCCTCTTAATAAAAGTTTTTGAAAAACTTTTTCTTTGGTGAAAAGAACTTTGAAAGGCAAAACTTTTTACTTTTTGAAAAGTAGTAGTTCTGTGTTTTGATTTTATTAATATTAAGATATATTAGTAAATGTTTTTAATCTGAAAAACCTCCGCCATTTTAGTTAAAAAAATGTCTTATTCTTAGTTCTTAAAATAGACGAATCGTAATTAAAATACTAATAGTAATTAGGTTAAGTCTGACTAGACAATGGTGATGAAGATTTATGCTTTGAAATTGGATAATAATTTAAATCTGTATGCTTCTTGTGCCATAGGGAAAATGACCCTGGATTGCATGTTTTAGATCTTTTGAGCATAGGCAGGCACTTGGTGAAAGAAGACATCGTGAGGAAACCGATGTCTTAGAACCATGTGAGTCATCATGTGACATTCACCAAGCTGGACTGGGTTAGTGCCTGCCCACTCCCCCCCAAAGAGATGAGACCTGTGTTCCAGCAATGAGAGTATTAAGGCCCTATCCATTAAAGTTCAATCCAGCCGGCATCTACAATCCTTAACAAATGCATGCCAGTGGATTTGCAAGAGCGAGAAAGTATGACGGTATTTAAATACGGTTAATTAATGTAAATACGGTTTATTAATGGAAATACGGTTAATTAAACGTGTATATGGTGATCAATTTTTTTATTGGTTATTGTGAGATTGTTTATTATTTTATACATTTAAATTTATAAATACCCAACCAAGTAATCAAAACGAATTTATAACACATTCAACACGCCTAAGAACTGGAACTTTTTCCATTGCAATAAAATATAAATGTTTTTTTATTGTAACTAATAAATTAAAGTTGCGGGTATACTTACGTGAATTACTCTACGCATAACACTGTAACAAAACCAACATATCACGTCTGCTTGGCGACCATATGTCACTGCAGGGATCCAGCAGAATATCAGCGTCAGGTATATTTGCCTGACACGTGCTGAGC
Organism: Orthosia cruda; assembly: GCA_964057195.1. Taxonomy (NCBI): domain Eukaryota; kingdom Metazoa; phylum Arthropoda; class Insecta; order Lepidoptera; family Noctuidae; genus Orthosia; species Orthosia cruda. The sequence continues at coordinate 39,281,608 of OZ059839.1, read as the reverse complement.
TGGACTCCCATTTGGTGCAACCTTGAGGCGCACACCGCACTGTGTTTTGATTGTCAACCAGTATATAATAATAGTAATCTTTGATTGTCAAAACTAATGTTACTGGTGTCACTTTGACTTTTATTTCGTAAGTATGGTTTCCTTTTTCTTTTTATGTTGGCACCTTGTTTTTAAACATACATAAAAATTTTAATAATTTAATTAAGATTTTGTGTGTTGTGCTGTGTCTTTTGTGTGCACTAAATAAATGATTTATCTATCTATCAATAAATTGTTTTCCTGTCGGACTGGCGTGTCATGATAAATTCAGGGGAAATAATGTAGGATTGTGGTTTAATGACTGGCTTCAGCGGTTTTATTTTATCCCGTTGCGTTTCCATGCAGTTTGTACAACAGGACAAGACCAAAAGTACGAAGGGATGTTGCATGCGCGCTGGAGGAAAATACCAGGAATCCGATTCCCGACATCCCCTCTATGATCACACTACAGCCCGTTTAGACTTAAGACCCGGAAGAGTTTTCTCCGCTGCAAACAAGCCACTCAAGACCAACCACCCACACTAAGAAGCAAGCTATGGGGAAAAATTCACTCTTCACCACCTATCTTCTTGTAACCCCAGCAAAACCTGCTACCAATCGATTGCGTACCCAGGAAGGCTGCTGCAAAGACAATTTGGCGAAACAGGGTTTTATAGTCTCGTCTGACACACAATGTGAGTGCGGTTCCCCTGTGTAGAATATGACACACATGCTGGAGTGCCCCAAGTGCCCACACACTTGCACTTTGGAGGACGTAACGAACGCCACTGACGCTGCTATTGGTGGGGCTGCCTACTGGTCCCAAAGTATCTAAGAGTGTCCCATCGACTCGAAAAGAAGAAGAAGAGAGAAGGACTACACATTAGTGAATGGGACCCTATTAAAAGGCTGATTGTGAACGGACACTAATTTTAATTTGACTGGATAGTCATTGATAATGATTTTTGCTTTTAAATACGACTAATCACGTTACATTACTAGCCCAGGAAAATTAGGGGGAGAGATAGTCAGCTATAAACTTGTATAGACCTTTATTTTGACATCCTAAAACTTGTCCTGCCCTAAAACTGCCCTCTATCTCGAAAATGTTTCATGATAAAAAAAAACTTAAATAAAAAGTGGTAGAGAATTAATTCCTCTACAATATTTATAATAAATAAAAATAGCATAAAACCGAGGAAACGAGATATTTGCAATAAAAGAGTAAAATTTTTTTTTTTGACCTTGGAATATCTTAAGTCGCGGACATCCTACGATAAGATTAAGGGTGCCAAAATAAAGGTTTATACAAATTTATAGCTAAGTATCTCTCATTCCGAGATTCTTGCCCTAATTTGAGGTCAAAAAAATCTAGGTCACCCTATAACCTAAACAACATAAAAAATACAAAAAACAAACCTTTACATAAACCCATAAAAATTAAAGCGAAACAATAAACCTATACAAATAGGTACAGTGAGCGACAAATGTGATTGTCCACAAAAAAGAATTGATGACAACAGTACAATGAATAAAACTCGACGATAACACTTGCGTGTGCGACCGTACGTGAATGTCAAATGTTACGCGTTCGGATTAAATAAATACTGTTTTGAATTTTATCGCTTTTGTGTTTTTTTTCTGTCGGGGTTTTTCGTTTCCGTGAACTGAAAGTCACGAGTCAATGGTTTGTTTCTAGGAAAGCGAACGAAATAGGGAATATGCAGGTATATTTTATTTATTTGCTACGTATAATACTTAGGTAAGTACCTAACTTACTTACTTATCTATACTCCATTTGAAATATATTAAATAATCCCATTTTACAACCCGTTCAACCGATTTTGACTTCTATTGCGTTGGTGATATGACAAATGACAGCTGTATTAAAAAGTTAGTTTTGGTAACAGGTTTATGCTTTTTATGCCATCCTTATATCTACGGGATAGAACTCAAAATCGGTTGAACGGACTGTAAAAAGGTGTTGTAAACATTTCTAATGTTATTTCAAATGGGGTTATAGTAAACTAACATACATTTTTTTAAAAATATCTTCATCAGTGACGAATTTACATGGCTTTGAAGTTGATAATTATTAGAAAGAGAAGTCCAATATACAAGAAAATCTAATAAGTACCCCCATACACTTCCCATAGAAAATGACGTTTTATCGAGTAGAACAGATAATTTGTTAAAAATTGTTATATCAGGTTGGTTTTTCTATTATAGTATTCTATTTCAGTATATTTATCGATAAACTGGATAAATAACAAATACTTTTGTCATGCATATTCCAACGTCGCCCGCCGCGTCATCACTTCAAATTAGGTGACATTGTTTTCGTGAGACCCCTCTTTTGTACAGTATAAGTGAATGCAACCTAAATCGAACCGAATCTGCTTTCTAGAAACTCCCTTTCACCTAGTAAGTTTTAAGTTTTTTAACATGATGATAGAGGGGATTTTTTACACCCTCTATTTTCCCACCCTTACAAAAATCTTTTTATTACCCACCACACGCAAATCCTCAGAATTACATAGCATTCAACTATATTCCAGTTGGAGAACCCAAAACCATTTTGACTGACCGGGGTTCGAACCCAAGACCTCATGATCAGAAGCAGTGCTTGCTACCACCAAGACCAACGAGGCATTTAAAGCTTGAAAATACAATCCATCCTCTCTGCAAAATTACATATAACATGTTTATGTTAATGCGAAAATTCCCACTACTAGAGAGAACTAGTTAGAACCAGTTGGATCCAGTTATAACCGCTCTAGGGTTGGCAACGTTTCGTTGAATAATATTAGATTTTAATTAAGTCAGTCTAATGAGCTCATAACGAGATGAGTTGCAAACTATATTTTTCCCCTGAAATATAATTTGTTCTGTGTTTCTTTCAAATGAGGTTTATTGAAAAAAGATATCTACCCTCTTTCTGAGAAGAATTATGTTGCTTCGTAAAATATTATATTACTGGAGTTTGTTAGAAACCGTGTTATTCCAGCATTTTACTCAGCCTGTTCCTGGAATATATATTTTTCAATTGTTGGAAATATTGTAAAAGCGTTGTGTCGGCAAACAATTTTTTTGTATAGGGTATTTTACGAATGCTTAGTTTTTAAGCTCTCCCCGTAGTAACAATAAACAAACAATGTGAATTTGAACCATAACATGACGCTGCTACTGGCTGACTGTATCCGACTGCTGGCTGCCAGCGTTAAGACCGCTACTGTACCTATACACTTTTTTATTTTAACCCCTGATACAAAAAGAGGGGTGTTATAAATTTGACGTGTGTTGCTGTGTATCTGTGTGTCTGACAGTGGCATCATAGCGTCCAAACGGGTGTACCGATTTTAATTTAGTTTTTTTTGTTTAATAGGTGACATAGTCGAGTGTTCTTAGCTATATTTGAATAAAATCGGTTCAGCCGTTCAAAAGTTATGGGCATTTTACTGTTTGAATCGGGGTGTTTTTGCAAGATATCGTGTCATAATTACGTATTGAATAGATTGCCGATCGAAGCGTGTCTACTATATCTATACTAATATTATAAAGTGTTAAAGTTTGTGAGTTTGTGACGTTGTAAGGGGTAATCTCTGGATCTACTGAACCAATTTTTTTTTTTTTTTTTTTTTTATCTTTTATAGGCTCGCGCTTGACCACTATCTCACCTGATAGTAAGCGATGATGTGGTCGATGGTGGAGCACGCTTGCCTAGAAGTAACCTATTCACTCTTGACTTAAAGACCCCTAGATTGAATTGATTTTGAAAATTCTTTCACCAGTAGAAAGCTACATTATTCCTGAATGTAATAAATATATATATATATATATGTAGCCAACCCTGGCTACCCTACCAGGTTAGCCAGCGTAGGCAGGGTAGGCAGGGTAGCCAGGGTAGGGGCAGGGGAGCCAAGGTATACCATGGTAGCCAGGAAAGACTGGGTAGGCAGGGTAGCCAGGGTAGCCAGGGTAGCCAGGGTAGGCAGGGTAGGCAGGGTAGGCAGGGTAGCCAGGGTAGTCAGGGCAGTCAGGGTAGCCAGGGCAGTCAGGGTAGCCAGGGCAGGCAAGATAGGCAGGGTAGCCAGGTTAGGCAGGGTAGGCAGGGTAAGCAGGGTAGGGGCAGGGTAGGCAGGGTATGCAGGCTAGGTAGATAGGTAGCCAGTTGACGGGAGCGAAGCCCCGAGGGTCAGCTAGTACTAGATAAATTATGTATCAAGGAATAAAAAATGTATCGGGGGTTGTTTAAATTTTGAAATTTTACTTGTTGTAAAAGAGTTTGTAACTGTTTTGATGTAGAATAAAGTATATACTAGTATTGTTTGTATTATTATAAAGTCTAAACCTAGGAAAGATTTGTTTGTAAGTTCGTTCGTAATGCATAAACTCAAAAACTCCTTGACATTTTTGAAAGTTCTTTCACTAGTAGAAAGCTACATTATTCTTGAGTGACATAGGCTATTTCTTTCAGTTAGTTCTTGTTGGTTGGTTCTTTGGTCTTATGGGGTTAATTAATTAACTACTAACATTAGTGACACTTATTTATTTATTTATGTACACCCAAAACACTTAACAGAGAAAACAAACAATACAGATAGAACAGACCTGTGACAGGAATGTTGGATGATAGGCGAAGACACAGTGTGTAGAAAGTCTATAAGGAAACTTAAAATAGACTATCATAACTTAACTAATAATATATAAATTACACATATACTTCACCCTTTGTTCAGCCTCAATATTAATTTTAACATATCTCGTTATTAAAACTCATTATGATCATGCATTGAACCAGAAATCATGCAAGCGATTACACAAACATTGAGCAGCAACTAAAATTAAATCGAAATAGTTTTGGCAACCCTATGCGTCGGCAAATTCAGTTTTATCAATCGAAACTTTTAGTTATAACGATGCAAAATTATGAAATACTACCCTCTGCTAGCGACTTCGATCGCGTGAATCTAGGTTTTACTTCGTTATGCTTCTAAGCTCCTGGTAGTTTTTGGGTCTTAGACGCTGATAATTCTAGCACCGGGAATAATGTTTCGTGGTTCTGGCCTCCTGGTAGTTAATGACTACCAGGACGTAGTCATTAACTACCAGGAGGTTGTCATTAACTAGTAGGAGGTGGTCATTAACTACCAGGAGGTAGTCATTAACTACCAGGAGGTAGTCATTAACTGCCAGGAGGTAGTCATTAACTACCCGTTACTAGTCCAGATTTGAGACCAGGCAGTTTTACTTGTTAATGATCCCGTAGTTTTTTTACTAAATACTTCTTCATAATTGTAGTCTCCTGAAAGAAAAGAAAAGAAACAAAAAATAATATTTGTGACCCGCACAGGAGACACGAGAAATAAGTATAAAATAAGCTCCTGGTAGTTAGTGAGTCTATACCGCTGTTGATTCCAGGCCGTCTCCGAGCTTCTGTTTCTCACAATTTCCGATAAACCATCTCATTTGACGGGATAAGAAGGAGATACTAGGAATGGTAGTTGTGTCCAGGTCCAGGTTAGAAACTAAGTCTGTGCCCAATGTTAACCGAATCTATTCATCCGTTCGTGCGTTATTCATATTGACACGATATTTATTTTGGAGATTGGATAAAAACAACACGCTTTTACACGTCAATCTTTTTATCAGCCGAATATACATCCAAACATACAAATATCCACATTTATATTATAAGTAGAATTTTGTGGTATTCGCACAGTTACGAGGAATTTTGTTGGAGAATAAACAAAACTATGTTAGGTGCTCCGTTTTCCTGGAAAGGAAAAATAAAAGTGAACCTTTGTAACTGAATTTTTTTTAATAACATATTTCAGAAAATAATAGTACAAGTATTGACATAAATACTAGTATCTCATGAAATTTTGTAAGTCCATGTTTGTTTTGTTGATGTGCCTTAAATAAATAAACTTGTATAAGTTTTAATAAAAACAATATTGACTTTTAATATTCGTTTAAACAAATATAATGGAAAGGTAAAAGTGAGAGTTTTATCTATGTTTTTTAAATGTTATTTCTAGAAGCACAAACCGTGTGAAAAGGTACAACATGTCTTGCTAATCGAAGCTTTGTATTAAGTACCTAAGACAGGAAGTTATACCCAGAACTGGTAGAATAAATACCACTTTCCACTCATGATAGCCTTAGAGTACACCCATACTTCGCCAGTTATTACTGGCTGGCTGGCTGGGTTATGCTATAGGACTTAAGTCCCAGGAAATAGGGGTTGAGAGACTATTGCCATTAACTGGGGACAAATCCAAACACAAAGAAGCAAACAAAAAAAAAAATGCTGCTGAGGAATCGCAGATGGAAAAACCCAAAATCATTTTGCCCGGGAATCAAACCCAGGACATCAAGCTCACCAGTTGCGTTTACAACCACTACACCAACGAGCCATTTTCGATATTCATATCGAAAATTAATGAAAATATTGTGGGTTCGCGGTATAACTCAAAATTAGCTTCGTATCGTTGCCGGGTCACCGAGCATACGTTCACACTTAATTGACTATGGAAAATATGGCGGAGAAAGTTTTTTTTGGAATTGTTATCTGGTGTGTATGAAAAAATATTGGAATAGATTTTGTTATCCTACTTCCTATGTGGACCGATGCCCTACTTAAAATTTTGGGAATCTGCTACATGCGAGACGTGCAGTACCGCAGGCTTATAACGTAAGAAACAGCAATCAGCAGTTATCGCGCGATCAAACGCTTTATGCCATAAAAGTCGAAATTACCTACAGTGTAGGTATGGTAAAAATCGAGGGCTTTTCAAAACTAGAAGCGACTTCCATAATTTAAATACACGCAATAAGCACGAACTTGTAATAACCAAATTCAGATTAACGAAAACTAGCAAGTCTTTTCTTATAAACAGTATACGCTTTTATAACAAGTTGCCAAAGTCAGTTATAGACTGACCGATGGAAAGTTCAAAAACTACATCAAACGTATCCTTATTAAAAAAGCATAGTATAAAATCAAGGACTACGTTGAAGATAAAAACATTTGGCCTTAGTTTCTTCTGCGCATGCAGCTTCCCTGGTAACTTGTAAACGGCACAAATATGTGGATGTCTCTAACTATTCTCAATTTCATTATTTCTTTCCTTCTTTTAATTAGACTTTTTACAATGGTTTTCAATCATCTTTATAGCTCTTTGCTAAGAATAGTTACAGTACTGATAACAACATTTGTGCAATGCAGTGCATGTTAAATTTAGTCTTGTTATACTTTTTTTTTACCTTTGTATAGATTCTTTTACCGATTGTTTTGTGAATGTGTGAACATTGTAGGCCTTCTAGATGCTAGTTAACATTTTTTAACTTTTTTATATAATATATAATCTTTTTATTTTTTATTTTTTTATTTCTTACGACTTATTGTCTTATGTTGGGCCTACGTTGTCCCCCCATATCTAAGTACTAATGCTGTAACATGAAAATATTGTAAAACCAAACCATTTTTAAAAGAGTAACCATGGAGTTTCTTGCCGGTTCTTCTCCATAGGAAACGACCAACCCGAACCGTGCACCTTTTGTCGACGTTTTATAAGTGCTCATGTAGGCCTATGCGAAATAAAAAAATTGATTTTGATTTTGATTTTGGTAGGTACTATTATATTTTTCACTCGCCTAAATGTAACCGATAAAAAACTGACAAGCTGGCAACAACATTGACGATACTGTTGACGTAGTGGTTGAGCGATTGGCTACTGCGCTGAGTGTCGCGGGTTCGATTCCCGCACGGAAACAATATTTGTATGGCCTACAGGTGAATTTAAATGTTTGTAAATGCACCCACGATACAGGAAGAAATGCCTAGGGTAGGGCAATGATTAAAAAAAAAAAACACTGTGACGATGTTCAAGTTTCTTGAGCTCTGTCTTGACCAGTGCTTCATCGCCGCTGAGCCTTTAGGCCAGCTTTTCCATCGACTCTAGTGCATTAAGTTGGTATTTGGCAGATCTGTCCCAGATATGAGAACAGTACTCCATGCATGATCGAACTTGCGCTTGATACAAGTTGAACGAAGTGAAGTGCTTTCTCACCTTTGCAAGGATTCCTAACTTTTTGGCAGCCAGCTGAGCCTTTGCCTCAAAGTATGGGCCGAAATTGAAAGTCGATTTCAACGGTAGTCGATTTCAATACAGTCGTTTGCTAATCGCTCGCTGTTTGTCAAAATAATGCACGTATTACTTAAAGAAACAGCCAAAAACTCTAAAACTTCTGTATTCAAGAGCAATTATTGCGCAAGAATCGTTTTGATCTTGCAAGATGTAAGATGTGGCGATTCTTGGGGGAGGTCTATGTTCTGCGGTGGACGATTTTCGGCTGAAATGATAATGATGTCTTTACTGTCCTAAGCAGCTGCATATTATATTGACTGATCTGCAAGATAAGCTGAACTTGCCATGGTCAATCCATTGATGGGTCCCCATGCTTTGCATTTTGAGTTAAAAGACTTTAAAGGTTACCAAAGAAAGACGGAACGACAATGCGACAACAATGAGACTACGTGTTTTGTAGATGTCATGTCTTGAAGCTACAAATTTATCCACAGATAACTATTTCTATGAGAAAACGCTGTCACATCCTTCTCATATTGTCGCGTTGCGCTAGTTTGTGGGAACCCCAAGTCGATAGCTCCGATTTTAATCCAAAATCTTTTAATATTTTTTTAGGGTTCCGTACCTCAAAAGGAAAAAACGGTACCCTCATAAGATCACTTTATTGTCCGTCTGTCTGTCGAGATCCTTTATCTCGAAAAAAGACGTGGAGGTATCGAGTTGAAATTAATATCGTATACTCAAATCTGCAACCCCTTGCAGCTGTGAAAAAAAATAAACTTCTAGATCAAAGCAATGAAGAGAAACAGCTGTAAATGACGCATATTTTACACTCGCAAAGGAATCAAAATCTTCAGTGTAGATACTTCCCGTTGATTTAAAAAAAATTGACAAAAAGCAATGTCTTTTAGCACAAGTAAAGAAAAAAATTCAAAACCGTAAATTTGTACCTACATCAAAAACTTATTTGCAGTTGGTAAACTGACCGCGACTTATGTCGATGTATGAAGACTACAGTTTCCCAACGGCAAAGTTAATTTTGTCCCTCAATTCTGTTTATCTTATAGTTAGAACAATGTTCGGTTGCCTCGTAGTTTATGAACTTCAGTAATGTTATTTAATTATTGTGGTGAAGTGAATGTAGCTGTTTGTACGGAACCCTCATTGCGCGAGGCTGACTCGTACTTGGCCATTTTTGCCGTGTTTGACCACTGTTTCAATTGATGCGAAGCAATGATGTGGCGACGACGGTGAAGCTCGCTTGCTAGACTGAAATGAACAATTCTAGTCTAGTCTAGGAACCATGCTAACCTGAGAATATCAGAATATCCTGCCAAATAATGGTTCTGTACTTCCCCAGTTAGGCAAGGGATGCTAATGGTCAGGTAGGTACCGATAATCAATCGATAGTTAAATTGGTAGTTCGCAGACTGATTCTAACTGGATTAGGGAAGTTCATCCACTGCTCGGTTGAGACTGTTAATGCTGGTAGAAAACTTTTTGTGTTTTATGTATGTCATTTATTGCAGGAGGATACTTATTTAATTTTAGATTTAGTCAAGTGGACCTCGTTGAGCGCACTCCAAGTTCATGCCGTATATGTTTATAACTTTTTTTTTGTGGCCGTTCCACCGCACTATACCCAAACCACTGCAACTCCTGAAAGCCAGAATCAACAGTGGCGACCACCAGAAAAGCGCCGAGGCAATGAAGCTCGACGAAGTCCCGGAGAATGAATTTAACTCTCTTGGATCCCGCAACGAAACTAATCAGAAAAGAATAATGTAGGTTTTTTTTTACTTTTCTATTTTGTTAAATTTGTTTGCGTACATTATTAAAAATTACGTTATTATGTATTAATCTCAAGGATTCTGAATTAAATTAAAATTATGTATATATAAAAAAATAAAAAATAAATTGAAATAAATAATTTAAAATAAATTAAATTGAAATAAATAATTTAAAATAAATTAAATTGTAATAAATAATTTAAAATAAATTAAATTGAAATAAATAATTTAAAATAAATTAAATTGAAATAAATAATTTTTAAATGAAACTGACCAATTACCATAGAGCGAATGGAACGTGGATGCGACGAGATTGGTTAGTCGATCCTTTGTGTCAACCGACCAAGCAATCGCGCTCTCGGAACGGTGCTAAGCGTTCTCCGCGTCCCGCTTGGTAAACAAAGACACCTAAAAAAACGACTATTGCGCATCTAACAAAACTTGCCAAATTATGTGCCGGCAATTATATTCCCCGAAGGCAGATAGGTAGATAGGTACCCCGTACCCACATTTCACTAGTTAATTTTAGTCCCACGTAATAGCGAGCGAGCCTATAGACAGAAACAGAGCAAAAATCCATATTCCGGGTAGCTCCTGAGAACTTCTTAGCACAACCTTTCTTAGAACTCGAACAAAACCGAGTTCTTGGAACTGTAGGTTAAATATCTTGATATTTGATGTGAATATTAGTCACCTCTGAATAACCTTGCAGTATATTTGTCTCTTGCGAATGTTTAGGTCAAAACCGACTCTAATTATAACATTTACAACATGTTCTATAGAAAACTACCCTAAATTTGAGTATAAAATACTAAAGAACATATTTCTTTTAAAATAAAAAGTTTCTTTTTCATAAGAAAACACCTCGAGAGCTTCCTTCAAACTAGGAACGAACAAAATCTGCGAGAGAACACAATATAACGATATTACCTACTGCAGCGAAGCGAATTACGAATCAAAATCCTCAAAGCACTCCAAGACCAACCTTATTTCAAACATCCCAACACACAAAATCCTTTAACACTAGACACAAGAAATGGAAAACAGAAAATTAGACTCTACATCTATAGTTTTAAAATTCAATTTTCAATAAAAGCAATCCCACTTCTGTTATGAAACGGTAATGATTTTTCGATTGTGAGCCGTACCTTTTGTGCATTAGGGTGCAATGTTGTTTGTTCTAAATTAAATATTTGTATTTCACTAGCGGCATTCGGATACATTATACTTACCTTACACTAAATGTTATTCAATTTCATTGTTTTTAAAGGGAGTTTCAGTGTGAAAATGATTCATAGTATGATCTTCAGTTTCATTTAAAAGGCTTTCGTATTATTGGTGTATCTTTGTATTATTTTCGTTTGTAACTGATCTTCTGCTGCAGCTACAAGATTTAAAAGCTGCACTTACCGAGACCGGTCTATGGATGTGTTACCTTGGCCATTATGTGTGCTATAATACCCATCTCCAAATCATATTTAACTATACACAAATAAAAAAATATTTGATGGCTTTTGTAGTTTGAAAGTCAAAAATTATTCCAGATGATCGGTAGTCCAATCATTTGGAATAATTTTATATACCCGGATAAAAAAATATTCTTTGTCCTGGATAAGGACAAAGGATAGGTACGTACATTTTTAGCCGAGCCTGGGTTCGAACACACGCCCTACAACTTGTAAGTGGCAGCCATTACCACTGGTCTGGCCACCACTGCTCTATCATTTTAGAAATGATCTACCAGTGTTCTCAATTTCATCTAAATCCTTCCGTTAAGGCGTGATTCATTCACAAATATCTGTATGTTTCGATGTTTGTTTCTTAATGGTGATTGAGACATTTCTTTGTTAAAGCCTGTACTTTCATAATAAGTAATTAAGTAAACCATAACTTGAAACTTTGGGGATATTTTATGTTAAAAGTGAACAGGTTACTTCTAGGCCTGTTTCACCAATTCGACCAACCGCTTCCAAACATCCTTCATAATACGCACAGCAAAAGAGTGGTAATCAATGCCTGCATCTTTTCCGAACGCATACAACCCGAATTTCTAAAAAGTTAGATTTAACAGGCTTCTTCTAGATATGTTCACTCCATCGTCGACTTTGTCTCTGTCACCTTTGACCTAGACTAGAAACAAGAGCAAACCAACAAAAAGAAAAAAAAGCATTCATGGGGTCTGAGTGAAAGCCCAAAAGTTTGGCATAAACTCTTGCGACGCTAATATTAGTAGTTTTTTTACCCGACTGCCGAAGGAGGGTAATGTGTCTATCAGTCTATGTATGTATGTAGGTATATATGTACCTAAGTTTAATAGCGAATATTTATTCTCCGACTGCACAGCATGATTTTCTACTTGTTTACTTCATTTTTTTATAAACTAGTTAGTTCTAGCTACACCCTTTATTTCATTCTCCACTTTTTTCCTAAGCCTCAACAGATTTCTTTAAACCAACATATCCAATATCAGTCACTCACCATACGGTTGTATCCAGAGCATCCACCATTATACTTGACATACCCTGCCCCTCTCGTCACATCCATTCTCTTCAACAAAAACGGTCTTATTGTGGAGAGACAGGGTTCTGGTTAAGATAGTGGTGAATTGGAACTTGATAGGTGAAGCCTTAGGAATCGGTAGTTTCCAGTTGGGTGGGATGTGTGTACCTGTGATTTTTTTTTTGTTTGACAGACGGTGTGGCATGTGGTGCGAATCTGTTGTTATTCTGTGAACATAAGTGTTTTAAAACAGTTTTAACGATAGTATTTGAACCTATATATATACAATATGTCGGGCACATAAATTTTGTATTAAAACTACTTCAATTAATATCTACCAGCTGAAATTAAATGTTACTTAAAATTTATTGACATTAACAGAGATTTTGGGGAGTCTGGACTCATACTTACATAAATAAATTCACGCCTTTTTTCCATGGGCGTAGGCAGAAACTACAGGACGCCACCTGCTACGATCCTTACATACTTATTCTGCCTTACTCACATTCATACATCTAGTCATACACACCCGCCGGTTATATGTACTGCGAACCTGGTATGTGACTCCTTATCGATAACAAGCATTTAAAAATCCATACATTTCTACGTATGTACATACGAGTACATAATAAAAGCTAAAGTATTTTTTTTTCTTTTACAGGTATGTTCTCGCTGATTTCTGTAAAAAGAATATTGGGTTCGTTTGTAAGTATTTAGTTATTTATTAAAATGTATTTGGCACAATTTAAAGAACGTTGGCAGGCTATGGGGGCCTTTGCCCAGCAGTGGAACAATATAGACTAATACAATAATAATACCAGTCTGTAACTGTCCCACTGCAGAGCAAAGGGCTCTTCTCAAACAGAGAAGACACGAGCATTGATCGCCATGCTTGCTCAATGCGGGTTGGCGTTTCCAGCCAGATTTCCTCACGAGGTTTTCCTTGACCGTTGTCTGTGATGTCCAAAGATAAACATAGAAAGTACATATGAATGTGAAAAAGTCATATTAGTACTTGCCCGTAGTTGCATAGGCCAATATATATAGAAAAATATTTTTTCCAACGAGATGTTCATAAACTCTGTGTAAGTCGCTTTTAGTGGGTTTCTGATATATTCTATAACAGCAGAATTGTAGAAACTACCGTTGGTTTGATACTTTGACACATTTCTATCAAACTTCGCTTCATTTTTAATCCCTAGGGAAACCAGAAAAAGCCCCTGCATGTGTTATTTGCATTACGAAATCTACATATTTGGTGACTAGCAAGCTTGATGCGTTTAGTTTGTAATACAAACCTAATCCGCTGTTACGTTGGACATGAAACCACTACAATTACAAGGGTGTTAAGCTTAGTTTGAGGGGTTAACAGGAGTATTAGTAATGTGAAACTCAATATAGGTTTCATGGTAATCTTTTAAAAAGGGGCTGTGGTTTTTTAGCCTACGACTAAGGTTAAGGTTACAAAACCTGGTAAATACCAATGTCGTCTACATTTATAATCTAGTATGGAAATTGATGATGCCAAGGATAGTCAGACAAAACTTGCAAACCTAAGTGTTTTGACTCTCGGCTGAAGTAAGAAAATGTTATGTAGACTCTTAATTCTGATGTACTTATTGAAATTAACAAACAAAACCTTTTCACAAATAATAAACCGCCTTCAAAAGCAAAATACTAAAAAGTGCAAAATAACTTTCGTTTCGGCAGCCGGTATGTTTGGTACTTATTTTTAACCGACTTCCCAAAAAGGAGGAGGTTATCAATTTGATTGTATTTTTTTTAATGTTTGTTACCTCAGAACTTGTTACTGGGTGTACCGATATTGATGATTCTATTTTAAATTGAAAGCTGATAATTTTCATCAAGATCTGATGAAGAACTTCGGAGATATACATCAGAACTCTTGAATAAATGACGGCAAATTACTCGGGATAACTGCAATCGCATTTCTGTTTATTGTTTACACCATTTCATAACATCACCCTAGCACGCTCTGAAGGGGTACGCAGGTGTAAACAGTTCACCTTGGTATACTCTTATTCCACCGGTTTTGTTTAAGTTTCATGTGATTGGCTTAATCTATTTTGGCTTCACTTTGGGCATTATTGGTACCTAGCCTATATAACTGGTTCATTATGTATGTCAAAAAACGAAGAAAAAAAAAACAAGAACACCGACTTCTAAAATTGAAGTTATTTTTCACTTTGTAGTGTTTTTATTTGGAAGGCGGTTGTATTTTTTGTAAAAAGTTTTTTTTTTGTCGTTTTTCGACACCGATTTCCGAAAAGAAACTTAATAAGCCCTTTTTAGTATTTTGCTTTTTGAAGACGGTTTATTTTTTTGTGTAAAAGTTTTATTTAAGGTCTATAGTAAGGTACCTAAAGGATTGACAAAATACCCATAATAACTTAATTTAAACATTCGCGCTGTTTGTCGCTAAGGAGTTCGGTTGTATGTGCCATATCTTCCTGAGGCTTTATTTATTAACAAACATATAGGTATACAGATTTTATAATATTTGTGGTCAGATTTGTAGGTAGGAAGAGCCAATTGTACACAGTACTCACACAAAAGTAGTAAAAATTTGGTCCTACAAATCTAAAACGTTTCCACACTGAACTCAACCTATGGGAAGAACCTATCACATACTTTTTATAATCCACACATCCAGTTAAACTCATAAATAATCATACAATTATCAACATCACATAAACCGTTTCCCACCGGGTCGCGGGTTCGAGTTCGAACCTGGCGGTGGTAAGCGGACCGTGGCGAGATATTAATATTAACGTCCCCGTGGGAACATCTTGACGCAGTCAAGTGTTAGTTTCGAGAATTGTTAGTTACAGGTAAACGTTGTGTATTTGTTTCGTGTAGTTTTTACTTGTTAATTAAATAGTGTCCGTTGTATTATATCCTGATTTCTGTGAGGCTAATCTTGCAGTTTTAGGACTATTCGCATTCTAATTTCAGTCTCAATCTGTCAAAAATATGCCAGAATTAACCTACATTGTTGACATTAAATGTCGCGAAAACTGAGATTGCCACTTGAATTTAAATAAACATTTTTAAGTATGATAATGTGGCCTTCTAGTAATTTTTCATGCTGTAGTACGCAAACGAGTTATGTGCGATTGAGCTTTTTTTAGAACTTGAAAATGCTATAATTTCTTGACACCGGATAGGTACAGTAAATCGCATGTCTGTAGTGCCAAATCCAGTCTAAGCTGGCCTTATAATTGGTACTCTGTACTACGCCAGGTCAAAGACCAAGATATACCATAAGTCCTGTTATATGAAGGCAAACATCATGAATTAAGAAAATCTGGACTTATAGTTAGTATAAGTTTGTGTTCCTTTGTTATAATTTCTGCAAGACGTTCCAGTGCGAGGATAAACAAATAAATAAATAAATGAGTGACCTTTATAACAAGGCATGAGTCTCCAAAACCTCATGACGACACGAGAAACACATTACAGTACATTAAGGAAGTCACAGCACTATATTTTTCTAACATCTACAGCGTGTTTCCTTTGCCGCGTCCTTGAACTTCAAGGTCAAAGGTCACTCAAGGAAAATAAAGTGATTAAGTAACAAATATACAACCAGGAAAACATATTATTACACTAATGTGCCTTTATAAATGGAGTACCTTTGAAGTAAATAATACTAACATAGATGCGTCGGTACCAGGGTAACATGAAAGCCAAGAGAGTATTATGTAATGAAGTGTATTTCTGAGAATTTCCGTCTTTGTTACACGCTTGCAACTCTATGAAGTACGGTTCGAGGCTATTCAACTGTTTTAGTAGTAGGTGTTGTTTTAATCAGGTGAGATAGGACAGCAGTTACCAGGAAAACGTTTAATAATAGGATGCTATAAATGGAGAGATTCTGTAGAAAATTAAGATAACTGAAATAGCCCGAAGTTATGCCAAACTAAACTGGAACTGGGCAGGGTATATTGTTCGCAGAACGTATACTTTTCGGGGCTGAACGGTTCTAGAGTGCCGATTACGGATCGGACCGGTGACGCTGCATGCATTGGAAGTCCACCTACAAGGTTGGCTGATGACTTGGGGATGGATGGGCATCACGTAGATGTAAGAAGTATCGGTCGATGTGGCGATTAGTAGTGGACGTCCTTCGACTGATGACGATAGGAATAGCATGATATGTTGAATTACCAGTTCAGTAATTTACTGGAACGTTAAGTGTTATTATAAAATAACAAAGGCGATGTAGGTTGTACATTTAATTACTCGTGGTCTCGTAAACCTCTGCAATTAAAATAATTACTGTTGTAAACGTGTAGGGTCACGAATATAGAGTAATGTGCAAACTACAAATGTAGAAGGTTCCTGCAAATACAAATGTTATGGAGTTGTTACAGTAATACTAGCAAGATCTAAAAACATAACTAAATAGCTTTAAACCACGTTTCACTTTAGTAGCCATAGAAACCATATAGATTTCAAGTATAAAATGCCTGTAGTACTCAGGAACAGTGTAGTTTACTATCACTGCAAGAGGTTTAATTGGATCAGTACTTTCAGAGAAGAGAAAACTTCCAAATAACATAAAGCTTTACCTCGTGTTTAGATTTAGATAGGGAAACACTAATCGAACAAAGAATAACTTAAAACACACAACTTTTAAGCTTCTGCAAAACAAACATGTATACCCAAGAAACCCTGTTACCTTGACATTTCAAGGTCAAGGTCGCTCGCCAACAGGAAGATTAAATGACAAAGATGGCGGGGACCGGGGAACGCTGTGAAATAAAAGAGCACGAGTTTTATGAAGTAATAAGAATATCAACCATGACAGTTGCTACGGGAAGGTGACCTTATCATGTAGATCTTTCGCTCTTCTTTTGTTCCTCATATATCTTTTAAAACGGTCGAATCTTGTTATCGACTCACGTTACTCAGTTGTGTTTAATACAATTAGAATGCTTTTTAAACGACGTCGACTTTTTGAGTCGACCCGTATTTTTTTTGTGCTTGACCACGCATAATAGACCGATTTTGATGATTATTATTTTTTATTGGACAGGCTATACTTCGAGGTTGGTCACATAAACATTGAAATGCAAATTATTAATTAACACTTTTTTATTAAAAATTAATACCGTCGAATAAAGAAAGGAACCGAAGATCGAAAAATGAAGTAGGGTACATTTTAACAGGAATAATTTGAGTCGTTGTTTTAATTGATGCAAGTCCTATTTTGTTCAGAAAACGATCAAAGTTAAGGTGTTTGATAACGAAAACTGAAGCAAATTAAATGGTAATGAAAGTTTGGAGGCGAATCAGTGCGGTCTACATCAACCTTATCAAAATCATCTATTCCAACATTAACGCAAAAATACAACTGGAAACATTAGGCAAAAAAATTAAAATCAAAAGAGGAGTTAGACAAGGCGACCCACCGTTTCCAAAACTATTTGCCGCCGTTTTGGAAAATGTTTTCCGAAAACTGACTTGGGACTTACTAGGACTTAACATAGATGGAAGGAAACTGAACCACCACAGGTTTGCTGATGACATTCTCTTGTTCGAAGAAGAACCACATAAACTGGAGAAAATGATCCAAGACCTTAGCAATGAGAGCAAAAAAAATGGATTATCACTAAACACAGATAAAACCAAATTACTAACAAACTCCAAACCAGGTCAAATTGTATTTGATAACCAACTTATTGAATATGTGGAAGAATACATATACCTGGGCCAGATCATCTCCCATAAAGACCAGACTACCAGGGAAACAAATAGACGAATCGCAAACGCGACAGACTTAACTGACGTTCATGATCAGCTATGATTTCGTTTTTGAGTGTGTTTAGCACCTATATTATTGTTTTTGTGAGACATGGAGGACCCTAGCAACTGTATCTTACTTCCACAACAAAAGACCTTAGTAATAGTATGCTGGGAAAGGCAGTATTTTCTCTAAGTAAGTATTTTCTTTTTAAGAGTGATGATATCTCAACTAGAGTTATTATTATCAGAAATAAAGTATCAATAACAGCTCTGATCTCAAGTTATTGGTAGTTTTCCTTCAGAAATGAAGTCCTTGATATTTGTAACCGATACGAACCTTGTTATTTTCCAAGGTTACATCACAAACACCCTCAGATAAAGTGACAAAGGTCAATATCTAACTATCTTCTATGAAATAAAAAGATAACTAACTGTCTGCTCAATGCCAGCTTGTTCGAAAGTTGATGCGGAGTCCGGATTCAAATTAGTCAAGGATTTATTATAAAAATGTAGCAACAGTCCAGGGATGGAATATTGTTGCATAGTCTTATTAAGATGACTGAGAGACCGAGCTGTTTATAGTTTTTTGTTTGCGCAAATTGCAGAGTTTTATATACTCGTAGGATTATTGAATCTTAACTTTTTAAACATGAAAAGGCTTTGTTTGAATTTATTTATAGGTATTTGTATTCTAATTGAATCTTAACGGTTTTGAAATATGAAAACGTGCATTCTTGGTTTGTTACATATTTATATGGAATGGTTGATCTGATTACCAAACGCCCCTCAGGGTTAGATCAAGAAGAGAAGTTGCGAGTAAATACTAGTAACAGTAAAGTAAATCGAAAAGTCTTTTCTACACAAAGCATAAAAATATATGAATAACACAAATGTATGTGTATCTTCGATGTGTATTGGAAGACAGTTCTTTATCCTCCAAATATTACCGACTACTATAGGAACACTATTTTCGTAACCTTTCTTTAGTAAGTACCTACTTAAGATATATATTTGTTCTATTTAACCAATGTTTGGATAAGTAATGGCACATCAGGTAATTTTCCCGTCTCGAACTTTTATTTAGAAGTGCCACTATTTTGTGGATCTAATTTGATCATCAATCGAAGAGAGAGAAAAATATTAGAACTGAAATAGTTTGGCTCTAGAAAAATATTATTGTATCAGCGATCGCGATAGTCAAAATTTAAAATGAATGATTGGTAACTACGTGACATTTAGAGAGCGCTTGGAAAGCCCATCATTTTTAACCGACTTTCCAAAAAGATTATATGTTCGACTGTTTGTTTTTTTTTTGTATTTATTCGCCGATTACTCCGTCAATTACGATCGAAGTCGAAAATATTTTTTTTTGTTTGAAAGGGTATACTCTCGAGGTGGTCCCATTGTCACCAAGTTAGGATCTGGTGAGGAGAAAATGGAAATCGTGGTAACTAATCAAATTCGAGGATGCTAATATTGGAGGAGGAAATAGGTGAGTGCCAGACCTCAAATTATGACTTTTAACTTAGGATATTCAGTCGGAGCTCTGCGACCGCATAAATTCGAGCTTATTAAATCGTGAAATTATGGTACAAATACAGGTGCATCTCTGCCATAACCTTCGCGGAATACGCGTGATGTTTTGTGTCAAAGCCTTGACCAATGTCTTAAAAAGCCTTCTAAGACACGGTATGTAATAAATGGGGTGACCATCCAATTACATAAAAAACGTAAGCCGTTATTATATTGTGAACATACCGGCGCCGGGCGGTGTGCACAGGGTGTTGTGACCTTGTAAGGAGGATTCACGCTTCGGTGCGCACTCCTTGATGAAGCGGTTAGGGTGAACGATACGCGGGCGATACGATTTTGTCGGTGTTTTTATATTGGCGCTAGTTTTAACCGACTTTCCAAAAAGGAGGAGGTTCTATGTTCGACTTAGTTTGTATTTTGTTGTGTGTTTTCTCCGATTTCTCCGTCAATTGTGGACCGGACCGATTTTATAAACATACTTAACGCAATAATTGGTACCGATTAAAAACACTAACTACCAAAAATAACGTTATTTTTCACTTTGTAGTTTTTTATTTGAAAGTCGGTAGTATTTTTTGTAAAAAAAGTTTTATTATTGTGTTCGTGTGATACAGATAAATGTTAAAGGATGAACGTTGTTTAAGCTTGCTACGCTTAAAGGTATGCATTGCACCTATCTCGTTTATTTGTATATGTCATATAGTTTTATACTGGTTATGTAAAAAACATTTGAAGCAAAACACCGATGTTATCATTCTAATTTTTCCAATTATGGAAAATAAAAATGAAACACATAAGTTTTATGGATTTTTATTTTAGAAAATATATTTATAGTTTAATTATTTGCTTTCTAAATAAGATTTTTTTCATGCCACAGAAATTCACAACCAATGACAACGATTAGTCGTTCGTTTCAATCGTGTCGTCTAAAAACCTCCCAAGTTTCGTACCCACGGTGGCGGATAACCACGCTTCACGGCCCAGCGGACACGAGCTTTGTGTTTTTATTA
Source organism: Orthosia cruda (assembly GCA_964057195.1). NCBI lineage: Eukaryota > Metazoa > Arthropoda > Insecta > Lepidoptera > Noctuidae > Orthosia > Orthosia cruda. The sequence goes on along the minus strand of OZ059839.1, from coordinate 39,260,893 downwards.
CACACAAACACACACACACATATAGGTAGTCGGACGTGGGTGATAGCTTTCTGTATACTCTCATTGTTGAGTGAACTTGACCTTGGAGATAAATGGAGCATGCTGTATGTAAATCTTAATCATTTAATAATAAGTATAAATCAGTAGAACATGTTTGTCTGTGATTAGGTACAAAATGCTACTGGTACTCATGACGACATACAACCCATATATATCCAGTATAAGTTGACCTCTAATTGTATAAACTTTCCATAAAATGAGAGTTAAACTTATACTAGAATAGTAGGTAATATCCAGTGTAAGATGACCTCGCATTATATAGACCTTCTGTGTAATGAGAGCTAAACTTACACTGGACATTCTATAACCTAATAATTATATTGTCTTCAACCAAACATCCTTATCAGCCTGTTGTACCCTCAAGCTCATTCACGCGTGATTCCTGCAAGGGGTAAGCAGGACGACAGGAAACCGTTGGTGCTCTCAAGCGGAACGGTGACGTAAAAAGGTGGGGTATTGTCTTAAGAAGTTTTGGGGTAAGGTGTCAGTGTTATTTGCGGATGCAAATGAACGTTGGTAAATTGTGTTGTCTTGTAATGATTCTCGCAGATAGGCGTGACCGCGTGATGATGGAACAATAATACGACAACGGTGTGGCAGCGATGCCACAGCGTTTTATCATAGATTTTGTTTATCTCTAACAATTTCAGGAAAAGACAATATGGTTTTAATTCTGAATCAGAATCTCTATTTATAAACATAGGTAGGTATAAAACTCGGACCATTAAGTATGTCTTTGTTGTCGTATTGTTGTATCTACGCCTTAAGGCGCAGACACTCCTCAGTAGCTGATTTTAAAATGAAAATCGCGTCTAAACGGCTAGTCGTATTTTTTTTGCAAAATATATGTTACATTAGACCATTTTATTAATCAAATGATCTTAGAACATTTTGAGTTTTATTTGTATAAAATTGTGTAATTAATTTGTATAGTTGTATCTAACACGGACAAAAAACATCAATCGCACCAAAACCGCCGGGCGTATTTTAATGAAATTTCCACCATCTCAAAGAAAATTTAAGTATCTACATGTTGATACAAGGCTTTTTTTAAGTCATAGAATAATAAGGATAGTACAAACACCAATGAATTTTGTGTCGCGCGGGTGTAAAACGAGTGCGCGTTTTGTGCCCTCAAGGTCATTGGCGACTGTCATCATCTTAAGTCTTGAATTCACCTACCCAGTTAATGGCATTATACTCATAACATTAAGTACATACCATTTAGGTATAGAGACTTATGATCTAACACGACTGCTTAACCTTTTAGCAAATGAAAGCGTGATGATTAAGAATCAGAAAACCAATTTCAAAGACATTCAACATCACAAAGATTTTTGCTTATCAAAAGAAACTTTTAGCTTAATTTGTACGCAAAATTGGACCAACAAAGTATCGGAAAAATCCAAAATTACAAAGAAAAGTTAAAGTTAAGCATTCAGGGTCTGAAAAGACCCATTTTCAATTGAAAAGTTTGTTGTCAATACATTTCAACATAATACATTATTAAAAGGGAAGAATTCAAAAGACTGAATCTTAGCAATTAAAAACTAAACGGAATTAAGGATTGGAAAGTTTCAAGAACAACTCGCTTAAAACTCCATCATTCATTCATTCGTTCTTATTAAACTCTGACAATTATTTCAAATGAACGATTCTCGAAAGATTCTTCGATGACAAGTAATGGAATATTTTTGTAGATTTTTTAAGAAAGGACACTAAAAGGGTGAAAAAGGAGCTTTAGAATTTATTATTAGTTGCTTAAATGGAGATATCAATAACTTTTTTTCAAATGTTTAATTTTAAGTGCTTTGAACTCTTGAATCCCAAGAGTTCAAAAACTCTTGAATCCCCAAAAGCCTAATTAATTATTAAACTATCTTAATTATTAAAATATATCATCATCTTCTTGCCCTTGTCCCATGTTACTTGGGGTCGGCGCAACACATTTTCCTCTTCCATACCGTCCTGTCCCCAGTCACGCTATCACTGACTCCCTTTTCTTTCATATCACTCCTCACACAGTCCATCCATCTTTTCTTTGGCCGTCCCCTCCCTCTCCATCCATCCACATTTATGTTCATAACTCTTTTAGTAACATGCGCTTCATCCCTCCTCATCAGATGACCATACCAGGACAAACGGTTACCTTTCAACTTTTCTGTCACTGGCGCCACTTTCAAACTTCCTCTAATATACTCATTTCTCACTTTATCCATTCTCGTCACTCCGCACATCCATCTCAATTATTAAAATATGTAAGTTCAGTATATATAAGTTCAGTTCAAATAATTATTAAAATATAAAAGTTCCTTAAATCGCCTCAACAAAGTACGTAAGCGGCGGCGCGGGCGCACCGTTTCTACTTACGAATATCAGTAATAATATCGTTTATTTTGGAAAATAAACACTTGTAGTATTACTTAGTTTTTGCTTTATCGCAATCGGTGTACTCTAACAAAATTTAGATGAATTCAAAAGTGTTCGGGAAGTAAAATATCACAACACACAAAATTCAGATACTCCGACAGTTGAACTCCATATTCGATAGATGACGTTGTGCATTTGACGTCATTTTCTGAATGGCGGTGTAATATTGACCGCGGAAGAATGACACTAGAAAAAAATGGTAAAATGGTACTCGTAGGTAGGTAGATTTTTGGCATGTAGTTTGTTTGTTGGTTGGCCGGCAGTTGACGGCAGCGAAGCCGCGGGCACAGCTTTTTTTTAGCTGAACTAGTAATATAATACTAGTTCAGCTAAAAAAAACTTCATTAAAAAGCTAGATAAAGCCTTAATAAACCTGGAAATTATTAGGCAAGATGGTTGAAAGGCCTCGCGTTGGTTGGTGGATCGATGACCTGGTTAAGGCTTCGGGAATCCTCTTGAAAAGAGACGCACAAGACCGACCAATGTGGCGACACCGGACACTTGGAGAAGGCCTATTTTCAGCAGTGGATGTATTTTAGCCGAAGACGATGATGATGATGTTTTGCTGGCAGCTGTTGTGTTGTGGAGGTTGGAACTTTTACAATATAAGCTACTCAGAGACTTGCTCAAACATTCAGAAACCATAGTAAATATACCTTGGAAAAGGTTCAAATAATCCAACATTATTATTATTATCTCCTTTATTTAATTGTCTTTCTTATTCATGACATTTTTATAAAACACATATAAAAAAGAAAATCATTTAAAACTATTAAAAAAATAGAGGCCCACCGGTATCGGGAACAGGATCAAACCACCGGCGGCCAGGGCTATTATTATTATTAAACCTTTTTATTTCCTTATCATTTATACATGTTTCTTAACATTAGGTACACTAATTTACATAATTTTACTTACATTTAATTTAGGTCCCTGGCGGTTATAGGCCTCCTCCATCAATTGCCAGGATTTTCTTGTCTGTGCTATCTTTTTTTTCTGTTTTCACCAGCATTTTTCGTCTATCCAACGTTCTCCACGGCGTCCTCTAATATAATCCAACATACTACCAACCTAACAACAAAAACTTGAACAAAATAATAACGTACATGATTGCCAACTTTATCAAAAGACTTTATAAATATTTTCTATATGAAATTCTACAATTTGTCCTCTATTTCAAAGTAGCAGCCTCTCGGGACGTCGATTCAATTCTCAGTTGAGGTATTATTAAAATATTCTATTTGAAACGGTCGGTAACTGGTCGGGGCGGTTGAGAAATGCTAGATATTAATTGGAAAGTATTTCAGTACTACCGGTGGGACTCGAGTGGTTCGTTAACTAGGGCTGACTAGTGGTTAATTAATTATGTCCTGGTGGGTAGATGATTTTGAATATTTGATTTGATGATTGATTTGTAATACACATTTTTTTGGCGTGAGACAGGGAGACGTCATTTCTCCGAAACTGTTCACTGCTGCGCTGGAGGATGTCTTCAAGGTTCTGGACTGGAGGGGGCTGGGCATCAACGTTAATGGCGAGTACATTACTCACCTTCGGTTTGCCGACGACATAGTGGTCATGGCTGAGACCATGGAGAGCCTCAGTAAAATGCTCGATGACCTCAGTAGAGCTTCCGAAAGAGTGGGTCTTAAAATGAACATGGACAAAACCAAGATCATGGTGAATGCCCATGTAACACCCACTCCTATCAAGGTCGGAGACTCTACTCTCGAAGTTGTAGACGATTATGTCTACCTGGGACAAACGGTCCAGTTGGGTAGGTCCAATTTTGAGAAAGAGGTCAACCGTCGAATCCGACTCGGCTGGGCGGCATTCGGGAAGTTGCGTGGTATCTTCTCGTCCAATTTACCGCAGTGTCTCAAGACAAAAGTCTATGACCAGTGTGTGTTGCCAGTGATCACCTATGGGACCGAGACGTGGTCGCTCACAATGGGCCTTATCAGAAAGCTCAAAGTCACCCAAAGGGCAATGGAGAGGGCTATGCTCGAAATTTCCTTGCGTGATCACTTCAGGAATGATGATATCCGCAGGAGAACCAAAGTTACCGACATAACCCGAAGAATTGCCAAACTTAAGTGGCAGTGGGCAGGGCACATTGCTCGCAGAACGGATGGCCGATGGGGCCGAAAGGTTCTGGAATGGCGACCGCGAACCGGAAGACGATACGTTGGAAGGCCTCCCACTAGGTGGACTGATGACCTGGTTAAGGTTGCGGGAAGGCGCTGGATGCGAGACGCACGGGATCGGTTAATGTGGCGACGCCTGGGGGAGGCCTATGTCCAGCAGTGGACGTCTTTCGGCTGAAATTATGAATGATGATGATGACACATTTTAAGTTATTGTATTGATAAACGGTCTCACATTTTGAGGTGAACGTATAGGAAATATTGATTTAATAAGATGTGCAGCAGTGGATACGATGCGTGCGGTGCGTTCGGCGCGGATTGCGCGGGGCATTGAGAAAATGCGATGACTGCGGTGCGTGCGGCTCCTGCGGTAGTGATCTTAGAATCCCTACAAGTTTTTTTTTAAATAATTTACTAGCCTATCCTATCCTATCTTTATTTTTGTTATCGGGGGAAAACCTTCAAATGCGCCGCTGTACGCACATGAGGAGAATGGAGGCATATGTCCAGCAGTGGACGTCTTTCGGCTGATATGATGATGATTTATGTGATTGTGTTTCTAAACTAAATATATTAGATGGCATATGATGGATGGCCGATGGGGCAGAAAAGTTCTGGAGTTGGAAGGCCTCCCCCCAGGTGGACCGATGACCTGGTGAAGGTTGTGGGGATCCACTGGATGCGGGACGCACAGGACCGGTCAATGTGGTGACGCTTGGGGCTATGTCCAGCAGTGGACTTCTTTCAGCTGATATGATGAAAATCACCCTGGTGATAACCATTACCACATGAATCCCATAATTTCTTAAAAGACCACCCCGGAACCCTCTCTGTTCAAGCGCCTATTTTTGTTTCTTGAAATGAGATAACCGTACCTGTACTGAGTCTTATTTAGGATGCATATACTCGTATAAGATTGAATTTTAGAAACTTTTAAATGTGTTTTGCGTCAAAAGCTGGAGGATTTTTGGATTGAACTTATGAAATTTCGATAGCGAATGTGAAGCCCATTATTTTCGGACCTTTGAATGTTAATTTTTTCTAGGCCATCTACTGTATACCGGCCGTTGCTCCTTGTTGTTCAAAGATCTTGTACAATAATATAACCAGGCTTAAGGAACCAAAACCACAACATCTTCCCACTAAGTAAAACATCTTTTCCAAGTTAAAAATCCATTGCAACTTAAGTCTCAATACAAAGTGTACTTAGCAATCCCTGCTTACCTTACCGGCAACTTTTCTTTTACCGAATTGAAAACAACTTGCGTTCGAGTTAAATTCAATTTTACAGCTGTGGAAGAAATAATGGAAAGGTAAAGAAAAGTGTTCTTTATGCATAGTTGCGCAGGAAAAGAAATGGTTGCATGTTAAAAGAAATGGCTTAAAAGGTAGTTAATGTCCTGGGTTTTACGTAGGGGTTGTAAATGAGGTTGTTGAGATCTGTCAAGAGGGATGAAATATCTTTCTATGTCATCATTCATATAAGCGTGGTGGTCCTAGGATTATACAGTTATATTTATAAAACTTGCGTCTAGGGGCTTATGAATATATAAAAGTATACCGGTTTTTTATATTATACGGGGTTTTGAATAGAATACAAACCGTCTGCTTATACATGCATGGCTGTGAATGCAAGCATTTAATAACAAATTCTAAGCCACTTACTACCCTACACGACCCAACAACTATCAACAACACAAACTGCCCATTATCCATTACACCCCTCACCATTCACTGCAATACCCCCACAGATTCACAACTATATTTTTCACCCCCATAATTAACAAGCCTATGAAAAAAATCGACGTGAAAAATGCTGCTTGCATTTTCCCTATTTTTCTTAAGTCTTCAAATTGTAAAAGCCTCTCGTGGAATAATAGAGGGGTAGGTAGAAGTGGTGCTTGGGTCGAGACCGCCACTGAATGGGAAGTACCCTTGGCTACCAGACATTTGACGGAACTGCATTTTTTTCCAACTTAATTGGTAGGTGGCGACAACACTTGCTCCTTTAAATTTGACTAGGTAATTTGAGTTTTTTATATTTTTTTTGTTTCGGTTTTTAATTATGAATTCGGATTTAATTAGGGATGTAGGAGTGGAAAAATCAAGAAATTAATTTTGTTTAGTGAAATTAAAATGTAATTTAGGTTATTATTTTTTGTATGAATGCAAGGATTTTTAAACATTTCCTAGTACTTTGTGAAAATGATTTTATTTAACCCCAAGGGGTGGTACAGGTTTTAAAAATGGGGTTCAAGTATTTAAGAAACTACTAATATTTATTTGTCGTTTAAGCAAAATAATCTTTATTTATTTAAAAAAAACAAGTACAGGTAAAAAACTAACTTTGATTGTCACAACAAAAATTATGATTCATTCTTAATACTTAGTTATATTTAAAATAATAACTCTTGCTTTTATTAAAAAAATCATACAAAGGTACATTGACATTAACTTATTATTCAAAGGTAAAAATAAATAAAACAATCTCTTCATACAAAATGAGAAATATGCAAAAATAGCACAGAGCTACAATATTAATTATTTAGAATAGCTTTTTTCAAGAATAAAATGCATTCTGATGTTTAAAATTTCTAGCACGAGTTTTCACTTGAGTTTTATATTTAGTAGAACACAATTAACATATTTAATTAGGTATTCCAAGACTATATGCGTTTATAATTTTTAAGTCATGTTTGTTTGATGAATGACTAAAAAAGAAAAAAGATATCTTATTAAATCTTTCAACACTTTCCACTTTTCTTTTTAATATAATATTCCAGCTCAACCTGTAATTTTATTTTTTTAACCGAAAAAGGAGGCGGTTTTCAATTCGTCGGTCAATCTTTTTTTTCTGTATGCTCCCTGATTACCTACTCAATGACACCTGGACCGAAATGAAAATTCTTTTTTTTTTTAAAGGGTATATTTCCCCGGTGGTCCCATGGTCATCAGTTCTGATAATGGGACCCTAGAGAAATCGAGGGAACTCCTCAAATATTATAGGCATGCGTATAGTAATTTTGGTATTTTCTTCAACAATGGAAATCTTCAGTAACTAATTTAAAAATGTAGACATTCTTTAAATTCTAGCTAGTATTTGAGTACGGGTTATTCACCCGACTACTAACTCTACTTACCCTCCCAAATCGATAGCCTAGGCAATAAACTTTGACAGTAAAATATATGGCTCTCATTCTAGACCGAGATTCAGGAAAAATGGCCTTTATGTACCTTGGTGTATGTATGGCTATTGGAGGGTAATCTATCAGTACCTTTTGTGTTTGTAAAACCTATTTATTACAGATTCATGAGACTTGAAGTATTATTTTTATTGGATATCTGGTAGCAATGTCTATTGATTGATATTGAAGAAAATATTTTTGTCCCAAAAACTTAACACTGAGCGATCTTCCTGCTGACTCAACACGATTTGATGTGTATAACACCGATAGTTTTGTTTTTAGTAAGCAAATTGCAAGTACGTTCACATGGGCCCAATGCGAATATTCATCTATATGCTCCTGTTTGACCACTACATCTCGCCTGATGGTAAGCGATGATGTGGTCGACGGAGAAGTACGCTTGCCTTTTGCTTAGTAAATACATGCGTGATATTGCCTATATCAGGCAGAATAGAATAGAATATACTTTATTGTACGCCAAAGAATAAAGAACCGAGTTTACCGATATGGCCCGAAGAATTTCCAAACTTAAGTGGCAGTGGGCAGGGCATATTGCTCGCAGAACAGACCGCGAACCGGAAGACGCTGCGTTGGAAGGCCTCCCTCTAGGAGGAGCGACGACCTAGTCAAGACTGCGGGCGTCCGATGGATGCAAAACGCACAGGACCGATCAGTGTGGCGACGCTTGGAGGAGGCCTATGTCCAGCAGTGGACGTCTTTCGGCTGAAATGATGATGAATGATGACACGCCAAAAAAAGAAATTACACATATATTTTACAACATGGGTACCAAGGCGGTCTTAACGTTGTCAGCGATATCTACCAGACAGCCATTGGATGGACTTAAAGAACTTAAAATAAAACAGGGGGTAACCTATGGTGTACTGCTACATAAAAAATGTTAATACATCAAATTATACAGCAATATAAAATACTGTACATAATCTTACAAATAAACATATATACACAATACTACGATGTTACAACATTTCAAAGAAGGGTTGAACAATGATAGAAGAAATTCGATAGAAACAGAAAAGGATTAAATAAAGGAAAAGGAAACTCTAACTTAAATTGACCATGTAAAACATTTATCGAACTGGAACTATTAAATGGAACAAATACGTATTGAATTACTGCTCTAAAAAAGGTGAAGGAAAACATTGTGAGGAAACCGGCATGTCCATGAACCAAAAATTCAAAGACATGTGACATCTACCAATCCGCGCTGGGCCCGCGTGGTGTATTAAGGTCCATTGCCTCTTTCAAAGAGAGAAGACCTGTCCCAGTAGTAGGAACGTTAAAACGCCAGTAATTATGATGATGATTGTATTAGAAACCGAAATCACTATGCAAAAAGGTTGCTAAAGGAAATATTTACGGTAACAAGTTCGAAGTAATATGGTGCCACACATAGCAACTTTCATTATAATTTTAAGCCATAATCCCACAAAAATAATGACCAATTTTATCAACAACAAAATTCCCGTGACAAAATAATCTGGCACATCCCTCATAAATTAAAAAGTAGCGAACATAAAGGCGACGTCAACCCCCAAACTGTAAAATACGATAATTAAAATATTATCCCACAAAAGCCATCGCTTAAGTAGGTGATTTAAAAAATGAGCTCATTTCGCCCCCCTAAGGGTTGTACGAGCCTAAAACTGAGGCATTCAGGCTGTACGCCACTTCACCCCCTTGGGAAAAGGGTAGTTAGCATTCATTGGATTCTCGACAATGCTCCGATTTTCCATCGAATTTTTGTTGTTGTTTTGTTTTTCTTGTATTGTTGAATTCGTTTCAAATATCGTTGTTTTTTTAATGAGAAATGATGATGAGAAGTTTGATGCTGACAAGTTTTTCTTTATTAGTACGTAGAAAAAGCAGTATTTATTTGTCTTGGATTGTCTCGAGTACTTATGAAGGACTAAACACAAAAAGATTCATGTACCTACCGATATTAATAGCTAATTTTTTACATAATTATGACAAAGATAACCATATTAACCACTTGAGTGCTCGAAACGTGGATACAGGCGAGATACAATGTTTTTTTAACTATTACAGTAATTACGGCATTCAGCCGCTTAATAATGGATTAATCTAATGTAGTTTAGTCTAAGTTTCCGTTATTAAGTAGACACAGATTTCTTGATTAAAGACCAACGTCAGAAACGAAGTTTCTCACACTAGAAAGAGAATGAAAAAGAGATACCCTCCGGTGTGCGTATTTGCCTGCTCATAGAAATATACACTGAGAGAAAGAGAAAGGCGTAAGGAGGAGCTATAACGGAAAAATGTTACGTGACGTTACATTTTCTCCCGAATCACACCTACCGTAAGCCACGTTAAGGCACTTCGTTCCCAATATCGAGCGAAAATTTAGCCAATCATGTTTTGTTTGTTGTATATTTGATGAGTCATTCCGGGATGTTATTTTTGGCCCATGACGAAAATACCGTTGTTGAATGTTAAAACCTTCGTCATAATTAATACCTGAACACTTTATTGTTTAAACAATTTCATCCACATAATCTTACCCTAATAAGTAAATACCGAATTATAATTATGCAACATAAAAAGCTTGAAATATGCATGCAAATTTGCATGGAAAAAGCGTAAAATATGCAACGTTAAAGTTTCAGAATACGAAGAAAAGGAAAGAAGTCGTAGGATTTAATTTGTTTTATTTCTAAATAAGCATACTATTAGTGAATTTTTCAATCATAAATTATTATTACCAAAATGTAACAACTTTGTAGACTGTGTAGACAATGCACTAAAACGAAAAATTGTTTAAGATTTTTGTAAACGTAAACAATCAGGTACACCTACCGTGTTCTGAATATTAATATAAATATATCAATAAAAATATTTAAAAGTGAAAATTGTTAGAGTATATGACGAAATTTTGGTTAAAGAGTATTATTACACCTATCGAAAAATATTATAAATATACCGAAAATATGCATCATCACTAGATATTAGATATATATGCAACTAGCTTTTGCCCGCGACTTCGTTCGCGTGGAATAGTGACTTCTGATGCCGACTCTTGACCAATAGATGGCGCTGTATGTCCGGAATAAATTTTATTTTATATTTTATTTTTTGTAATAAAAACTATCCTATGTCCATTCTCAAGTTCCAAACTATGTCTGTACCAAATTTCACACAAATCGGTTCAGTAGTTTAGGCGTGAAGCAAAGAGAGACAGACAGACAGACAGACAGACAGACAGAAAGACAGACAGAAAGACAGACAGACAGAGTTACTTTCGCATTTATAATATTAGTAGGGATTGCCGCTGTGAATGGAGTAAATATGCAATTTCATATGCAAATTATAATTTACTAGAGGACGCCTCACGGTTTCACCCGCGTAGTTCCCGTTCCCGTGGGAATACAGGGATAAAAAGTAGCCTATGTCACCCGGGGATAGAGTAGATTCCCAACGGTGAAAAATTTTTTGAAATCGGTCCAGTAGTTTTGGAGCCTATTCGGTACAAACAAAACAAAAAAAAAAAAATCTTTCCTCTTTATAATATTGGTATAGATTAAAAGGACTATATCTCTACTAATAAGATATCATGAAAATTTTAAATACCTGTAATTTATAAATCCAACAATAAGGCTTTTTAACGACAATGATACACGACGCTGGATGAAACCCATTGTACAAAAAAATACACACAGGAAGTAGGAAGGTCGCAAAAAATGCCATTCATTGCAGTCCCATAGAATTTTCAATTAAAGCCATGAATCTTGTAGCACAACGCATGGGGTAGTATCCTTGTCCTATGCCCACCATTGAACCGGTCGTTCGGACGTCCGACGGGGTTTTTGCTTTTATTTTTAAAACCTATTGAAAGAGGGTTAATGAGAGGTATTATGTGAGGTACTGTTGGTGTCTGTGAGGGGTGTAAGGGGGTGAAATATAGTTGTTATTTATTTTAGAAGGGTGTTATTTGTGGGCGATTGTGATTTGTTTTAGAGGGTTTGTAGACACTTTAATTAGCAACAGATCAGGCTATGAATTTTTCTGTTTTTTTTTTTTTAACTTATCAAATACAGACAGTAATATTATTCACTTTGTTTGAGATATGCAAAGTGCTCGTAATATACAGCTTTTGGATAAATTTTGGTTAAATCTATGTGATAGATGTGCCGGTCTCAACACAGTAAAACTTTGTCATCTTAAAAAAAGGTAATACCTTTATTTTTACAAAATAAAAAAAATATTAGCCGACTTCTTTTTACATTATTTTTTATTCCAATTTAAAAAAATATCTTAACACAAGACTACTTACCTTAAATGACTCAATTTAGACCCTGAAGGAAATCGGTGGTTGATAGCAACTGTCAGTAACACATTTTTTCTCGCTGCCAAATATTTAAACGAATTTGGATTTTGAAAAATTTACATCCATTATCTGCGACAACATGGCAACAATATGATTTGTCTGAATAGCCACATTATATGCGCATATATGTCCATTGTTTTATAAGGGCCATTAAAATTAGTTACATAAACGTTTGTAAAATAAAATTATAAGACTGTTTTACCGTATTAGCAAAAATCACTTCAACATGCTTTTATAAGGAGAGTTGCAAAACTAATGCTGTTACAAAACATGTACTAGAGTTATGCCCTTATAAATCATTCGTTATATAGCAATTTTGCTAGTTGGATTGTCAAACAAAATTTTCAAGATTATCGCACAAGAGCCTTTTTTTATAAAAACATTTATTTACAACCCGTAGAACCTTCTAGAGCATCTCTATGTCATCACTCGAGTGTAGAGGCTCTACATATAGCATTGAGCGTGCAATTTTATCAAGAGGCCTCTGCAATGTGTGTCGACAATATGAGTTTTATAGAGATTGAAATATGGTTTAAATTTCATTCGGTGTGCTTCTAAAATGAAATTACTATGATTATGTGGAGTGGTGGCAAGTTAATATTTGTTTTGAACTTAAAATAATATTATTTAATATGTCTGCTATAGCAAGTGAAAGCTTAAAATTAAAAAAGTATTAGAAATCTAGCAAAGGGTGTTATGTAGTTTCAGCCTACACTCTATGGGGAAAAGGCGTGAGCCTGCGTTTCAGACAAATTGCCATTCCACCGGTTTCCTTTCTTCTTCTTTATTTCTTCTTTTTCGTGTGAGGATGTGGCCACCTCTGCTGCCAGAGTTAATTAAGTCGCCTCTGGGAACCCCACAGACCACTGACTTTGCTATTTCAGACTTACATCAACTATGTAAGTCCAGGTTTCCTCACGATGTTTAGCTTCACCGTTGCCTGTGCAAGATAAATTTAGAAAGTAAATAATGAATTTGAAAGCGGCACATTGGTACTTGCCTGGATTTGAACCCATGACCACGGGCATGATAGGCGACGTCTTAGCCACTGGGCCACCATGACACACCACCATACATTATTCTTAAACTTCTTTTAAGGTTAGGTTTACCTTGTAGGATAAATTAGTATCAGAGGAAAGTTTTGAAATTGTATGGGTAGTACAAAAGGCTAAACCACGAACTAAATCTTTAGAGGAATTTGCGTAGGTGTCAGGAATATTTTACCCGTTTATTTGACATATAGAAACGGGCAAATTTTGTTCATAATTTTATGGATATTATAAACTTTTGCCTCATTGGCTTACTGATCGCAAGCGTGACTTACGTTGCGTCCTAGGTTCGAACTCAGAGCAGCGAAAAGTGGAATAAGGTTTTGCATTGACTCGAGATCTGGATTTATGCAATAAACTCGTCCCCTTAGATACCGGGGGAGGTCTTTCTCGAAAGCTGCACATAGGCCTTTCCCAAGTGTCTCATCTCTCATCCAGTATACCCGCCATCCACCAAACGGGAGCCCTTTCAACGCAAAGTCTCCAGGTACGCAGTCGTCACTCCAGAACTTGTCGGCCGCCTCGATCATCCATCTGCAAGCAATTGCATTAGCTCTTTAGGTTGACAATTCAAGTAAAGTGTTCCCTTATAATACCAATAAAGGTTCTAAGTTTTAATACTTCTTTGTCTATTCTTCGAAAACACACGCGTCGTATTATGTGGTATTATTTCCTTTGATTCAAAAAAGATCAATCATTGGGCCTGTATCGCTCGTACAAAAACCCCTTGAATACAATTGTTCAGTTTTCATAATACATGATTGATCGACTTTCTGTAATCTAATAATTTTATACCTTCTCGTATTGTGTGAAAATATTTTTCGTGGAAAATGTATGGAATATTTCGACATTAAGGTAATTTACACTACCGGAGATAATTTTCTAAGGTAACTGATACCGACTTTTGTAAAATAATAACAAAAGATATTGTTTTCTATCGTCAAGCAGCATTGTTGTGTAAAAGTTTGTCAATGAAATTTCACATTAAACTTCTTAACTTTGAGTTTAGACTTGGATTTTTTTGTCTACTTCGTCAGCCAAAAGAAGACCATGGCAGGTAGACATAGTTTCTTCCCTTAAGAGACACCAGATTTACCAACCCTGTGTAGTGTATATAAGAATTACGATATATAACCCCCGACGGAAAAAGAGGGGTGTTATTATTTTGACGTGTGTACCTATGTGTTTGTGTATATTATGTCTGTGGCATCATAGCTACTAAAGGGATCAGTCGACTTTGTTTTTTTTTTATTGTAAGGTGACCATCAAAAGTGTTCTTAGATATGTTTGATGAAAATCGGTTCAGCCGTTAGAAAAAAGAATAGTAATAAGCACAGTACTCGCCAAACTTCTGGGTCGAACTGAAGTTGGTTTACCGGATGCGTGAGGCACGAAGTGATGCTGTTTTTGTATGAGATTTACTACTGCGCAGCCATTGTAGCCAACTTCAGGGCGGCCAAGAAATTTGGCGAGAACTATATCGTCTTACCTTTGCAGGAATCTATCTTGTTGGCTGCATAAAAGTATCTTTTATGCAGCCAACTGAGCTTTCATAATTACGTGTATCGTGATATCGTTTCATAATTAGGTGTTCAATAGATTCTCGATCGAAGCGTGTCCACTACTCGATAAATTATATAGCATGAAATAAAAATATGTCGGGGGTTTTTCAAATTTTTAAATTTTACTTGTTAACGTTAACAAAATCTGCAAAATTATACTTTCACAGAAATAGCCAAGCATTCAAAAGACACTAAAAATGTAAACCCAGCATAAAAATCTCCTAATTTTTCCTTCAAAATTAGCGAGTGAATGAACGAACGATATGAATGAAAAACATCGTCCGCTCTTTCATTCAAATGTAAATGTTCACATTTGCATTCAAATGAGACTCTCTGAAATTATTACTGTCAACGCACAGACTGACAATTAAAATAATTATTAATATTACACCGTTAGTTTTATAAGGCATAGGCAGTAAAGGTTTGAAGGTCATTAAAGATAGTCATGCTTAAGGTCTTACCAATAGGTGACTTATCCTAGTGGGTTGTGGAGGTCAGCCAGAAAGTCTCTATGTAAAATACTGGTAGCCAGCTTTATCTGGTTAGACTGGATGCTGACTTCAACAAAGTCTTGCAATGGCAAAGCAGATGAAGAGTGCCTACTTTATTTTATTTCTGTGGAAATTTTGAAGTTTGTAGGCATCCACGAGATGCGGGAAGCTGCTTGCTTCCTGCATCTCGTGTATTCCTACAAACTGTTGTGACGATGCTTCAGGAGGACATCACTACTGGCCAAAGGTGTAGTTGTGGTCCACTTTCTTCTTTTGTTATCAAAACATAATTTGCCAAAAGATTTTTGACAGGTGTCTTCGTGAAATATGAAAATAAGATTGATTTTGGCCACATTTTTTAATTAAAAGTGATTTTGAAAAAATTTGGAGTTGTGTCACTTTATTTTATTAACCGACTTCCCAAAAAGGAGGAGGTTCTATGTTCGACATTATGTTTGGTTTTTTTTTTTGTGTGTTTTCACCGATATCTCCGTCAATTGTGAACCGATTTTGTAAATTCTTTTTTTGTTTGAAAAAGTATATTCCGAAATTGGTCCCATTTTAAATTGGTGAAGATCTGATAAAGAACTTCGGAGATATACAACAGAACTCTTCAATAAATAATGGTAAATCTCTCGGGATTGCTGCAATCGCAAGTCTGTTTATTGTTTATACCATTTCATAACATAACATCACGCCAGTACGCTCTTAAGGGGTCCGCAGATCTCTCACTACACCGGTTATGTTCAAGTTTCATGAAATCTATTTTGGCGTTAAAGTAACGATACTAAATTGCCTATTAGGTACGTACAACTAAAAAGAGAAAAATAAAAAATATTTTTTTTTTGAAGTCGGTGTCCATAACGCAAAAAAATGGTACCTACGAAAGACACCGACTTCAAAAAATAAAGTTATTTTACTCTTTGTAGTTTTGTATTTGGAAGTCGGTAGTATTTTTTTTCAAAAAAGATTTTTTATAATCAGCGATTTCTAAAATTCACCTGTATCTATTTTATTTGATTTTATTGACATACGAGAGCGTTCTGATAGCTAAAGTATTTTCTATTGCAGGTATGTTTGCTGATTTCTGAAAAAAAAATATTGGCTTCGTTTATGTAAGTATGTTTAAGTAAGATGTGGTGAACTTTCTTCGGTAAAAAGAATTGATTCTCATGTTTAGAGTGTGGCTAAACGAATGTAATTTTATGAGTTGTGAGTGGCGTTTTTTGAGACACGTAATTTACATTGTACTGGCATATTTCACTAATTTTGCGTCGCCGTGTCGTACAAACAGGACGAACGTTCGACGAAAAAACGTAAAAATCGACGTTTGGTATGAAACCCAATGCAGCGTAAATTCCGCGATACATTAAACGCGACTCGCAGCTCAAAAACTTACGATCGTTTGGACTCACCCTTATTGAGACCAAATAAAAATATGTTGTGAATGTCTAGTGATTGTAATCCTTCTGAGTGATGTATCCTGGCTTCGATTCCCAGGTTGGATTTTCTTTTAGGAGTTCGTAACCTTTGCGTAAAATCGAGGAAGAAATAATGCCTCTCTGATGATAAGTTATGCCTATAAATTATTTCACTAAGTGTTTATATTGTCCAAATCAAATCTAAACCGAATTATAAAATAGACGTAATTGTTTGTTATCTTTAACCGACAAAAATAAGTAGGAGGTGCTCAATTCGACATGTTTTTTTAGGTATGACCACGCATAACTTTTTATAGAAAAGTCCAAGAGCAATATTTTTTTTGGAAAGAGGAACCTCAAGGTTGGTATAAATTGCAAAAAATATATCCACCCCTAAAGGTAGAAAAAAGGCTTTATTAATAATTTGCCTACTGAATATACAACTTGAACCGGTGCTGTTGAAATTAAGTATAAAAAAACCGGCTAAGTGCGAGTCGGACTCGCGCACGAAGGGTTCCATACCATTATCGCAAAAAGCGGTAAAAAAATCACGTTTGTTTTTTGGGAGCCCCACATAAATATTTATTTTATTCTGTTGTTATTATTTGTTGTTATAGTGGCAACAGAAATATATCATCTGTGAAAATTTCAACTGTATAGCTATCACGATTCATGAGATACAGCCTGGTGACAGACAGACGGATCGCGGAGTCTTAGTAATAGGGTCTCGTTTTTACCCTTTGGGTACGGAACCCTAAAAAAGAGAAAAAATACTTTTTTAACAAATATATGAACCGACAAAATAACGAACTAATAAACAAAAATATCGGCCAAGTGCGAGTCAAAATCGCGCACGAAGGGTTCCGTACCATTATCGCAAAAAAACGGCAAAAAAATCACGTTTGTTGTATGGGAGCCCTACTTAAATATATATTTTATTCTGTTTTTAGTATTTATTGTTGTAGCGGCAACAAAAATACATCATCTGTGAAAATTTCAACTGTCTAGCTATCACGGTTCATGAGATACAGCCTAGTGACAGACAGACGGACCGCGGAGTCTTAGTATCAAGGTTTCGTTTTTACCCTTTGGGTACGGAACCCTAAAAATGGTGAAATGATAGTGTACCAGGGTGAACTGTTCCCTTTAGAACGTACCACCGGTGTGATGTTTTATTATGAAATTGTGTAAACAAACATGCGATTGCTGATGTATTAATATAAACAACGAAGATCAACCGAGCTATATAATCATTCTACCCTTCAGGTTATTAATATGCATATGTTTGTTTGGCGCCAACTCAAAATGCTTGACCAAAAGAAATTAAATTTTTTGTTTTTTAGTTATTTCGTCGGTATTGTTTTTTTTTGTTAAAAAGGTTTTGTAGAAGATAATCTCTGAAAATACCAACTGACCCAATTACTAAAACAGTTTCTTAGACATTGGAAACAAAGTCGCACGAAAAATCTAGTATACTATAAAGGCATACAAGTACCATTATCGTATTACATAGTATCAAGTGTTATATCAAACAACGCTTACTCCAATCGCCTCGCAAGTTTTACGGGCTTGAAGCACGGAATTACTTAATAACACTACTTGTAGTAGTTCAAGTAAGTTGGTAATTTTGTAGCTGAGCTTAACAGCTTATAACTTAGATACCAAAAGGACGAAAAAATGTTGGCATTTAGCTAGAAAAGTTAAAATGTTATAGTCCTCTAATCTTATAAACACGCTCAGTTACTTCAAAGAAAGTTTTCTACAAAATCGTCAAGCGCGCATTCATTATTGAGAATAGTTTAATGAATTATCAAGAGCCAAATTTTCTTGACAAATTATCACATTAATTTTGCGATAATTTCCATTCGGGAAGTAATTGGAGCTAAGTATCTAAGATGGCAATTTTTAAATTGATTGTGAAAGACAAAAGAAAAATCAGAACGGAAAACAATTGGAAAATACACATACATACATAAACGCAACCCTTATTCATATTCATATTCTTTATTGTACACAAAATATACATTTAAACAAGTAAAATTTTAAAATTTAAAAAGCCCCCGACACATTTATCTTGCGAATACATCACGATCTAAACAGTAAAACGCGCATAACTTTTGAATGGCTGAACCGATTTTATTCAAACATAGCTAAGAACACTCTCGACACAATCACCTTTCAAACAAAAAAAACTAAATCAAAATCGGTTCATCCGTTGAGGCGCTATGATGCCACAGAACAGACACACAGATACACAGACACACAGATACACAGACACACAGATACACAGACACACAGATACACAGACACACAGATACACAGATACACAGCAACACACCTCAAACTTGCAACACCCCTCTTTTTCCGTCGGGTGTTAAATACAAAAGGAAAACTTATGTACACAGGCGAGCTTAACCCATAATTGGGTTCTCTGACAGCAAACCTCAGTGCTAAAGAGAGATATACAAAATTAGGACAGTTAACAAAAGCGCACAACAAATATTAAAAACATTTGAAATCTTACTAACTAAATACACTACACAAATACGTGTACAACACATAATGCATAAACATAATACATACATATATCTAAAATACATACATATTTATTGCGTCATGTTGACAGAAAATGTTCCTTAATTCTTCTCCTGAATATCCCTAGTGAAGGGCTATCCCGTATGGAATGAGGAAGATTATTCCAGAGGCGGACAGCACGAACAGTAAATAATACACCGTAACGACTTGATGAGTGGGGAGGAAATGAAGGAGAAGAGATGATGAGGAGCGGCAAGGCTTTCCTCTCGGAACTAGATACTCAAAGCGTTCATTAAGATACGAGGGAGAGGTAGGATTGTGAAGAACAGAAAAGAGTAGAGAAAGAGTGTGGGTATCTTAAAAGAAAATCTCTTGTCGTGCATTATTTATCAGTAGAAATGGACCAAAACCTAGCTTACCCAACAGAAATACAATATACCCTTAAAAGTTGAAACTCACTCATCTTTCCCAACAAGAATAAATCTTATACCATTAACAAACAGTACAGCATAACTCACCCCATTTACTCCCTCACAAACAAAGACCAAAAAACCGGCCCGATCAGAAAAGCAGATGCCACATCAAGTATTCGAGCCGGTCCTCAAATAAACGCTGATCCACAGCATAACGCACAAACAATAGATTGATTCCGAGGAACATTCGGACGGTATTCATTGTCGGGGAACGTGCCGAGAACTTGTAATTTTTATTTTCTGGAGTAGGGTTCCGTGGATCGTATAATGTTATTATACGATGAACCGCAAGCAAGCATGCCGAGGTCGGGCTGTGGACGGGTGACTATCTTAACAAACCGAAATCTCTCCGTGCCTCGGAAAGCACAATGAAAATCATTGACATTCGTTAATGTAATGAGATATAACCTCCTTACCTCTGTGGTTCGGCCTCTTCCTCTTTTAAAGCTGGCAACAGAATATTTAGTTTTGGAACATTAATCATAATTATTTGGAATGCTAAGAATATTTGAAGATGTTTTTGTTTCGTTTTGAATGTAATTTCTGTAAAAGGTCCTATTGCGTAAACTAATTCGAAAGTAACTCTGTCTGTCTGTTAACTTTTGACGCCTAAACCACTGAACGGAATTCAATGCATTCTAGATGGCATCCTGAGGAAGGACATAGGCTAAGTAATGCACAAAAAAAAATTAGGTATGTAGGAGGGTAGAGTAGGTAGAGTAAGTAGGTGGGTAGGATAGGGTATGGTAGGTAGATTGGTAGGTAGGTAGAGTAGGTTAGGTAGGTAGGGTAGAAAGGTGGGTAGGTAGGTAGAGTTATAGGGTAGGAAGGTAGCCAGTTGAGGGGAGCAAAGCCGCGGGGGGCAGCTAGTAATAAAACAAAATATGATTTAAAATTGGCATAGCAAATTTATATCAGAACACATCGATGTTCTATCTTTTTTGTGACATTGTTTATTTACATACTAAACTACCAGATACTAAAAAAATAACAATCCAATACGATATCGACAATGTCACAACCCGATTTTAACAAATTCCGCAAAAAAATCATACATACAGAACCTCAAACTTTTAAAAGCTTTTTCGCTTGACAGATTTTTTTGCAGCGACTCCTATTGTATTTCGTAACTAGATTTGAATGTGTTGACAATGAATCGGTCGCCACTGGAATTTTCTAACGGAAGTGAAAAATTTTCGCGCTTTCATCGCATATTGAGTTCATGAATAAGTTACTTTAGCGGAAGTCGGGCTTCGGCTTCGGGCTTCAATATGGTGGCTGCAGGTACGTTGTCTTTTGTTTTGATTGGTGAAATGAATATTGATAGGGTGGTGTTTTGAGTTTTTTTTTGTTTTTTGTAGGGGTTTAGTTGGAGTACGACCTTTTACCGTGTTTCTAAGCGTTAGGTAATTCATGGAGAAGAAGTAGAACGAAATCAGTAATGGTTCTAGATTCAGGGGAGAAAGTTGACCTGACTTGTCTGTATGTTCAGCTAGATAAAGATATATTCACTATATAGAATTGATTTAAAACAAATACTAAATTTTAAATGAACCTTACCACAATACAGTAGTGAAAATCCAAACCGGTTAAGCCGGTGCCAAGATTAACGTGCAAAAATACAAAGACAAACTGACAAAAATTCTAACAATCATTGTTTTCAGTTCATTCAAATCAAATCAAATCAGTTTATTCGCAATAAGTGTTGGTACAACTTTGGTCTTAACATAAATAATAATACAGATCCATAACACTTAGTCATAATAATGTGACATGCACTAAAGCTACTTTAATGAAATTGCAATATGTATTAGACAACACCCAACATTTTCCCATTAATAAAATTTCACCAAACAAAAATAACGAAAAAAAAACATGAATTCCAATCTCCCTTTAAAAAGAGATATATGAAAATCAATGTATGAACGACCTGACATATCAAAATGAAACAAGGTCTTATAATTTATTCCTTTACACGTTAATTTTTAACATCGCCCAAAATATCTGTAGAATTAATGAGAACATTTTAACTGGCAACCCCGGCGTTTGAATTTATTTTCATGGCAACATTGGAATATATTATCTGTGCGTTAATTGTTATCTGTTGCTGTTAAAATTTATTTTATTGGATTTTTTTGTTGTATAGGGTTGTTGGCCTAATGGGAGATTTTGTTTAGTTGATATGAATAGTAGGTAAATAAGCAGCATGTTACTGTCCACTGCAAGGCAAAGCCTCTTCTCATCTGTATGATAAGAGGAAAACTTGTGACTTCACTGTAGAAGTCACTTGTTTTAAGCACCAAGCTCCCTCAATGCGAGTAGGCGATTTCAAACTTTCTATAATCGTATTAATTTTATAAATGCGCAATTTGGATGTTTGTTACTCAACTACGCCAGAACGGCTGACCAGATCTCGATAAAATTTGGCACAGAGATAGATTATAGTCTGGAATAGTACATATGCTACTTTTTATCGCGGCGGATTTTTCCCTTGGGGTGATAAAACACTTTTTACGCGGGCGAATATATATGCGAAAGTTTGGATGGATGTATGTTTGTTACTCAATCATGCCAGAACAGCTGATCGGTTCTGTATGAAATTTGGCACAGAGATAGATTATAGTCTGGTATAGTACATAGGATACTTTTTATCTTGAGGCTAAGCTAGTATTAACTATAAGGCCAGGTTTTCTCACTATGTTTTCCTTCACCGATGTCCTTCCTTTGACCTAAGGAACATCAGGAGATTTCTGTTCAGCATGAAGTCCTGGGTTCAATCCCTGGCTCGGAAAAATGTTATTGAGTTTTATGCTCGGTTGATGGCAGGCCGCCCCCTTTTTACCCGACTGCCAAAGGATGGTAATGTGTTTATCAGTCTATGTATGTATCTTTGTTCCTATGTGACGTTCTAGAGACCAAACGCTTTGGCCCATTTTGATGATTCTGAAGTCAATCGATTCGTCTTAACATTGCGAGTGTCACTGGCTACATTAAAAATGGAAAATAAAAAAATTTTGGTCGCCGTATTGTGGGCACCAATTTTCATTTCAATCATCTTGTGGGGTATCAAAATAAAGGGTTTGAAGAGGTGATTTCTTAAATATATAGTACTTGTATGTTTGAATGTACCTAATTCTAAAAAAAACAATTAAAATGTTATAAATAAAAAAAGTTAATTTAAAAATCAAAAACCCGACTACTTAAAAAGCGAACTAAAAAGACTTAAACAAGAAGAAAATCATGCTGTGCAGTCGGAGGATACATCTAGTTTTGGTCAGCCAGCTCGCGAACATGTTTATGCTCTGCTTTGTAAGGCCGTCAGTTTTGTAGTAGACATTGGCAACACAGTACCTAATACTTGGTCATAACACGCAACAAGTCAAAACTTACTTTCAACACCCAACAAGCAAATGCAACACAAAAACCCGCGAACACAAAAGTATTACACACAATAGAGTACCCTTTTACCGTTTTTTAAAAGGATTAGCTTTTAAAGTGATGGCATTTGAAGTCCATTAATGTTCCAGTGTTTCCTACTGCCATAGTAGTGCTGACCAATATTTTTTTAATAAAAAAGATGCAAATGTAACTCTCTACAGCCAACGCGATAAAAAAACTGACAAAGCATGCATATTTCCATGGATTTTTAACGCGCACCGTCATTGCCAGTAAAAAAATACTGACGCCGTGTTAATAGAACATTTTTTGAGTTTGCAACACTGTTGTTTGTCGGGAGCCAATCTAAATTCAAAACACTAGCTTCGTGTCAAACGGCTATTCTTTATCCGAATATATTTTTCGAATTTGGAACATAATATGAACTGAGCGTTTGCAATAATCGCTTCCGCGTACGACCTTTGTTATAATGGGATACTTCTGTAATTTTATTGGGTTATAAAATGCCATTTTGTTTTGGTATTACTGCTAAGTAGATAATGGCGGGGATTATTTTTTTTGAATATATTGCTCGGGCGATAGTGTAATGAGGGACAATTCCCTTAATTAAAACCGTACTTCGTATTCTAATCCCATTCTCAATCCGTCAAAATCCTCACATTTTTAAGAGGGTAATTTAGAGTTATTTAATTAGAAAAAATGCACTAGATGGTATCACGCCATCTAGTGCAATTTTTTTGAACCAAATTTTCTTAAGTTTCAGCTTCACTTTGTTTTAGAGTTTCGTGAGATATTAAAAATTTCTAGACTCTCCTAAGCACAAAATTAAGAAATGGGCTATTAATTCACATTTGAAAGATTATTTGAATGGATCATTTAAAACCAATAGATGGCGCGGTTTTAAATTTCTGAGGCATCGTCTCGATTTTTGAATTTGTTTTGTAACACATTTTGGTACAATGAAACTGTAACATGCAAAAAAAATATTATAAAACAAATCGTCGAAATATTCCAAAAAAAAGTATTCACGAACCGAGTAAACCCCTTTACTTGCAAGCTGCTGCTAACACCATCTATATCCGTGGAACGGAACCGAACGCGATCAATGTTCTTAGAAAAATAATCAGTTCAATGCGTCGAATAACGCTAGTTACGTCGGCACGGTTTCTTTGTATGGCATCTGTATGCTAGTATTGTCTTATCTGTGGTTTAAATAAACGTCTACAGATGGCGATGGTGATATCGCGCACATATTTTCAAAAAAAGAACAATTGCATATCGGTCGAACTACAATCCGTCCATGTGAACGTATGATCTGCTTGCAATTTCGTTTAGTAAAAATAGCTTATCGGTGTGATGTAATCGAATCACGTCGAACTATCAGAAAGGTCTCTAAGTTTCAAGAACAAAACACTATACTCGAGCAACACGGCACCTAATCACAATCTTATCAACAATATTACAAGATGCACGGGCAACCTCATCAAACTCCGCCGTGCAAAGAGCGACAATATCGTTCAAGATAAACCGATCACTTTGAACGCTTCATATTGTTCGCGGAAAGTTTCAGCGTAAACATGCATGGAGTTGCAACGAAGTTAAGATTGTGAAAGACTCTGTGGATTGTGACCTTGAGTAAACTAATAGTTGATCGCTGGCTGTCTACACTGCCAGCGAGAACTCTTTTACCACCAGTTAGAGCTATCAAAGTTATACTCGCTCAGTGATGTTCGCTTGCTCGCTTGTCGGTCAGAATACAAGCCGTGAGATCAACTAGCAATTTTTTCTACCTACAGAGCGAGTGGTGCGAGTTGTCACCCGTCGCACAAAAACACTCGCTTATAGCCAAGTGGCGGAACTATCATCTACATACGTATGCGCTTCTCGCCAACTCGTCTCTGGTTTCTAGCTCTACTCGCTTCTCGCTGATTGTCGGCGGTAGGACAAGTGCCGCTGTTATTTTTTAAGAAATCTTAACAAGCTTGATAATAAACATTAGAATAACCATTTTCGATTAAAACCATTCACGAATATGAACGCATTCTAAGAGAAAGTGACACAGGATTCAAGGAACCTACTTTGACACAATTTATCGATTATTTTTTCTAGAATGAAAGCCAAATGTCTTCTGAACTTAATCTTTATGAGAGACCTAGGGCCGATTTCTGAATTAAGTATTTGAGGTTAAGAACGGGTTGAGTGTTGTCAAATTATACATTTGGACTCTGGTGCGGCCTTTAGTTGGTGTATAAGAAATGACACCCAATTCAAAAGAAAGAAAATCGTTTCTATAAAAGTCCCTTATGTCTTGTGCTCACCTAGAGGGCCTTCAGCAGATTCTTAACTCAAACTCTCTATAGAAAATTTGATTATAGAATGTGCTAAGCAATTATCGCTAAACAACATCAAGATTTTTTTATCTATACCAATATTATAAATAGGAAAAATTGTTTTGTTTGTTTGTTTGTACCGAATAGGCTCCAAAACTAATGCACCGTTTAAAAAAAATCTTTCACCTGTGGAAAACTACATTGTTCCTATAAATTATTTAAAAAAAAAAGGGATCCTTATGAAAATTCCAATAACGTAACCCAAAGTAGCAAAATCTTTTGCCTATACAATTCATTATTTGGCGGCGCTGAGAAAACTATTGATGATACATAAAAATTATTTACTACATGATTAAAGTCAATATACATTTATTATTTTCAATACTGGTAATAAAGGTCATTCAATCGCATATCGCATTAATATGGTATAATTAGAATACATACATTAAAAAATTAGATGTCAAAGTCACAACGACACGTCAAAAAGCGTTGTCGTAAAAATAGTAAAAAAAAAAAAACAATAAATGAAAGTACTCATTAATAATTTCGAAAAATACTGCGAGAGATTATATCTCACTATCAAAGTTAAGTCAAAATAGCAGCTTTTGTGTTCTAAAATTTAATTAGATCGCTACCTAGAAGAAACAAAAAGTTGGTTACATTCGTATTTATTCAAATAAATAGTTTAACAAATTGGTAGGCAGGGTAGGGTAGGGTAGATGGGTAGGAAGGTAGTTTAGATGGATGGGTAGGTAGGTTAGGTGGATGGATAGGTAGGTAGGATAGGATAAGTAGGGTGGAGTAGGTAGTTATGTAAGATAGGGTAGGGTAGGTAGGTTGTTCGGTAGGGCAGGTGAGTAGGTTGGTAGGTAAGTATGGTAGGTGAGTAGGTGGTTACGGTAGGTAGGTAAATAGCATGTTGACGGGAGCGAAGCCAGTGGGTAAGCTAGTAAAATATAAAGAAAATCGGTGCAAATGTAAGAAAATCGAATAACAAAATGGGCCATCTCTGTCCTATACAATTCGAAAGCTATTTCAATTAGTTCCAAATTAAATCCTTAAACCTTAAGGAAAACCTTACAGTTTTCCTCCATTCTCATTACGTTCGACATCTCAAGTCTCCACACTTTTCTCCTCACTGCCCCCAGCATCAAACCGAAACGCACTGAAATAAAAACGCACATTAAACGCAATAAAAACGCTCTGCAAAACCAAATTAATACTACAAACCATTCCGAAGCTTAACGACTCTATTTGAGTGAGTATAAGGTTCAGATTGGTACAATTCAAAGTTGTCGAACGACAAATAAAATGAAGATCGTTGTATCGCAAATAAAGGGGCCATTCTGAATTTTTACGCGAAGTTATAAAACATGTCTTTACGACTCCTGGTACCCTGGTACTTTTATGATACAATAGCTTTTACCGTTCCTGCTTTTACCAATCGATTGGTACTTATATCTGTGTCGTTGCGAATGTTTATCTTAAGTGTTCGAGCTTTTAAGTTAACAGTAGACACAGTGGCGTACCTACGGGGAGGCTAAAGGGTGGGCGGGGATGGGGGGTTTAGGGAGGGATTTCAATAAATGATACATTTTATCACTGGCTTCCTTGAGCAAAAATGGTGATAGCCCTCCCCCCCCCTGTTGCAAATCCTGGGTGCGCCCCTGAGACACATAGTTACATTGAGAATTACTTTTGTCATCAAACAAGAATAATAAACACTTGGATGATTGCAGTTGACAGCTGATGACTGAGTACTCTGAATAGTTAGCCAAAAATACTCTTAAAGGGCCGGTTTCTGAATTGAGTATTTGGAATTAAGAACCTATCAAACGATACTTCAACGCCAAAGTTTGACAGATTATCAGTAACATTATCGATCTGCAACTGAAAATCACCAATCTCAGAACTAGCACCTAACAAAACCCTCTCAAAATCATCATCATCATACCAGCCGAAAGTCGTCCACTGCTGGACAAAGGCTTCCCTGAAGCGTCGCCACATTGACCGGTCCCATGCGTCTCGTACCCAGCGGATCCCCGCAACCTTCAACAGGTCATCGGTCCACCTAGTGGGAGGTCTTCTAACGCAACGTCTTCCGGTTCGCGGACCGCCACTCCAGAAACTTTCTGCCCCATCGGCCTTCCGTTCTGCGAGCAATGTGGTCTACCGACTGCCACTTAAATTTGGCAATTCTTCGGGCTATGTCGGTAACCCTGGTTCTTTCGCGGATCTGTATATTTCTGATTTGATCAATGCAAGGAAACTCCGAGCATAACCCTCTCCATGGCCCTTTAGCTGACCGTAAGCTTTCTTATGAGGCCCATTGTGAACGACCACATTTCAGAGCCATACGTCATCACTGGCAACACACACTGGTCATAGACTTTCGTCTTGAGACACTGTGGTAAGTTGGACGTGAAATTACCGCGCAACTTCAACTCCGAAAGTCACACACAATAAATTTCACTTTACAAACACCCGATTTCCATATTCCCCATAGAATCTCCCTTCAAAATTTATCAACAAGCTAGCTAGTCCACTTGATGAAATCTAATTCGACGCATAAATTTTGAACTAGAGGGTAGTTCGAACGCTTGTGTCAAAGCGGCAAAGTTTTCCAACATGGCGAACTGATTTTGAAATCAGTTTTATTGTATTAAACTAAGTTTGGCTTTGAAAAATATATCGAAGGTAGTTTGTTGTTGTTTATGGTAATTTTCGGGGTTTCTAAAAATATTGTTTTAGAGGGGACTTCCCGATGAGGTCAGGAATAAAAAATAAAAACATTTTATAACGTACCTAGCTCAGTAAAAAGGTAAATGAAACTTTCCTGGTCTAGCTCTGCCACAAAAGGCTCTATCAGCTACTATTTTAATGCTAACTGTTGCACGCGTCCGCGTCCAACTCGTATATTATTATTTTTTTCGACATGAAATGTGACGGGTTGATCCTTATAACATTAGCTATTTACTAGTTAAAGTCTTGTCAAAATCGGTCCAGCCGTTTCGGAGATTACCCGGAACAAACAGACAGAAAATTGCTTATTTGTTATTAGTACCGTATATACGCATACGCATACGTATATTCCACATGCATACAATAAAATGTTGTTATTTTGATATTACATAAAGACACTTAAATTTTATTTATTTGTATAGATAGATAGATGTACATAATAGGAATTCACCATTCCTTTGTCTTAGTTTATTTGATAGATAGATAGATAAAACATTTAGTTAGTGCATACAAAAGACACAGAACAAAAAAACATAAAATCACAATTACATTTGGTGTCGTTGCAAGCTGCATCTTCTTCCGTACCTTTTAGATTTAGTCGTCATAATCACCTGCTGTCTTTTCATTGTTGTCATTAAATTAATACTTTAGTATTGTTACTCCTGACATTTAAACTATAGGTATATGCTTCCAATCTTTGAGAAGATATTTGTTTCTTCATCATCATCTTCTTGTACTTGGGGTCAGGGGAAACGTCTTCTTTTTCCATTCTTAATAATGCATATTCCACACCCATCAGATTTTAATATTTGGCCTAGAAAATACCATTGTCTTAGATTCAAACTTAGGATTATTTTCATCCAATACATGAAATGGTAAATAGAAACGGCGGACACAAGAAAAAATATATGCCTTTCCCAATCTGCCTGCAATAAGATACAGGCATATAACAACGGTATATTTTCACAACTAGATCGAACATTGTCAGAATTTTCGGTCGATTTAGTAAAAGTATCGATAAACCATATCGCCGTTCGTATATTTACTGCTGCCCTGTATTATTTGGGCACTAGTGTTGTATGTGGTTATCGGATTTTAAAATATTGGTGCCCTGTTCTATGAATTTTGTGATGATTTTAAATTGTTTGCAGTTTGTTACGTAGTATTCTTGCATCGTTATTGCCAGGGTAATCGTTAAAGAAATAGAGGGAGAATTATTATTTTTACCAAGAAAAACAGGTTCCTCCAACCTGTTATTTCAAAATAATATTAATGAACAAGTAAACCTTGCAAAATTAATTATTGACTGAATCGAATTTAAACTCAATGCAATACCGATGAAAAATATTACCTTCCATTTATAATGTGGGTAGTTTCCTCGGAAGTTGTCATACAGGTTTCAACGGAAATCATATCTCTCTCTATACAAAACTCCATCAATACAAAGATTCCAATTATATTATCATTTCACAATAACACACACAGACATCACGAAAATCCAAAGCACTCATTCTGCGAATAACTCGGGTACCCTTCCGGGAATCCAAATTCAAATTTCGATCCAGACTATTTCGGATATCCGAACCCGAGAATACCCGAAAGCTATACAACCCTATTTAGGCGAACGATACAATCAAAAATGGTCTCAGTTTCTATTGTGATAAAGTTAGCATTGGTATGGAGTTATTATTTACGGCGGCACGTAAGTTTACGCATCATTACGTAAGCAATAACTTGCAGGGAGTAATAAAGCTAGAACCTTATATTAAGGGCTTCATTGACGATCAGTTACTGTGTGGGTCTTAACTAAACTTTTCCTATGTAATTCGTTATTTTTGCGCGTGTTTTTAACAACTTATCAAGTGTGTTCACGCGGTTTTGAGTTTATTGGTACAGGGATCGCTTGAAAGCTCTTTTTCAGCTGTTTTATCGTTTTACAGAACAAACTAAAAAACCTTTTTTTAGTTTATTAGTATATTTTACAGATGGCGCAGTTTATAACAAAATTATTATTAAGGCGCAGATACCCCACAGTAGCTGATTTTAAAATGACAGTCACGCCTAAACAGGTAGGCGTATTTTCTGCTTGCTCCATTAGACTATTTTCTTAATATTTTGATCTAAGTAAATTTTAAGTTTTATTCGTATTAAATAGTGTAATTAATTTGTAAAGTTATGTCTAACATGGACAAAGACACGACAATCTTTGAGGTTGATTGAGATTTGCGATCGTGTCAATTTTAATATTTTAATGCAATTGACTCCATCTCAAAGACAATTTTACTATTATTTATTATATATTTTATTGTCTACATTTTGATCTGAGACTTTTTTATTAAGTCATAGAATAATAAGGAAAGTACAAAAAACTACTGAAGAAACGGGTCGCGCGGGTGTGAAACGAGTGCGCGTTTTGTTCCCTCAAGGTCGTTGGCGACTGTCGTTGTCTTAAGCTTAAGCATACTATTTATTTATTTATTTATTATTTATTATATACTTTATTGTACACCACAAAAAAAAACATACAGGACAAACATTCACAATAACAAGTGTACAATGGGCGGTCTTATCGCACTAGGCAATCTCTTACAGACAACCTTTTGTGAAATAGTGAGTATTTAAAAGCACCCTGAGCTGATAGTCCTAAATGTCACTTGTACATCTTCGGCATTCGTTACGGGTAATCAGAAGCCAACAAAACTGGCACCAGTCTTGTCAAAGTTATTTCAACTAGGCAAATAAGCGGCACTTTTGAACGTCAACAATTTAAATTTACAAGTAATAATAATTGTTTCTACCATTCATTCGAAAAACTAGCTTGTTATGGAGAATAATGGACAAGAAACTCCATACTTACTTACTTTTAAAAATAATAAGTGGTGTACAATATTAACATAAGTACATATATTAATAAATTCATATATGTGAGGACGATGCACCCAGAATAGCACTACATCCTATACTACGTGTAGGTATTAAAAGCATTAAGAGGTAAATTGATTAATATGATAAATAGGAATATGGTTCTCACATACTTACAAATATTGCAAACATAGGTAAAATACTTAATACAACAACAACGGAACTGTGAGTGAGTCAATTTCTTAGGTGTATAGTGTTATCCAGTAACTTGGTTGAGGAGATAAGATCGCTCGTATTGATTTCTACTCACTACTACCCCGTTTCACTCAAAACCATATTATCCTCCAGCATCAAATTACAGGAGCAATTTAAGGCAACTCAAAAGAAGTTCGATCGACCGAAGTTCAAAGCTTATTACTGTTCAAATTTATAGTTAGTTCTTCGATTAAAACTTGTTCTTTCCTGCGACGTGATAACTTTGGGAAATATCTGAAAATAAAACTGTGAAATAATTTATTTTATTTCCGAAAGTTAGTGAAGGAAGAGTTTATTTGATTTGTAATTGTTTTGACGTTTTTGCGATCGTACTAAAGAACTCCTCGTATTTTAAAATACCTTTAAATTCAAGTTGCATTTAATCAATATCAACGACAATAAATGTCAAAACTTGACAATTACTTGGACAATTAGGGTTATATACAAAATTTAGACTGAGACTAAATTTAAAATGCCTACTGTGTTTAAATATACGTTCCTTAGGTTTTTAATAAACCATTTCACTTTTGTAAGATATATCAATATTTTTGTTGCTCCTGTACCACAACTAGTAACAAAAATTGGATTTACATAAAGTTTACACAACTTTATGTAAATCCAATTTTTGTGAAGAACAGAAGATAAATAAAACTGAAATAAGTTAATTTACACATTTGTGCTAATAGTCGCTAAGGGGTTAGGTTGTATGTTTCATATCTTGATAACAGCTGAACCGATTAAGATTAATTAAGAGACATCAAATCCAATTAAAAAAGATTGATCATGATCCG
This sequence comes from Orthosia cruda, assembly GCA_964057195.1. Taxonomy (NCBI): domain Eukaryota; kingdom Metazoa; phylum Arthropoda; class Insecta; order Lepidoptera; family Noctuidae; genus Orthosia; species Orthosia cruda. Next base: position 39,228,798 of record OZ059839.1, on the reverse strand, counting down.
ATAAGTAGTCAGAGAAATGCGTGGGAAAAAATACATACATACAAACATATATATACTTAAAAAATTTGGCACAAATGTAGAAGCTTACATACAGCCAGAAAGCGTTTTATACAACTAAAGATTACATTAAGGACAAAAAGTCTTGGGATTGAGCTGCTCCAATCAATTTTGTTTTTTTATTATATTTTGCACCATGCATTTTGTTATTATATTTTATTTAATTTTTAGGTTTTCTTGCAATGACAAGAATATTTACTTTTTAAAGTATTATATTATTTTATTTTAATTATTGTGAATGTGAAGACTATGTGGATCATTCCTTTTTTTTTTGTTTTAATTTAATTTTATCTTAGTTTTTAATCATGGTCTGGCAGTTTGAGTAGTTTATGCGGCCTACCCGAATGTCCTTTCTTTGGTATTGTTCGTCGAATCGTTGAACTCCTTAAATTCTGAGTTGAGCTGCTCGGTTATTGACAAATGCGTGCACTGACTGGACAGGTCCACTCAATCTGGCTGGTTCTTTCCTCAAAAGACCATTTCAGACATAAGTCTAGATGGTCTTCACATGATCTAACCAAGATTTTGTCTGGACTTTAAAAGAGACTGTGACCTCTGAGTTTGTTTCGGCCTTTCTTCTCAGAGTAGTCAGATAGGAAACGCCGACCTCATCTAGTTTTAAAAATATGTTCGACATGTAAAAGTGTTTGTACAAACCAACTTACAGAAATAAAATCATTTATCATTTACAGTAAAATAATATGTGAATATTGTACAATTCCAACAATATTACATACATATGTACGTATCGAACTGATTACCTCCCTTTTTTTTTAATCTGCAAAAAAGACGGCCAAGTACGAGTCTGACTTGCACCTAAAGAGTTTCAAACGAACTATACTTTTTTAACATTTTGTTTGTTACAATCATGGACTTTTAAAAACCTTTAAAGGTTTGCCTGTAATTTACACATAATGAACTATTTTCTGTAATTTAAAAAAAAATAGGATTGGTAGTTTCAGAGATGACGAGAAAATGTTGATGACCCTTATAACTTTGTCAGTGTGACCACCAGAACCCATCATAAATTCAGTCCTCATTTCATTTAACCATAAATTCAAATGTAATTTCCTTTAGATATGAGCTTAGTTCCATCATGAAAGTTAACTGACGGTAAAAATGTTACAGTGTTGTTACATTGTAAGATTTTTTAAGCAAGGTTTGATAGGTGCCATCTTTATTTTATAGTTAGAGGTTTCGTTTTGGGTGATATGCATCTAGAGTGGGCATTTAGGTAAGATAGACTTGAGTATTTATCTTGTTTGGCTTGCTGTCTGCGAAACTAGTACTTTTTTTATTGGATTAGGTATCTCTCAACTTAGGAAATTGTTTTAGTTGTATCAAAAAAGGTTTAGCAGATGTCAATATATGGAACATATACCCGAACTCCTTAACGACAAATAGAACGAACGTGTAAATTGTAAAGTGTAAATTTCGTGATAAAAAAACCAATCAATACATATATTTAAAATAAATAAGGATGATAAAAAGTTATTAGTATTTACAAATTGAGATTAAACTTCCTACTGAATTCGTGCGTAAACATTACTTTTTATTGAAAACATTCGATTGAAACTCCAAAAATAATTTGGCACAATACTCTCGCAAACGACGCGTTAAAACGCCAACAAACACCTATTTACGTGTGTACATGTTTCACGCAAAGATAACTCCTCCCGCATGGAATTGTAAAAATTTAAAACAATAACAATAAACAAAAAATAAAAACAATACAAAAAAAACCCTAAAATACACTCCTGAACGCATTTTGGCACAAAACCCACAACCCGACAAATTTTAATAAACCAACGGCGTAATCTGGAACCAGAAGAAAATCATACAATTTTATCCTTTCACAAAGACAACTAGCGCCACCGGTGGCAGCAAAAATAAACTTGCAAAACTGTAGGTTATGACGTTCCGCGCAAGATTATAAATTGTTGCTTTTAGCCAAATTAAATTCGGAACACTTAAGGATGAGCGAGAGAGGGGTATGGTGAATTCTTATGCGTGAAAGGGAGAGATGTATGTTAGGTGTTCCGCTTGAAATCACGTCGTAAATGTGTTGTTTATAGTAGGCATTTCGGAATGATGTCTTTTAATAATATCGTCGTGTGGTGATAAAACTGTCCTTATTGCTTCGGTGTGATATGTTAGTGTGCGTGGTGTTACCCCTTAAGAGGGGTGCTGTGTTACCCCGTAAAGTTAAAGGGAGAACAATATGTTTCGACAAATTATTACAGTGTGCAGACGTCAGGATTTATGGGGGTTGGAACTTAATATTAAGATAAACAAATGGACGATCATATTTGGTAGGATATCATTCAGAAAGTGAATTATCCTAATAATAAGAATAACATTTTTTTTTTAGTAATTTATGCACACAAATGTACATAGACGGACTAAATGCATTAGGCATTTTCTAGCAGTCAACCTTTGGGCGATGCAGAGATAAATCCACACTAATAAAACATGCAAAACTAACTCTGTCTGTATGTTAACTTCTGACGCTTAAATGACTGATCTGATTTGGATGAAATTTGGTATGGAGATAAATTGAGACACTGAGAAGGACATAAGTAGCTTTTATGTATCGTTAGCATTAAAAAAAAAACCGGTCAAGTGCGAGTCGGACTCGCGCGCGATGGATTCCGTACCATTATCACAAAACGCGGTAAAAAAACACGTTTGTTGCATGGGAGCCCCACTTAAATATTTGTTGTTATAGCGGCAACAGAAATACATCATCTGTGAAAATTTCAACTGTCTAGCTATCACGGTTCATGAAATGCAGCCTGGTGACAGCCGGACGGACAGACGGATCGTGGATTCTTAGTAATAGGGTCCCGTTTTTACCCTTTGGGTACGGAACCCTAAAAAACATAATAGTACGATTTAAGAACACTACACAATCTTTTATATAACAAAAAAAATAACACATTAAAATGTTAAATACAATTACGACAATTTCAAGTACAATAAAATACCCTTTTGCTACATTTCAGCAGTTTTCTTACACAGCCATTAATAACGCACTTTACATTAATTTGTATGAGAACATCACTATGATACCGCTCAAATAAATAGACCACACTTACTCTTGTCAAAATAATAAATTCCTACCTCTCAACTATAGCGGAAACTGACAGCCTAGTTTCATCTCACTCTAACGCTTATCTCTTCCGTGTTGCTGTCTCTATTTAATATTAATATCACTAAAAGAAACGATTTTTTACGGATTCTCTTTTGTATAGGAATGTATCAAACATCAATCCTAGTGTGGGATCATTTATTTGACGCTATTTCCCTTTGTGAGATCTGATGGCGAAAAAACGGTGTTTTTTTATGGTTAGATGTGTTTGCAAGTATGTGTAATGGGTTCAGATTGGCCCATTTTTTGTGACATTCATTGCTTGCGTCTCAGATATGGTGAGATGGATGGGTACTTAGTAAGGAAGTTCTCAGTGGTTTTTTATTGGAATTTATCGTTTAGTTTATGCTTCTTGTATACACACAACGTACAACAAATTATTTTGTGTGTATGTAGTGGTTTTTACCCACTTCAAAAAAAAGGAGATAATCAATTCGACACGTATGTATGTCATATTGTTGGAATTGCACAATATTTACATATGTTACTCTATGTGGGCTTCTAAACACGTGCGCCAAGTTTCGTAAGTGTATGTTTGTATGTTTATCCACGCATTTCTTCGAAACTACTAATCGGATTGTGATCATTATTTTTTTGATTGGATAAATTATCTCTCAACTTGCATATTTCATCAAAATCAGCTCAGCAGTTTTCAAGATATAGAACATACAACCGAACTCCTTAGCGACAAACAGCACGAATGTGTAAATTAAGTTATTATGGGTATTTTGTTAATCCTTTTAGTACCTTACTATAGAATTTGCTTTATTTTTAGTGATACTGTTAAGGTACTAAAACTAAAAATAGAGAAATAAAATATTATCACAAAAATAAACCGACCTCTTAAGAAAACACAAAAAATCTGCAAAAATAACTCTCGTTTTGGAAGTCCGTGTTGAAAAATTATAAAAACAAGAGGTACCAAAAACTAGTAGACTTCCGAAAAAAAAAGTTTATTTTAAATATTGTTTTGTACACTTTCACAACGTTGTCGTATTTAACCCAAACATTGACTGGTAGAGAATGTCTTGTGGCATTAAGTCCGCCTATGTACCTCTATTGTACATAAAGTTAAAATAAATAAAAGAAAGTTATTTTTGCATATGTTATGTTTTGTTATGTGTTTTCTTTAAAAGTCGGTTTATTTTTTCCGAAAAAGGTTTTTTAATATTTACTGTACTATTTTGTAAACAACAAATAATTCTGAAGTCTAACTACTATGTTATATAGATCGGGCAGACGTCCACAGATGACGATTTTTTTACTGTGTCTATATTTTTCCATGATTTAGACACACACAGTAAAAAAGCGTTCGTCACTAGAGCATTTTTACTTGTAACATAACATGGTGTTTTGTTTTCTCTACCTACTCACCTAAGTTATCTACTCTTTTATAGGAATAAAACAAAAACTAATAAAAAAAACACAGCGCTCTTAAAGGAATAATATGATATAAAACATCTAATTGAAGACGTTAAATGAGGACATTTCCCAACCCAATTTGTTGTTTCATATAATATTATTCATGTAGTAAAAGTCCTGTACATATATGAAGGCGGTTAATCTTATTACATCATGAACAAATTCGCCAATTACACATCTAAAGACACTCGTATCTAAAGGGTGTTAGTTCTAACTATGAACAGAAGACAAATATTACGAAGAATAAAGAAAGCGCTACAGCAACGGAACTCAGATGTAGGTCAACACAATCTGTAGGTGCTAGAAGCGCCTTTATGTTGAGATTGTTTATATAAAGACGCTGAAAAAGGCAGCGTTATGTTTTTACTGCCTTTTCAGGTGTTGTGTGTTATAAAAAGTGGAAGAATTTTCCAGTGAAATAAGTCTTTGTAGGAATTTTGTACATGGTTTTTATGTTCTGAAAATCTGTGCTAAATTTATTTTGGCTTGTTTAAAGAGCGTAATAGTTTGAATTTTAGATTTCTTCGTTTGTGTAAAGAACGGAATATTTTGAATTAGAGAGGTAAAAAAACGGTTTGTGCTGCTAATGTAACTTTTAGGAATTTGTTTTCTAAGAATGTTTACAGAACCTAATCACTAAGCTTTTATTGTCATCTGACTATCTGTGCACACAGTTTCGATTCTTATTTAATGTAATATAGAGCAGTAAAAAAATACTACTTTTTGTAAACGGGGGGAAACCTTTAAAAGATGCCTGGACTATCGGGGAAAAGACCACACCCTCCATGTGGGATTATTAATTAAACTAACCGGTAATAACCATCAGCACATGGAACCTCCGTGATCTCGTAAAATTCCACCTCGGAACCCCCTCTATGCAACCCTTGTTAGTGCACATCTCTGGGTAAACTAAAGTCAAATATATCTATCTAATATCATATCATCCCGACCAAATCTCGATGACAGTGACCAATTGCAGCTGATATTAGCCAAGTACACATGAGATATTATAGCACAAAGATGTGTGCCACAAACACAGATACACTTTCTGCTTCCTGCATTCTAAAACCACAAACCAGTCAACAACCCATTTTCTCCAAACGCCTTCAAACTACAATGTAACATCCTAACACAGCAAACTCTGCTCCATCCAGCTCTGTAAATCCTAGCACGACAGCGCAGCATATTTCAGACAAGTTTACGATTTGCTGCCGCCTCGTAAACACAGCACGAGAGTTATATCTTCAGTGCACCATGCATCACAGTGCTGTTAACAGGGTTTCTTTATAACAGCGTTAAAATATATAAATATTGATGCATCTTTTGGCAGACGGTCGTATATTAGAGTTTGGGTATGGACGTGTTTCAGAAAATTACTATTTTCGTCTTTTTTAGAAACTGCAATTCTTAGAAACAGTGATTCTCGTCTATCTTTTACTAGCCTACTTTATTTTTCTCTTTATGAATGATACAATTTTTATTATTTTGAAGGTGAAATTCTTTGAAAATAAAGTGATATACTTTCTTCCCACTAACCTACTCTGTTTTTAGCGCTATGCAATTGCTATAATTTAAGATTTTTTGACGTTGTAATTTTTGCAGGATGTTTTGACCAATTTGCTCACAGTCACGAATATTTCTGAACTATTCTAGAGTTGTTTTATAAGTTTTTTTTAAAGCATATTTACAAAGTAATAGATAGTTAAACTCATATGTGCGCGCGGTGCCATGTGTGCGTGCTCTGTGCGTGCTTATGTCATTATGCATTTGTGTAGCAGTAACTCCGCGGCAGTCTTCGTCCGAGCAAACAACCACCCACACATGCTTACAACATAGCGCCGCGCGCAAAGATGAATTGAACTGCCTATAATCATGATTCCTTCACTAATTTATGTAACTATGTACTTACTTCTAAAGTCAATCAAATTAACCTTAAGATTGGTCATCACTTACACCTCGTAAAACGATAAAAGATTCCAGAAAAGTGTCATTCGATATCAGTGATAGCCATGATCAAAACGCCAAAATGTAAGAGATTCCCAAACATTTTTGACATTTTTCCATCACTATGACGACGCTTTCGAAGGTAGAATGCCACTTGTCTAAAGCTGAAATTCAATTTTGTCTGTGTTTAATTAGTTTAAACTGAAGATTCAATTTACCCGGCATTGTATTTACAAGTTCCCTTCACCATACCACAGTTCAACTTCTGTTCCCCACTATAATAACACACCTTCAAGATACAGAACTAAGTGTGAACTACCGGTGAGAGTGTGAGGCAGTGAATGCGTTAGGTTAGAGCGTTCGATAATTTTTTTTTTTTTTTTTTTTTTATCAATAGGCTCGCGCTTGACCACTATCTCACCTGATGGAAAGCGATGATTTGGTCGACGGTGAAGCACGCTTGCCTAGAAAAAACCTATTCACTCTTGACTTAAAGACCCCTAGATTGTAGCTATTGCTAATTGCGTTCCATTAAAGTTAGAAATTTCAACTGCTCAGAGCAGTTGAAATACGATCCAGAACTAAAATAGAAGATAATATAAAGAAAGTTGAAATGGAGATGAATAGGACACATGACGAAAAATAGTAAGTTTAAATGGACATAAATTATAACAGAGTGGCAACCACGCGATGGCGAAAGGAAAAGGGAAAGACAGGCAAAGACATGGATAGACGACATAAGAAAAATTGGAGGCGCAACCTGGTCTAAAAAAGCTAGAGACAGAAATGAGTGGAAACAACTGAAAGAGGCCTATGTGTCACAGGACACGCTGATCTCTAAACCGGAAAACCCGATGTGTTAGATTTAAGTTTTTAATATTATTACATTATACTTGTGTTTAGTTCTCAGCAATAAAGGCTTAATAATAATACAAGTTAGAAATTAGTATATTAGTGGCAGTTTGAAAGTGGTGCCAGTGACAGAAAAGTTGAAAGGAACCCGTTTGTCCTGGTATGGTCATGTGATGAGGAGGGATGAAACGCATGTTACTAAAAGAGTTATGAATATAAATGTGGATGGATGGAGAGGGAGGGGACGGCCAAAGAAAAAAAGGATGGACTGTGTGAGGAGTGATATGAAAGAAAAGGGAGTCAGTGATAGCATGTCGGGGGACAGGACGGTATGGAAGAAGAAAACATGTTGTGACCCCAAGTAACATGAGATCAGGGCACGAAGATGATTATCTTGCCTAGCCTTTTTCCCAACTATGTTTGGGTCGGTCGTATTTTAGATGGAGTGACTGTCTATCTGGCTTCAACACCATCAGACTACCCGTAAATACTGTCAAAGATTTTCAAATGACAGCGGGCACAAAGGCGGGCTTAACGTACTTTCCGAGACATGGAGGTAACTCGATATGTAAAGACACCCCATCCATGGATCGGACTTGGTAAGCGTTGCTTAACCTTCAAAATCGACCCGTGCTGCTACATCACAAAACGACAAGTTCAGTTTGTCCGTGTCATCTTTAGTTTCAACCTCATCCAAGATTCTATTTGCCGGTAGTTGTACATAAAGTGGTACACAATTTACTATACAACTTCTTCTCCCCCCTCTATACTAACACACCTTCAAGACACAGGACTTAGTGTGAACTACCGGTGTGAAGCAGTGAGTTTCGAGCGTTCGATGATTGCTTTTCATTGATCTTGTGGAGAAGCGGGCAACTCTGTTGAAATCTATTTGATGTGCGGTGTGACGTAATAGTAGAACACGAGTGTGTGTGGTACCGACCTACTGACATAAATAGTTTACCGTTGGGAAATTAGTTTTTAAGTAAATTGACATACACATTCTTTCACGGCAAATAAACCCTATTTGCCGTGAAAGAATGATGTTGTTGACGTTTTTTGGAATCAATTTGGTAAGGAAGAATTACCAGACCTTACATAGTCAAGTGTTATTATGATTCCTGTATTGCTTTTAGAGCTGACAGAAGTGATTATGACAGTATTTTTAATTAACTGCGGACGGAAAAAGAGGGGTGTCATAAATTTGACGTGTGTATCTGTGTGTCTGTCTGTGTCATCATAGCTCTTTGAATCTGGGTTTCTTCGCAAGATATCATGACATAATTACGTGTTTTGTTAGATTGTCGATTGAAACGTGGCTACTACTAGGTATATTATATACAGTTTAAAAAACATGACAAAAATTAAATATAAAATTTAAAAACCCCCGACATAAAAACCTCTAAAAAGCAAAACATAATGGGAACGTTTACAGCAGTTTTTTTATTTATTTAGTAGGGGAAGGGGAAAGTGTTTACAAAGTAAACAGATTCTGATGAACACTTAAAAAATGTTAGTGACTCAAACAATTAATTTTCTGGCCATGGCATGTTTTTACTGGATGTTAAAATTGTCCCCATTTTATGTAAACACATAATAATATCTGAAGTAACGTGAAAGTACCATTTACTACTGCCTTATTAAAGTTATTAAGGAAATACGTTATTTTTAACCCCCGAAGGAAAATATAGGGGGGTGTATAGTAGTAGGAATAGTTTGACGTGTGTATCTACGTGTTTATGTATCTGTCTGTGGCATCATAGCTCCTAAACGGGTGAAAAAATATTAATTTAGTTTTTTTTTGTTTGTATTGTATCATAATTAGGAGTGTTCTTAGCTATGTTTGATGAATCGGTTCAGCTGTTCAAAATATATGGCCGTTTTACTGTTTGAATCGGGGTATTTGCGTAAGAAATCGTGTCGCGGGTTTTTAAATTTTACTTGTATGTTATCTATTTGATGTGTATGTAGCGTGTGAGTATTTTATTTGTAGTGTGTAAGTATTGTATGAGCAATACGTCAAACTTCAGGTACCTAACAGCCTCACCTTTTTACTCGCAAACCCGTATAAGCTACTACCAATCTAGACTCTAGACACAAAACAGTACCTACACACCTACACCGTGCCCCACGCTTCTGTGAACTCGTAAAAATAAGTCAAGCCGTAAAACTCGCTGGAAACATGTAACTACCCACATTCATGATCTTTTACTTGCCAGTTCGTAGGTCGTAACTGTCCTGGGGGACTAATAGATTCTCTCCCAACTAGTTTCATGGAAAGTGACAGGTTTACAGTTGACTTAGTTGCGAGAGAGGTATAATATAGGTTATTTTGTCGTATACTCGGAGAGAAATAATATATTTTATCTACTCTCATATCGTAATATTCGAATTATAAAATTCAAAACGAGTTTATATTGGCATACTTTATAAACACAATACCGAAATTTAAAAATAGAATCTTATTATAACACTATTTCTCTAACAAAATAATGCTATAAAACAATTTTTTTTCTATTACGATACAGGACAAATCCAAGAAGTTAATCACTAAGGAGTTTCCATCATTTTTTTTTGTAATGCCATTTTATAGTACCTATTATAAAAAGATTTGATTCCAATTTTAAATTGTCTATGACAATGCCCGCTTTAGACTTAGCACGCACTGGGATTTTTATTCGCGCGAATTTTGTTTCCCTCTACATGTTCATAGAGCTTAAAATATTCGGGCGAATAAAATTCGCGCCGTGGTGCGGTGGATTCTGTGGCAAAACACGGATTTCTTGCGGTATTATTTCCGCACGATTTCTTTACCGCAATGTGAACAACTTCATACAATTCTATAGGTCGCAGAATGGGCGGCAAAAAATCGCGCGTATAAAGATCGCAGTGCGTGCTAAGCCTTAGCGCATGCGCGGTTAATGCGGTGATGTGCTGGGTTTTGGCACCATTCATACGTTTTGCAAGTTTTGCTGTACTGAATTTCATGGGTTATTTAAATTATTGTTTAAAAATGTCTGATATCAGTGAATGTGAAGAAAATTTGGCTCCGCCCGATATTTTAGATGCGGCGAAGGAAATTACTCTTAATTTATTACCAGCAAAGTCGAGAAAAGTATATGACAAATGCTATCACGATTTTATGGCATAGAAAATCCAAAAAGAGGTATTTAGTAGGTTCAATTCCAATTTATGAGTGTAGATAAAGTAGTGTATGAAACTGCACATAACTAGGTATTAAAACATTCGTGTGAAAACTATTAAAAACCTCGCCTACGGCTCGGTTTTTAAACACACACTCATGTTTTAATAACCCTCATTATGCAACAGTTTCATAAACTACTATTATACTTGCACTGAGTAGCACATATCTTAATTTCTAAAGAAACGATAGAACGTAAAATACATTGAATGAAAAATGGAAGATAAGTCCGTATGTAGCCAGAAAAGAACCTTGCGTACAATGCAACTATGTTTCATTATTTGTTATTAGATAAATTGAACTGTGGAGCAGTGGTGGCCCAGTGGTAACGGCTCCGATTTACGTGCTAAGTCACTTTATGTAATGTGTAAATTATTTCATCACCACTGCTCTCAAAACGGTGAAGGAAAACATCGTGAGGAAATCGGCATGACTTAGAATCAAAAATTCGAAGACATGTGACATCTACCAACCCGTACTGGGATTACGGCCCATTCCCTCTCTCACAGAGTGGAGGCCTGTGTCCCAGCAGTGGGAACATTAAGAAGACTGATGATGATGATGAAATGGAACTTGCAGAAGGCAAAATTACTTTTGCTGTAAAGGGTTAATCTGTGCTTTCGTAATCCTGTAGATCATGCCTGAAACATATAGAAAAGGTCTCATTATTGGAGTGTTTACAATGTCACTGACTTTTTTGACAGACTGACATATTTTTTTGGAGAAAAGAGGCGTGGTGTTATTTTCTATACGATTTATAAAGGAGTTAAGCAATGCTTCTATACTTGCCAACCCACAAATAATTTGCATAGTCTGTAATACTTCCATCATTGGTTAACGGCTCCATTAATTCGTAAACAGCTGAAGAGATAATGTAACATAATTATTCTGCTATTTTGGTCTCGAAACCGAAAATAGAAATGTATTATTAATGCTAAAATGGCGAGACATGACGCCTACAGAGACAGAAGATTGTAGTACTGAGTTAGGATCCCTGCAATGGAACAATACGCGCTAGAAATATAACGTAACAAAAGTTGTTGAATGTAGTTTCACTCAAGTCTGGGGATTACTTTGTATGTATATTTTAGGACAAAAGTAACCATATGTGCGAGTAGTTAAATAGTATTTAGACCGATGGCATTTGCAGTAGACAAATCTAACCGTAAATTGGCAAGCCACGCCGGCAAATTTTCCAATTAATTGAACTAACTAGGTGGCTGGGACATACTGGATGTGGCTTAGATGGCGGTGAAACAGATATTGTGCTGCAACTTGGAAGAAGCGTATATCTAACAGTTGACTGTGATATATTAGTGGTGTATAGAACATTTGTATAAATATATGTATGTACATAACACTCGTCCACATTGTGCCCAAAAGACTAGCAGCATTGCGTCGTTGTATGGCAATGCTTTTCCTATGACTATGTGGCAAATATCAGTCAATATCCAATCTTATCTATATCGCTGAGTTTCATTGCCCCAGCGCTTTTCTGGTGTTCGCCACTGTAGGTTTTATCTTTTAAGTCAGTTGCAGTTTTGTTGCGTAAACTTGTGACAGGTTTCATTTCCATTTCAAATCCTATCCACCCTGCAAAGCATATAGATACGGTGACCAACATTGTTGTAAATATAACCAACCATCGTAAAAGTAACGTCGTCAACAAAGTGGTGCAAGTAGAACTTTGAGGGTTTACGATCGCTGAGCAGTAAAGTGCAACATTGTTCACTGGCGGAAGAGATTTTGTATCGTTAGGCTTTGTTGGTAGTTTTGTTTTAAGGGTGTATATTGTTAAATTTTGACGTTTATCATTCTTCTTGCCCTTATATAGACTTGCTAAGGGAGTCTTCAATTTCTAGTCTGTAATCTAGCTAAGATGCCAGTTGCGACAAGTATTATGACTTCGAAACTGAATTTACTGTTCCTTTATTTCTTTTTTGTTTTTTGTAATCTGGTTCTGGTTTTAAACTTACCAAAACGACTAACCTTACCAAGACTTACCAAAAAGGAGGTTCTATGTTCGACTTCATGTATGTTTTTTTTTATGTTCACCGATATCTCCCTTAATTGTGGACCGATTTTGAAATTTTTTTTTTGTTTGAAAGAATATATTCCGAAAGTAGTCCCATTTTAATTTGGTGAAGATCTGATGAAGAACTTCGGAGATATTCAATATAACTGTTCAATAAATAACGGAAAATCTCTCTGAATTGCTACAATCGCATGTCTTTTATTGCTTATACCATTTCATAACATAACATCACACCAGTACGCTCTTAACGGGTATGCAGATCTCTCATTTCACCGGTTATGTTCAAGTTTCATGATATTCGGATAATTTATTCTGGCGTGTTAGATTCCTTACTAAAGAACTTGCCTATTAGGTAGGTACAACCAAAAAGTGAAAAATAAAAAGACTTTTTTACAAAAAATACTACCGACTTCCTACTAAAAACACTACAAAGTCCATAACGAAAAAAATTGGTACCTACCAAAGACACCGACTTCGAAAAATAAGTTATTTTTCACTTTGTATTGTTTTTATTTGGAAGTCAGTAGTAATATATGTAAAAAAGTTTTTTTTATATTGTGCGTCTTAGTAAAATAAATAATTATTATTATTATTGAATTATTAAAATTTAGTGATAATAATGAGGTAACGCACTACAACCGATCCGTGTTCGTGAAATTTCGGTTCCGCAGTAGCCGGAGTACTTTTTATAGGGAAGCTTACGCACTACATCCGAACTCTATCCGTCACAATTCAGAATCTTGAACTCGGTAATCAACACACGGACACGAAAAGTAGTGCGTAACCGCCGTTGTGGTGATAAAAAGGTTGCTTTGATAGTGATTGGGCCAAAGAATCGAGCGCTCAGCAATGAAGTGTAACATTGTTCACTGCTGGAAGAGATATTGCACATTCATTTTCATTGCTTAATAATGATGATGAAATCTTCCTTCATAGTTTGGGCTATGAGCAAGAGAATATTAGAGCTAGGCTGTTTGTTAAAATAGCAAGTGTGTGTGCCATTTAGTGCCAGGCGTCCCGGCTGTCAGTCCCAGACTACCTTGTTGGCTTATTTTATTGTTGATAGGGTTATGCTTGACCACTATATCACCTGATGGTAAGCGATGATTTGGACGACGGTAAAGCACGCTTGCCTAGAAGAAACCTATTCCCGTGGGATGTCCACCATTTACCGATGACACATCGCCGTACGTCTTGTAGACTGGTAATGAAACGGGCTAGGAGGAATTAGTTCATGCAATTCCAACGCACAGTCTCCGAAACGTAACCGATAAAAAACCGACAGGCTGGCAACTCGGCGCCGATGTTCGAGGTTCTGGAAAGCCGAGGTGCTGGAAGCGGCTGTTTAATAATAGTATATTTACCACTACATTCGTTATTGTAGAATATTTCAGGCTGATACAAAAGACGAATAAAAAGCTTAAAGGCTTTGTACGCAAACTGCAATCTTTTGTTTGACCTGCTCAGGGGATCAGCGAAAATCCTTGCAAAGTGCATCACTGCATTCTTACGGAAATCTTCTGAATTTAGACATAAACCAGGGCAGTCGAGGCATTTACAACAATGTAAAGAGAAACGAGCATTGTTCTATTATCTGCCTGTCCTGTTCGCAACTATGTCGGGAACTAATTGGGTACATTAGGATACTAGTCTGTAATTTACATATAGTGACTGATTAATTAGACCTCCATAACCCAATGTCTGTGTGGGACGATACTCCATAGTAAAACTAGTTATCGTAAGTTCGAGTTCAAAATTAAGAACGCCTGTCTACTTGGCGCGGAGCGGAGAAAAGAGGGAAACTCCACTCTGACTCCATGAAAGAGTATAAGAAATGCCCTTTAAATAATTAGGTATTGCCAAAAATGATTGGACTCTTTCGAAAAGAGTATCTTCACCAATGAAAGTGTCCGCAGTCGCGAGCGGAGTTTTAATGCAAATCGATTGGTTGGCTCCGCTCTTCTTTTCGTCGCTCTGCGCCAAGAGCACAGGCCGCCTAACACAGGTAAGTACAATCTAGAAATAAATAGTCTGTCATTATTTGATAACCTATTTTTCTTGAACTCAAAAAAGAGAGACTCCTAATGATAATGTGCTACAGTATAAAAAACATGAAGTAACATCCATCGGGGATGACGTCATGAGACGTGCCTAATAATAAATCATACACAGGTCATTATTGGCTGGATCAGGGGGTACCACTAAGAAGGCAAGGTACAAAAGACTCACGAAAAGTGATATATCTTACTAATATTATAAATGTGAAAGTTTGGATGGATGTGTGTGTGGATGTATGTTTGTAACTCAATCACGCCAGAACGGCACACTGCCAACAAAACGGCAACACTCCAATTTTCATCCCGGTATAAGGTCCCCTTGGGATGATAAAATACTTTTTACGCGGGTGAAGCCCGCAAAATATAGAATAATAGAAGTATAGAATAATTATGAAGAGATGGCCACATTATGATCACATCATCATTACATTCTGCCGAATTACGTCCACTGCTAGAAATAGGCATCCGTCAAGCTTCGAGATTATCAACTGGTTTTCTGCTTTTCTTATCCAGCGGATTCAGACTGCGCCCCTCACGAGGTCTTCGGTTCACCTTACAGCTTCTTTCAAGTTGCTTTACACAGTGACATCTGGGAGTATAAGTATACACAATTGGGATTGCTACCTTGTAAATCATATTGTTCGTCGTGTTCTGGAATTTTTACCGCCGTCATTGTTCTTGCCTAATCAGTTTCAATACAGGATACGGTTTAGTTTCAGTTATCATATTTATTTACAATAAAAAAAGTACTACAAACTTCGTTACAAGTGGATTTTCTGCATATTTTTCCATGTTGTGATATGCAAGCTAATCGTATTAGTTGATATGATAGATTTAGTAACAAAAGAGTGCTGATTTATGATGTGGGGAGCCTCGCCATGATTCTCGATATCTTATGATAGTGTGAGAATTGATAAGGAGGGTGTTTTGATACTGTTGAGTTCGAATAAAACATTTAGTGTTAAAAAAATGTTTCTAAAAGCAAGTTTGCAAAAAAATATGAATATGCTATTACATATCGAACTTCGGAAATTATTTTTAACCCGGCCCAGTTTGACAGTCGTTACGGGTAGTCAGCAGCCTTCTTCTTGTTTTCGTGTGAGGATGTGGCCACCTCTGTTGTCAGAGTTAATTCAGCCGCCTCTGGGAACCCCACAGGCCTCTGATTTGGCTATTTCAAATTTACATTAACTATATAAGCCCAGGTTGCCTCAAGATATTTTCCTTCACCGTTGCCTGTGATGTCCAAGATAAATGCGTATAAAGTACATAATTACGAATTTGAATAAGTGTTCATTGATACTTGCCCAGATTTGAACCCACGACCTCAAGCACGACAGGCGAGGTCTTAGCCACTTGGCCACCACGACATATCCCGACAGCAGCCTGAAAATCTGTCACTAGTCGTGCCAGTAAAAGGGTTTGTGGAGGTCAGATGGCAGTTACATACATAATCTATATATATAAAAGAAGAAACTGACTGACTGACTGATCGATCAACGCACAGCCTAAACCGCTAGGCCTAGAAGAATGAAATTTGGCAGAAAGATTCCTCATGTCACGTAAGTGAGCACTAAGCAAGGATTTTTGGAAATTCCACCCCAAAGGGGGTAAAAAGGGGGTTGAAAGTTTGTATGTAATTTCTACAGTTCCAAAGTTGGGCACGTGCAATTTTAGATGTACACTCTTGGTTGATAAGAAGAATTAATGTATTTTTTAGTTTTTGGATATTCGACCCCTAAGGGGGTAAAAAGGGGGTTGAAAGTTTGTATGAAGTTTTTACAGTTTGCAAATTGGACACTGAAATTTTACATTACGCTCTTGGTTGATAAAAATAATTAATGTGTTTATTGGTTTTTCTAAATTCCAACCCTAAGGGGGTAAAAAGAGGGTTGAAAGTTTGGGTATAAAGTTTTTTTATGTAATTCCTACAGTTTGTAAGATGAGCACTTGAAATTTTAGATTTACGCTTTAGGTTCATAAAAAAAATAAAACAAATTCGGTTTTTGGAAATTCGTCCCCTGAGGGGGTAAAAAGGGGATTGAAAGTTTGTTTGTAATTTCTACAGTTTGAAAGTTGGACACGTGAAGTTTTAGATTTAATCTCTAGGTAGATAAGAAAAACCATGTATTTATTAATTTTTGGAAATTCTACCCCTATGGGGATAAAATTGGGGTTGTAACGTTATATGAAATTTCTTCGGTTTGGAAGGTAAAACATCTTAAATTGTAAGTTTTTGCTCCTGATTAATAAAAAAACAATGAGTTTAATTATTTCCGGAAATGCCACCCCTAACAGGGATAAAACGGGGTTGAAAGTTTGTATGTAATTTCTATAGTTTGTAAGTTAGAATTGAAGTTGATAAAAAGAATTTATGTAATTATAAGGTTTTAGAAATTCTACCCCTAAGGGAAAAAAAGTAGGGGTTTAAACATTTATATGAAATTTCTTGGGTTTGGAAGGTAAAATATCTAAAATAGTAGGTTTACGCTCGTGATTAATAAAAAAAGTTTTGAGTTTATTGATTGCCAGAAATTCTACCCCTAATGGAGGTTAAAGGTGGCAATTTGTTGGGCTTATATATTTTAAATTTGGCATCAATACTAACAGCAAATATTTTATATTTTTAATATTGATTTTAAAGTAAAGGTTGTCATTACAAGTTTTTCAAAACTCTACTCCTATAATACGATTTAAGGAATGTTAAAGTTTGTATGGAAAATCTCATTTCTTGGATTAATAAACTTGAAACTTAGTACAAATACTAACCTAAGTAAATAATAAAGGATATCATTATTAGTTTTTCGAAACTACCCCTAAAAGATGATTAGGGGGTTGCTGAAGATCTTGGTTTAATAAACTTGAAGTTTGACACAAATACTAACCTTAATAAATAATCTGGGTTGCTATTAGTTATTCGTTTTTCGGAACTATCCCCAAAATACTATTTAGGGGGTGATCAAGATTTTTGAAGTATTTTATTACACATAGCTTCTTTTAATGATGTAGGTGAGCACTAAGGTGGGAGTTTTGGAAATTCAACCTTTACAGAGACATTTATTTGTATAAAACTTTTTACAAAAATATATTACTGACCTCCAACTAAAAATACTACAAAGTGAAAAATTAATTTCTTTTTCGAAGTCGGTTTCTTTGGTAGGTACCAATTTTTTTCACTTTTTAGGTGGACCTAATAAGCAATTTGCCTTTATTATTTATTATATACTTTATTGTACACCACTTAAATAATTACAGGACAAAACATTTATAAAGATAAGTTTGCAATGTTTAGTAAGGTACTTAATATTTTTTTGTGTATGTTCACCGATATCTCCGTCAAACAACACTGGACAAACGGTCCAGTTCGGTATTTCCAAATCGAGGAAGAGGTCATCTAAGTGCCTTAAGATTGTTCAAAAAACCGTTGACGCACCTAAAACATCTTCTGGGGGTAATTCTGAAAAACTAATGATGGCAATTTATTATTGCCCAAGGAATAGGCTTTTTAACCGACTTTCCAAAAAGGAGGAGGTTCTATGTCCTCTAAATCCTAACATAAACCGTAGATATCTACGATATCTCATTTATTATTGATTTAACAATAGCTTATTTTTGATCGCCTTTACTAACAGCACATAATTTAGTTAAATAAAATACGAAATCATGCGAACGAAGTCTCGGGCGGAGTGCTAGTAGTATATATGGTATCAAAGTTAGTTAGAAATTAAAGCTATTTCAAAAACATACATTTTGTTTTAATAGTAAAACATAACCAACACCTTAGCAAAACAGCAAGTTAAAATTGTTGCTACGTCGTAGCAAGTATCACCTCTACGCCGCTACGCCGTAGCACACATCGCTACGCCGCGTAGCAGACTAATAAAAAGATAATTTATTATTCACGACGCGTCGTTTAATATTTGACTGCTTTATGTATTAGCCATATATAATATTATTTATGTCTACATGAATCTCTTATATAAGTAAGTAAATTAAGTTTTACGTTGTTATAATAATAAATATTCGCGAAAACATTTTTTTTTAAATTAATCTGAATCCAAATTCTCAGTTATTTAAAAAAATATGCCGAAATAATGAATAAGCTTTATTTTAAGAATAGTGGTGGCCCAATGGTAATGGCTGCGAATTTCGTGTCGTGGGTAGTAACCCAGGTAGGCGCTTTACTTTGTGTACATTATTTCATCAACACTGCTCTCAAAACGGTGAAGGAGAACATCGTGAGGAATGTCCTAGAACCAAAAATTCGATACATGTGTCATTCAACAACCCGCACTGGGCCCGCGTGGTGGATTACAGCCCAATCCCCTTTCACAGAGAGGAGGCCTGTGTCCCAGAATCAGAATCAGAAATCATTTATTTGCAAAGAATGTAGGTAACAAAACATAGTTTTAATGTTCCCAGCAGTGGGAACATTAAAAAGGCTGATTTTGATCAGAATCAGAATCAATTTTTTTATTTCACATAGGCCTACATGGGCACTTATAAAACGTCGACAAAATGAGCACGGTTCGGGTTGGTCGTTTCCTATGGAGAAGAACCGGCAAGAAACTCCATGGTTACTCTTTTAAAAATGGTTTGGTTTTACAATATTTACATGTTACAGCATTAGTACTTAGATATGGGGGGACAACGTAGGCCCGAATTATGACAATAAGTCGTAAGAAACTAAAAAAAAAGAAAAAGATTATATAAAAAAGTTAACAAATGTTAACTAGCATCTAGAAGGCCTACAATGTTCACACATTCACAAAACAATCGGTAAAAGAATCTATACAAAGGTAAAAAATAATAAAAATAAGTATAACAAGACTAAATTTAACATGTTGCACAAATTTTGTTATCAGTGCTGTAACTATTCTTAGCAAAGGGCTTTAAAGATGATTGAAAACCATTTTAAAAAGTCTAATTAAAAGAAGGAAAGAAAAAATGAGATTGAGAATAGTTAGAGACATCCACATATTTGTGCCGTTTACAAGTTACCAGGGAAGCTGCATGCGCAGAAGGAGCTAAGGCCAAATGTTTTTATCTTCAACGTAGTCCTTGATTTTATAATATGCTTTTTTAACAAGGATACGTTTGATGTAGTTTTTGAACCTTCCATCGGTCAGTTCTATAACTGACTTTGGCAACTTGTTATAAAAGCGTATACTGTTTATAAGAAAAGACTTGCTAGTTTTCGTTAATCTGAATTTGGGTATTACAATTTCGTGCTTACTGCGTGTATTTAAATTATGGAAGTCGCTTCTAGTTTTGAAAAAATCGGGGGTTTTTACGGACATACAAAATACATTCCAAAATATAAAGTGAAGGTAGAGTCAGTATATCGATCTCTTTAAATTTTTGTCTGAGGGACTCGCGAGGACCCATTTTATAGATTGCGCGGATTGCCCTCTTTTGTAGGATGAAAATTGAGTCAACGTCTGCTGCTGATCCCCACAGCAGAATGCCATAAGACATAATACTGTGGAAATAAGCATAGTATACTAACCTAGCTGTAGCTACATCGGTTAGCTGCCTTATTTTCCTTACTGCATATGCAGCCGAACTTAACCTACCCGAAAGAGTTCTAATGTGCGCGCCCCACTGCAATTTTGAATCGATAGTAATCCCTAAGAATACAGTTTCCGTTATAACTTCAAGATTTTTGCCGTCAAGATTTAAGTTTAGGTCAAGTTGTGGTACATTTGGTAAAGAGAACTTTAGACATTTTGTTTTTTTCGCATTCAGTAAAAGATTGTTAGCTGCGAACCATTTTGAGAGAACAATTAGACTTTCGTTGACATTTATGACATCCGTATCTTGCCTATCTATTTTAAAAATTAGCGAAGTATCATCAGCAAATAGAATTATATCCAAAAATTTGGCCATCATAAAAGGGAGATCATTAATGTAAACAAGAAAAAGGAAAGGGCCGAGAATTGAACCTTGGGGCACGCCCATCTTGACTAGAGACCCGGAGGACGTCGCCCCATTAACATTTACTTTTTGCTGTCTGTTTGATAAATAGGAAAGCACGAGATCAGCAGATTTTCCACGAATTCCGTAGTGGTGTAATTTACAGATCAGTGTGTTGTGGTCGACGCAGTCGAAAGCTTTTGAGAGATCACAGAAAATGCCAATGGCATCCTGGGACCTCTCCCAAGCCTCCAAGATGTGGCTGATGAGTTTTACTCCCGCGTCCGTTGTCGACCTACCTTTCGTAAAACCAAACTGTTGACTATGCAGTATCCCATTTGAATTGAAGTGAGACAACATCTGTTCCAGCATGATTTTTTCAAAGATTTTACTCAATGCTGGAAGCACGGATATAGGTCTATAATTAGAAGGATCACTCTTACAGCCTGATTTGAAAATTGGTACTACTTTACTGTGTTTCATTAAGTCAGGAAAAGTGCCGCTGTCCAAACATTGATTGAATATGCCTGTTAGGACAGGAGCAATTGAGTCAATAATATCTCCAAGAACCCTAACGGATATCCCCCACAAGTCTTCAGTATTTTTTTTATTGAGACTTTTGAACGCGTTTTTAATTGAATCAATACATATTGGTTTAAATTTAAAGATTGGTATGTCTTTAGTAAAGTTTTCTTTAAGAAGAGCTTCAGCTAATTTAGAAGAGGAAGGAAGAGACTTCGTAACCTCTAACTAATATGTTTCTAACTAGTATGATGATTATAATTATTTCAAAATCATTTTTGTAGACTGTTTGTTACCTGCATTACTATCTACAACCAGTTTTTTAGAATATCTTGTTAGTCCAGAGTACGCAAACGCTACTTTTGAGCATGAGGTTTTGGGTTCGAATCCTGGGTCAGTCAAAGCATTATTGAGATTTTATATATTTAATTTCTCAATAGTATCACGTAGTCTGGCTTTTTTGCCAGTTGATGTCAATAAGCTCGTCCCTTACTACATTAAAACATAACTAGCAAAATACAGTTGTACTATAAGTAAAACAATGCTTAACAATTCAATACAATTGAATAATGTCGACACGGTTGGCGCAGTAGTTGAGCTATCAGCTGGTGGAACAGATATTTGTATGGCGTACAGATAGTTGTTCCGGATCTGGGTGTCTTTTGTATGTGAGGTTATATGTTTGTTAACGCATCCACGATACAGGAAGAAATTCCGAGAATGGGCTTAAAAAAAAAAAGCGCACCATAACTGTATAGTTTCTTTGTGGAATTGTCGTAGGTTCCTTAAATGAAATTTTATCCTTTATCAGTCTTAAAACCCCATAAAAACTCTATTTTATTATTTTAATAACAATGAAATAAAAATCTCATTCCCTTTCAGAGTCGTGTGCGGTTCTCACCTAAACTTTTAGAACAAAGTATAAAATATAAGATTGGTAAGCGACAAACTTTGTCAGAGCAACCTGCTCTGCTGTAGAGAAAGCTTTTTGTAGGGTTGGTATATAAAACAATAAAATATTGGCCTTAAGATGATACTTACTGTATCAAATGCCATATAAAAACACGCTTCATGTTGTATCAGTATATAGATACTAGCGGACCCGACAGACGTTGTCCTGTCCGGGCCTGAACCAGATTGCAATTTCACCTACCGGATCCTAAACCAGCCAGGGAACCCACACAAACACACATAAAAATATCATCAAAATCGGTCCTGCCTTATAATTATTATTCAAGTTTTGCGTCTAGCAACACACAAACAATTTTTATTTATACAAGCTTCTGCCAGCAGCTCCACTCGCGTGATTAAATTTTATTTTGGGCACCGCACTATTACCAAACCACTGCATCTCCTGAAAACCAGATTCGAAAGTGGCGACTACCTGAAAAGCGTCTTGGCTATGAAGCTCGATGAACTCCCGGTGAATGAAATGAACTGTCTTGGATCCCGCAACGAAATTAATCAGAATATATTAGGAGTAGGAAAAAAACAAATTTCCATTTCCCTCCATATCAAGCATGAGACAGGACAAACAAGGCCAATAGGCACAAAGGGTCGTTTACAACTGGGATAAGCAAGCCTAGCACCATGGATAAAAATTAACATTAATAATAATGGGTGACGCGTGAAAAGTTATTATCTCAAAGGGAACTTATACCGGGATAAAAAGCTTATGTGCTACTCCAGACTATAATCTATCTCTGTGCCAAATTTCATCCAGATCCGTTCAGCCGTTCTGGGCTGATTGAGTAAAATACATCCATCTATCTATCCAAACTTTTGTATTTATAATATTAGTAAGATTCTATATACGGTTTTTGTCTATCTCTATAAGAAAAATACTTTAAGTTCTTCATCTTTTTTGTTACAATTGTACGCTTAAGCGGTTTAATGTATTTTGATGCAAATTGATAGATAATTTTTTATATCTAAGTACTCTCAAGGTTTAGGATATTTTTAATCGCCCTTAAATTGTCTAGGCAAAAAGGTGTATAAATCTTCAAAATCATTGACATCGATAGTATTCGCCACTCGCCGTAACATTTTCAGACAAAAATAAAACAGTATATTCTTATTCACAACATACAAAAAGATAGTTTCATTAAAAAGAAGCAAAAACCTATGAATACAACACAACTTTAATCATCAAAGCATTATTACTTTCCCAACTTTAGCAACCCGTTCTACAACTTTTCCTAACTTTGGAAAAAGTGGCAAAAAGTATAATAATTATGTTCTGCAAAACGTATAAGTAAATTTTTTCGAAAGCAAAAATAATCTTTCGGGAACTTTTTGAGTTGGCAACCCTAATGCAAGTTGTAACCAGTTTCAAGTGACACTCCTAAGTTATACTGCAAGTGTGCAAGCTCGCGAAAAAGTTACGAAATTATGAGATATTCATTTTTATGCAAAAACTTTTCATTTCTATTTTTGTTATTTTATCATGTGTTTTGTGTGACTGGTTATTTATGTGATTTTAACAATTATCCCCTCTTAGTAATATAATAATGTTAGTAATGTTTCCAAATTACTTGATTTGTAGAAGTGGTAAAGTGAGCCACCTTTCTGATGGCTCAACGTTATTCGAATTTGTGTAATGTAATTCGAGTAAGCTATTTTTAATAAGAGAAATTGCAAGAACATTCACATGGACGAGATACTAAGAGAAATCAACAAGGTCTCTTATAGTATCTCTAGTTGATATTTAGGTACCACCTTTCAGTTGGCGTGACGCGAATAACTTTTGAACTATCGTGTTGCAAAATAACCGGTAGGTATCTTCGTGAGTCGCAAATAAATTTGAAAGAGAGTTACCGCGGCCCTGGCACAAGCAACTGAAGGAACACGGGTGGGATTTAGTCAGTAAAAGTCTAACACCCCGCTCCCGCTTCACCCAGAGCGGGACAAGTCATTGGATGATTACCCAACAAAAAAGAATTACAAATAAAAATGTACCATCGTGAAATTTCGTCAAGTTTGAAATAGTTAATTTTTTGTTATTTGGTGCAATCTTGACGACAATAAAATTATAGGCATCTGATATTCCTTTCAAATAGCAGCATGAACTTATGTCGAGTTTAGATTTTTAGAAGTATCTTCTGTCCGTCGTCTGTCACACAGGTTTTATAACCAAACGGATGGAGCTACAGTCTTTAAAATTTCACAGTACAAGCATCTTGTTGACCCAGAGACATACAAATTGACAAACAATATTTTTTTATGTTTCTAAGGGGGGGCTACCCACAAAAAGAGAGCTGTGAAAAGAATATTTACCTATCCCATCGAATGGGGTATCGTTGTTTAGAGCTCATTGAGTAGATAATTTTTTTATTTTTTGTTTTAAAAAATATTGGAAAACAAAGGAATAAGAAGCCACCAAAGTCAGCGTTTTTGTTACAAAATTTTGCTCCGAAGATTTTTTTACTTCCCATTGATCTATGAACTTCGAATGTGGTGATAATGCTTATTTTTATTACGTGTATTTTACCAAAAAACACCATATATTGATAAATCAGATATTTTCTAGAAACTTTCCTTTTTTTTTCTATTACAGCTAACTTGATTTTGCGGTTTGGTACGGAACCCTAAATGTGCGAAGTCCGACATGCACTTGGCCAGTTTTAAATCGTATAATAGTAAGTTCTACTCTATAACCAAACATTATTTTTGCCAGTTACTTATAATGAAATTGCTAATATATTACCCTTCCATTTCCTACCATCCTAGTACCATTCCCTACTATGTACCCCACTATGTAACACAATTTCTATTAAACCGTGAGTATTTCCATAAGCTTTCACATCACTATACTAAAGGTACCAAATAACTAAATTACACACACAAGATTGCCGTCAATTAAGCTCTTATTGCTAATGTGATATGGTTCAAATTTAATCGTTTTATGGGCGTAACAGAATTTGGTAGAAATGTGAGTAGGTAGCAATAATTCTTCAATTAACTGAGCCTCTGGGGCGTAGGTGGTGTTGGTGTAAAGTACAAGTTGAAAATGTTATGGTTACAGCCTCTCAACCTTCATTGTTTTAGTATTAGACTTTGTCCGGGCAATTACAATTTGTTACATAATATTGTTGCTGGCAAACTTTTTAATGTTCCCTTTTCAACTTTGTCCATAAAATCTCCAACAAATTAGCAAATCTCTTGGTCACCACAGAATAAATAATAGGTGAACTAGTATTTTTAGAGTCTCATATTTCTATTGTTATTTTCTGTTTGTTCATAATTTATTAAATCTCTAGAAGTACGTCTTCGATTACAAAGACAGCTACACTATACGTACTGAAAATTAATCGACCAGTTTTTAACCCGGCTAGTTTTTAGGATTCCGTACCCAAAGGGTAAAAACGGGACCCAATTACTGAGACTACACTATCCGTCTGTCTGTCTATCACCAGGCTGTATCTTATGAACCGTGCTAGCTAGACAGTTGAAATTTTTATAGATTATGTGTTTCTATTGCCGCTATAACAACGAATACTAAAATCAGAATAAAATAAATATTTAAGTGGGGCTCCCAAACAACAAACGTGTTTTTATGCCGTTTTTTGCTATAATGGTACGGTACCCTTAGTGCGCGAGTCCGAATCGCAAATGGCCGGTTTTTTAATCAAACCCAAATCCTATGAAGTAGATCACAGAGCGAATCAGTGGGAAAACCACTCTATAATGATTAGAAACATTTGTAATAATAAGCCATGGTCAAGGAGTAATTAAATAGTTGATATGAGTTGCTTTGGTTTAAGAATCTGGAGTCCATGAGAGGGGCACCAGCATGAAGAATAATTATGTTACTTATCCTGCCTCTATTTTTCTTATCACACCTTCACTTATTTGATAGAGTTATGTATTTATGTAAAGAAAAAAGAAAGAAATATAGAAAATACATTTATTGAGCTCAGACTAAAAGACACACAATATAGGTACTGCATTCATAATAATGTATTATACATCAGATAAAAATCAAATAAAAATAAACAAAAAAAGTGTAAAGTCACGCAAGAACTTAGTAGGAAAGTATGCCTCAGGGCTGTGCCAAAAAGATCCATTTCAGCAAAAATGTCAGACAACTAGAGCCTGGCGCTGGTTATCAACTGGACCTGATGTGTGAGGTGACGGATTTTGTTGAATACAGGCCTGCGGATCACAAAGCCAAAAGCCGAAAACTGGGGCCCATAGCAATATTGCGACTCTTGGATCCTACCAGGTCTATACCCGCGAAACTGCGAAACGCAGCAGCGGTATACATAAGTGAAATACATTTGTGTTCTTTAAAAAATAGTGAGGAATATGGGAATATGCACATAAATAGAGTGAAAATGAGTAACATTGCCAGAATAAAAATGACTGACTATGTGGGTAGATAAAAATATAATGTAGTTGAGACATTTAGTGCGACCCTATCTAGCTTCATTTGTGTTTCTACGAGATACTGTCGTAATCGTCGTCTAAAAACGTATATTGTGTTAATTACTTTAATCGGTGGTGGCAAGTTATTCCATATTTTGGAAGCCGCATAACGAAAGCTGCCTGAATGCATGTAATGCAATTTACCTTATCCTATTTCTTCATCATTATAATAATCGTATAACACCGCTCCGCTTATAAACTTGCCCCACCTAATAATACATCAACGGCAACGCGCAAATCAGTCCTGAGCAAGCGATTTATGACTCACCCCCACTCTAGAGAATGGGGGATGGTGCACGATTACTTATATATTGTAAACAACCTTTAAATTTGTGTACAAAGGTGACAGGGGTAGTTGATGCATTTTAAGAGATAGTGGCTGAAAGGGGATGTTTTAATTGATGGTGTTTCGTTTCCTTACGAACCGAGAAGTGACTTTGACTGAAGAACGGTTGAAACTCAAGACATTGAAAATAAACAGCAGAAACAAAACAACTATCTTAAAAGTGTTTCTTTTTGACCTTTTGGGGTACGGAACCCTAATTAAACCGACTTCCAAAACAAAACACTACAAAGTGAAAAATAACTTTCTTTGGTCCTATTTTTTTTGTTATTGACACAGACTTCGGGAAATAAAATTCTTCAAAAATTTTATAAAACATTTTTATTTATTTTCTTTTCATTTTGGTATCATGAAAATCATAAAAATGTAGTCTGTATTTCCTGATAGCTACAACCTGGGAGTCTTTAAGTCAAGAGTGAATAGGTTTTTTCTAGGTTAGGGTGCTACATTGTCGACCACATCATCGCTTACCATCAGATGAGATAGTGGTCAAGCGCGAGCCTACCAATAAAATGAATTTAAAAAAAAAACCATGAAGCCTAAACGCGACTAGAATACATTATTTTATTACGGAGTTGGAGAGGGTTCATCACCAGATCAGTTCGATGGTACCATTTCCATTAGAACCATTTATTTAAATTTGCTTCACCACAGTCATTTAACTATTCAAGATACATTATTCCCAAAACAAAATTACCATTGAGAAGTTTCAGTACTTCCAGTAGCCATCTGAAGCCTTCTTTATCAGTTCCACTTCACTAAATTTTACTTTTTGAATACAAATGCTTGCCATGTTGACGAAAATACCAAAATCACTATATGTGTGCCTATTAAATTTGAGGAGTTCCCTCGACTTCCAAGGGATTCCCTCATCAGTTCCTGACTTGGTGGCTCCAGAGTATTCGTTCAAAAAAATGAATCTTCAAAATCGGTCCATGATTGCCTGAGTTCAAAACAGTCAATTTGAGATTCTCCTTTTTAAAATCGGTTGAAAATAATTCTCATTCCGCTAAATGACTGCGTTAATATAACATCACGCCTGTATTCATTGAAAGGTTAAACAGAGATGCATATAGTACGCCTACATTTATCATTAAAATAGCGACTATTATGAGAAATTTATCCCAAAGGACTTTTAAATGAGAGATGATTGATACTCTAAAGAATCTACTAACTTTTTCTAGACAAAAAACATAATATTCAATTGTACTAAGCCCCCTAATTAGAGCAAAAAAGTCACTGACAACTTTTTCAGGTCCTAAATATTTTAGTCCTCAAAATTTATTTAATTGGCCTTCGAAATTAACGGTCGACCGTCGCTAACAGGGGAATTAGGCTAGAATTTATTAAAACTGTCCTAAATTTCAGTCTGAAATAAGAAATATTAATTTCCAGGTCATGCTTTACCGCACTTTATTTAAGAGCTTTTATCTAAAACGTTAGTGTAAGTAGGTTAGACCAAAATTGGTGGCAAATTTGTATGAATGATGATTTTCGTTTTGGGAATACTTTCATTGTACTTACAGCTAATAAGTGGAATTCCCTGCCGGAGTTTGTGTTTCCTGATAGCTACAACCACGGGTTCTTTAAGTCAAGAGTGAATAGGTTACTTCTAGCCGATCGTGCTTCTCCGTTGAACACAACATAGCTTACGATCAGGTGAGATAGTGGACAAACGCGAGCTTATCATTAATAAAAAATATATTAATTTAAATCTGTGGGTATTTAAACGGTGCGTTGTGTAAATGTCGTGCGTAGGATTAAATAGGCTTTTATATTTCAATACTAGGGATTATAGAAATGTTAAAATCTGAAAGATAATTCAAACATAATTTATAAGGTATAAACTCAATTTATTTTTGTATTATATAACTAAACAGCATATATGTGAGTACTGTGTACCAGCTGTAAATCTACCATTTACTATACCTATTATGTCGTTCGTTGACTGGAATGTACCCTGGCAGTTAAGAGTGTACCACATGTATTGCATCATTCGGTTCCCTTAATGATGGTTGAACTGAGTGTGCCAATCCATACGTCATGTTCGTGAACGGGTGCCATCAGTTGGGATTGGTCATAACTTGCTGCCTCGGCCTTTTTTAAATATTTTTTTGTATTTTGGGGTTGTTAGTTTTACTTTAGCTAGAAGTTTTTGCGTGCACGTCTTTTTACATAGTTCTCACATATTATTGTATTAAAATGTATTAATGGAAACGAATATCCGTGGGGTTTCTTGCACGTTCTTCTTCATAGAGACCTACTGACGCTTGCGAATGTGCAACTAGCTTCATTTAAAAATGTGTGATGATGACTATTCATGACTATTCAAAAGAAAATTTCAAAAAATAAAATGCTCAAGCCTGTAACCTATATTACAATTTAAAATTAATACCATTTTCATTTTTTAATGGTTTAGTTGATATAAAAATATTTAAATTGTGTAACCTTTGCTCCGCAATATAATAAAACCCAACACAAACATCACCCACGCCCTATTGTATGTAAACACATTTTTTTACTAATAAATCACCTTTATCATCTGCTTCGACCTTTTTCTAACTATGTAGGCGTCGTTTTCCAGACTAATCAGTAGCAGCTGCTCACCACTGTTATATAAGAAACGACTGTCTAACCTCACAAACCAGTAACTGTGTTCGGATCCCCGTCGGTGAGGCTGTTTGTTTGGTCTACTGGTTATCTACCCGTTACGACTGTTTGTAAGCTAATGGTAGTCCTGTACCACGGCAATCGTAATCGTCTCAATATAAAAAAAAACTGAATACTTGTGGGGGATAGCCGTTAGGATTCTTGGAGATATTATTGACTCAATTGCTCCTGTTCTAACAGGCATATTCAATCAATGTTTGGACAGCGGCACTTTTCCTGACTTAATGAAACACAGTAAAGTAGTACCAATTTTCAAATCAGGCTGTAAGAGTGGTCCTTCTAATTATAGACCTATATCCGTCCTTCCAGTATTGAGTAAAATCTATGAAAAAATCATGCTGGAACAGATATTGTCTCACTTCAATTCAAATGGGATCCTGCATAGTCAACAGTTTGGTTTCACGAAATGTAGGTCGACAACGGACGCGGGAGTAAAACTCATCAGCCACATCTTGGAATCTTGGGAGAAAACCCAGGACGCCATTGGCATTTTCTGTGATCTCTCAAAAGCTTTCGACTGCGTCGACCACAACACACTAATCTGTAAATTACACCACTACGGAATTCCTGGAAAATCTGCTGATCTCGTGCTATCCTATTTATCAAACAGACAGCAAAAAGTAAATGTTAATGGGGCGACGTCCTCCGGGTCTCTAGTCAAGATGGGCGTGCCCCAAGGTTCAATTCTCGGCCCTTTCCTTTTTCTTGTTTACATTAATGATCTCCCTTTTATGATGGCCAAATTATCGGATATAATTCTATTTGCTGATGATACTTCGCTAATTTTTAAAATAGATAGGAAAGATACGGATTTGTTACATGTCAATGAAAGTCTAATTATTCTCTCAAAATAGTTCGCAGCTAACAATCTCTTACTGAATGCGAAAAAAACAAAATGTCTAAAGTTCTCTTTACCAAATGTACCACAACATGACCTAAACTTAAATCTTGACGGCAAAAATCTTGAAGTCATAACGAAAACTGTATTCTTAGGGATTACTATTGATTCAAAATTGCAGTGGGGCGCGCACATTAGAACTCTTTCGGGTAGGTTAAGTTCGGCTGCATATGCAGTAAGGAAAATAAGGCAGCTAACCGATGTAGCTACAGCTAGATTAGTATACTATGCTTACTACCACAGTATAATGTCTTCAGGCATTCTACTGTGGGGATCAGCAGCAGACGTTGACTCAATTTTTATCCTACAAAAGAGGGCAATCCGCGCAATCTATAAAATTAGTCCTCTCGAGTCCCTCAGAGAAAAATTTAAGAGATCGATATACTGACTCTACCTTCACTTTATATTTTAGAATGTATTGAATGTCCGTAAAAATCGAGGGCTTTTCAAAACTAGAAGCGACTTCCATAATTTAAATACACGCAGTAAGCACAAAATTGTAATACACAAATTCAGATTAACGAAAACTAGCAAGTCTTTTCTTATAAACAGTATACGCTTTTATAACAAGTTGCCGAAGTCAGTATAGAACTGACCGATGGAAAGTTCAAAAACTACATTAAACGTATCCTTGTTAAAAAAACATACTATAAAATCAAGGACTACGTTGAAAATAAAAACATTTGGCCTTAGCTCCTTCTGCGCAAGCAGCATCCCTGGTAACTTGTAAACGGCACAAATATGTGGATGTCTCTAACTATTCTCCATCTCATTTTTTCTTTCCTTCTTTTAATTAGACTTTTTACAATGATTTTCAATCATCTTTATAGCCCTTTGCTAAGAATAGTTACAGCACTGATAACAACATTTGTGCCACATGTTAAATTTAGTCTTGTTATACTTATTTATTTTTTTACCTTTGTATAGATTCTTTTACCGATTGTTTTGTGAATGTGTGAATATTGTAGGCCTTCTAGATGCTAATTAACATTTGTTAACTTTTTTATATAATATATAATTTTTTTTTTTTTTTTTTTTTTCTTCCGACTTATTGTCTTATGTCGGGCCTGCCTTGTCCCCCCATTTCTAAGTACTAATGCTTTAACATGAAAATATTGTAAAACCAAACCATTTTTAAAAGAGTAACCATGGAGTTTCTTGCCGGTTCTTCTCCATAGGAAACGACCAACCCGAACCGTGCACCTTTTGTCGACGTTTTATAAGTGCCCATGTAGGCCTATGTGAAATAAAAAAAAAATATTTTGATTTTGAAATCAAATATCTACCAGTGATAGTGACCAACTTTACCTGCTTAACGCTTCGGTATCTAATGGATTGTCACCCATCCATATACCGACCTCCGTAAGCGTTGCTTAAGGTTACACTAGTCGATCATTCTTCCATACAAACGTAGTCTAGCGATTACGCCACTGTTTCACGATGTACGTTCAAAATAAAAAATTATATCAATTTAACTCTTCATTATCTAGCCCCGTATGGAAACAAAAAAGTTAAAAAATAAAAAATTTGAAAGTTACGGCCGTCGAAAGTTCCATATTTCATTACTAATTTCCACGCATCTTTGGGCGGAAATAAATACAATAAGAAGAAAGAAAATTGCAAAACGGCCTCCATAAAGGGATAGATTAGTAATTCAACAATGCCAATTATTTTATTTTGAAAATATACATTTAGTAGTTTTTTCTTGATATCTAGACTCCCAGCGGTCTGTTTATAAAATATCGCGCGCTCGTTTTCGTCCTAAATCATCATCCATTTCGATACAAATTTGCAAAAGTGCCAATTCGAACGCAAACTAGCTTCTAACTGCTCATCACAGCATCTATCTCATTCACGCGTGTTGTCGGATGAGATGGCATGCATTTTAACCTCGCGCACAAAATAGTTCGTGCCGTCGACTAGTTGAACCTTAACCAGAAAGATCGACCTGTGCTCCTTTTATAAGTTCACTACAAGGCGTAAAATACAATAATGAAAACTAAGCAACACTGCCATCTAAATACCGAATCAGCAACTTCACTATCAGAATATTTCATTGCATATAAAATAGCTTGAGGCATAAACAAACCATAGCCGGTACCCCAAAATTTACCCTCACACACATCCTAAGAAAAATGCATCTTTTACCCAACAATAAAATGATAAGACAACCCTCAAATAAAACTACGTTTTCCTACAGAATGCTGCAATAGTCACGGAATAGTGCAAAAAGGGTTAAACCGTGCAACATGGTATAAATTATTATGCTGTGAAAAATACACAGAGGACTTGAGATCCGGTGGGACTTAGCGCGCCTTATCTTTGGGACATACGGGCGTGGAGGATGAAAGGCATAGTTATTAATTTAAAGTTATTTTGTGAGATGCTCAGCAGAGACCATCCGTAGATAATTACAATGTCTCTATCGCTAAAATCAGCTTCGCTCGTGCTTTAGCATCTGCAGCTTTTGTTGCGGCGTCCGTCCCTTTTTCTTTTAGGTATTTATCGGCTGTCTCCATCATTAATAAGTTTTCTACTGCAAAAGCCCAATCGTCGAAATCCTTGCGGCCTTTTAGCTTTAGTTGTATAACTGAGACTCGTTTTCTTACGTATACGACACGAAATACTATAAAAAAAACTATGTATTTAAATCACTTTACAGAAAGGTAAGGCCCATAACATGTAATTCAAACAACCAATTTGACAGTTCACCAACGACTAACATTATTTGAAAGCGCAAATCACTCCTTGACAAAGACAATGAGTAGTTCACCTAATATTAAACAGGTGGCGTTAGATTTTTGATACGGTTCAACATATGCGGGGCGAGCACGGCCCACTGTGACAGGCTTGAATCACATATTTTTATCACATTTTGGACGTTTAGATCAGACATTGTGTTAGTTTCTTCACTAGAATAACAACAATTTTATGCAGACTAAGTATAAACGTCAGACAAACACGAGTCATCACAGTCCCCAGAATACAGAATTATTATCAATATCGAGCGCTAGCTCGGTATTTGCTATGACATGTGTATTTCTGTAATCAGCCTAATAAAGATGTATGTATTGTGTCAGTGTAAACTGTAGAATTAATCTCACATGCCGTGCGTGTTTCCGTATTTCTTGCTAATTTTATTCATGACTATTTTCTACCAGCGGACTCACCCGCGGGAATGTCCGGCACCATCACAAGAAAACATCTTCACCAGTGCCGTTTTTGTCCAAATATGTTGAGCTTTATACACTTTTGTAATACCTATTAGTAGCTTAGGATAAATATAATATCCAAATGGATGAAATTAATATATTTACATGTCTACACAATGTAAGCGATCGCAAAGTTATACGAGAACAGATACGGTCATATATGCCTCCCCCAGGCGTCGCCACATTGAGTTATCCACATAGATACAGGAAGTGAATCACAAGAGTAAGCAATAGTTCCACAAACTACCCCTGTTTTTCATCCTTCCCACCCGTATTTCACTTTATCTCAACGGTCTCCAGCAGCCCCCGGCCGGTACTTACTCGCGGAATAACATTTTTGATTGTCATCCCCTTTTCATTCTTTCTTTCTTTTATCAACCCTTTGGCTATCGCGATGTAGATGAGGTTTTTTACAAAAATACTAAGTGGACGGTATTAGATGCTCTTAGAGGATTGTGCGAAGATTTTTATGTTGGTGTTGTATTTACTTTTTTAAAGTGGTTTGGTTTTATTATGTTTGTTGTAAAGAGAGTTTGAAATAATATAGCAGGTATAACGAGGAAGCAATGGCTCAATAAAAAATGTTGCAATTTATAATAAAATAAAACAGTCAGGGACCGTTAGGAGCAAAATACCTCACGCGATTAAATTGTTCATAGAAAGATACATTGAGAGAAAGAGAAAGACGTGTGGAGGGGGTATAAAGCAAAAATCTTACGTGACACGACGTCGACGATTCGTGACGTGTTACATTTTCTTCCGAATAGCACCTCCTCCTCCGTTTTAATGAAAAGTTTGATTTGGGGTAATTCATAAAACCAAAAAAAGAGAGAGGTGTCTTATTGACACCCGGTTGGAACGGAGTTCATTTAATTAAATTTACACTCTTTCAGTTTCGTAAAATATGACGAAACTGAAAGAACAATAACAGCTGATGCTCAGAGTAAACACAAAATAGTGGCTGCTAGCATAGGTACTGAATGTGTGTAGGCCGCGCACGTACGATTTCGTTTTTCTTCGTGCGTGCTTCGGCTCTCTTTAGCGACTCCCTTTTGTGCGGAACTTCGCTTGTACTATCCTGCACGCAGCATGCTGTGCCTCGCACAATTTATCACGCAATATGATTATTTGTATTTATTTTTATTATTAAAATAGGGTATCTAAACGGTAAAATAATAAATATGTTTGCAAATTCTCAAAATTGACAGCAAGCTGAATGGATTGAAAAGTTTTAGTTGACTAGGTGATCGGGAAATGCCTCAAAAATTACTGCAAAAATTTGTCGGTTTTTGGTGTCGTTTTTTTAATTGTTACACTTTTTCGGTCTAGCCCCTCAGCCTGCAAACAAATCAGAACTGTAACGTGCGATAAGGGACTCCGTTCCAAAAATTTATTTTCTCGACTTTTTGTTAGCCTATGTTACGTATAAAATAAATAAACTAACCAATTCTATTTCATTGTTACAGGTACTAACAATGATGTATTCCAGCATGCGGATCCAGCCAAAATCAACTAAGTACCAAGTAATAGTCCTACAGACCGAATTTCGGCAAGTGGAGATTAGCCATCGGCGTGGGAGATATTATAGTCACTCTCTGTTCCCTCACTCTTACGAGTATAGTCCTTTGGAATGGCAGTACCGGAGATATATCAAGCGAAGGAAAAACGGCTTAACTTGCCTTTCGAGGCACGGGAATGTCACATCGCAAATTGCCAAGTAACCAGCCACCAAGCGCACATAACTTTAATAGAGGTCTTTACTACAAACATCTGCCTACTCCTTTAAGAATCACAGTCGTTAAGCATAAA
Organism: Orthosia cruda; assembly: GCA_964057195.1. Lineage (NCBI taxonomy): Eukaryota > Metazoa > Arthropoda > Insecta > Lepidoptera > Noctuidae > Orthosia > Orthosia cruda. The sequence continues at coordinate 39,193,281 of OZ059839.1, read as the reverse complement.
GCACTTCCTAAAAACAAATTCTTCCTTCCTACTTTAAAAACTCCGGTTCTTAAAGTACCAGGAGAGCATAAAGCCTAAGGTTAGCATTCATTTATCTTGATGGGCACAAAATGGCCGCAGTATAATGCACCTCTCATATTTGCATAGCTGAAAGAGCCTCATAATGTTTCAGCTGAAGAAGTAGGCTTTTAGCTGGAGTCGCTGAAGTTTTTGTGCTGTAAGTAGTCGCTGGGAATGACCTGAAAGTAAAGTAGAAAAAAATATTGCCGGTTGAATGTGATCCTAAAACTATAACCGCGAAAGTTTGTGAGGAAGGATGAAAATAACAAACAGTAAATTTTTCACGCAAAAACGACTGAATGGATTTTTATAAAACTTTACTGGAATACTAGCTGCTGCCCACGGCTGCGCCCGCGTGGTATTAGTATTTTTCCCAATATCTTTGTAAATTTTAGCCATATGTTATTCTGATGTATAAGCTATATTTCTGTAAAGTTTCATCAAAATATGCTATATATATATATATATATATACTAGCTGACCCGGCAAACTTTGTTTTGCCATAAAAACACCAAACATTCATCTACCCTACCTAACACTATCTACCCAACTCTACCTACCCTACCCTACCTACCCTACCCTACTCTACCTACCCTACCCTACCTACCCTACCCTACCTACCCTACCTACCCTACCCTACCTACCCTACCCTACCTAGCCTACCCTACCTACCCTACCCTACCTACCCTACCCTACCTACCCTACCTACCCTACCCTACCTACCCTACCCTACCTACCCTACCTACCCTACCCTACCCTACCTACCCTACCCTATCTACCCTACCTACCCTACCCTACCCTACCTACCCTACCCTACCCTACCTACCCTACCTACCCTACCTACCCTACCCTACCCTACCTACCCTACCCTACCTACCCTACCCTACCTACCCTACCCTACCTACCCTACCCTACCCTACCCTACCCTACCTACCCTACCCTGCCTACCCTACCCTACCTACCCTACCCTACCTACCCTACCCTACCTACCCTACCCTACCTACCCTACCCTACCTACCCTACCCTACCTACCCTACCCTACCTACCCTACCCTACCTACGCTACCCTACCTACCTACCCTACCCTACCTACCCTACCCTACCTACCCTACCCTACCTACCCTACCCTACCTACCCTACCCTACTTACCCTATAAACCTCACGGAGCCCGAGACCTTTCCAACGAATGCAAAACCGTGGAAATCGGTTCGTGCGTTCTGGAGTTATAGCGTCAGGTTATTGTGACTGTCAAATAATAACAGACAAATAATTAGCAATAAATTAAAATTGCGACTATAATTTGAGATTTAAACTATCCTATCTCTCAAGTTGGATCGAACTGCACATGGTGTGCGAATTTTATTATAATCGGTTCAGTGGTTTAGGAGTCCATTGAGGACAAACATTGTGACACGAGATTTATATATATTAAGATAAGCTAAATATTATTACATACTATACAATATCAATTTTTATACCAAACTTGACATTTTATCTATTTGTTACTATCAATCTATCACGTTTTGATACGAAAGCATGCCAAAGATCAATAGAAACCAACGTATAGGATACAATAAAATAAAAAATATATGGAAACATATCGAAATATCACTTTTTGCCCCTAATCTACTCAATTAATTAGTTTTACAAAACAGGTCTGCTAGTAAGGACTTCTAAACCATTAAAGTAAATACATTATTATTAACAAAGACACAAGAGATAGTTTAGCTCTAAAGCTAAACAGAAATCTACGCGAAACTAGTTCTAAATATAACAAAATCCTTCACACGTGTAATCATTAATTATATCAGTGTCTGTTAATTGGTGATAACCAATTACCGGAACGTTCTCTGTTAAATACACAGACATAAATCTGACTAGATACCGCCGCACCCACCATCTGTATGAAAACCTAGCGAGCCACTTTTTCACACACAATTTAGGAACAAATTTACTTAAATACTAAAAAGGGCAACTTTATATAGAGTTTTTTACCAAAATACGTCTACTGCTGGTCATAGGCCTCACTCAAGGGTCGCTTCATTGACCAAACCAGGTCATAAGTCCACATAGACGGGGATCTTCAAACACTGTGTCTTCCAATACAGTTCAATGCGGCAAGATAAGATATTTTTTCTAAATGTCTGTTAATGTCCGGTGCCTATAACGCTTAATGCAACAGCTCAAAGTAAGATTACTTTCACTTTTACGCCATATGTTACACAACAAGTTTGTAAATACATTTCTTTTTCAATTTTCCTTTACGCTGGTCTTCTGGTAAAAAATTCTTAAGAAATGAGCAGTACTTACTGTACTCTACCGTGTACAATAATTAAAAACATTCGCGTCATCCAGTTAAATTTACGTCTGTGGTTATTAAATAATAGGCGGTGCTTAATTCCGTCGTATTGTGATAAGCTGACGTAGTGTTGGATTATATCGATAAAATATAATCCGGAATTTATGTTAATTGAATTCATTTTGGTAATATTGTTGTTCTTTCTTTGATTTATTTTATGAAGTCAATATTTTTTAACCCCCGACACAAAAAGAGGGGTGTTATAAGTTTGACGTGTGTTGCTGTGTATCTGTGTGTCTGTCTGTGGCATCATAGCGTCCAAACGGGTGAACCGATTTTGATTTAGTTTTTTTTTGTTTAAAAGGTGACTTAATCTAGACTGTTCTTAGTTATGTTTGAATAAAATCGGTTCAGCCGTTCAAAAGTTTTGGGCATTTTACTGTTTGAATCGGGGTGGTTTCGCAAGATATCATAATTACGTATTCAATAGATTGCCGATCGAAGCGTGTCTACTATATCTATACTCTATATTAATAATATTATAAAGAGGTAAAGTTTGTGAGTTTGTGATGTTGTAGGGGGCAATCTCTGGATCTACTAAACCGATTTTGAAAATTCTTTCACCAGTAGAAAGCTACATTATTCATAAACTATAATATAATTTAAAAAAAAATAGAGATCCTTATGAAAATTGCAATAAGGTAACCCAAGGTAGCAAAATGTTGCCTGTAAAATACATTATTTGGCGTGCGCTGAGTAGGCAGGGTAGGCAGGGTAGCCAGGGTAGGCAGGGTAGGCAGGGTAGCCAGGGTAGGGGCAGGGGAGCCAGAGTATACCATGGTAGCCAGGGAAGACTGGGTAGGCAGGGTAGCCAGGGTAGGCAGGGTAGGCAGGCTAGGCAGGGTAGCCAGGGTAGCCGGGGTAGCCAGGGTAGACAGGGTAGGCAGGCTAAGTAGATAGGTAACCAGTTGACGGGAGCGAAGCCCTGAGGGTCAGCTAGTACTAGATAAATTATGTAGCATGAAATAAAAATGTGTCGGGGGTTTTTTAAATTTTGAAACTTTACTTGTAAGACAAAATATTTAAAGCAAAATAGGTGGTGTAGGTACGTTAACGAAAAATTTTTTTTTTTTTTGTATTATTATAAAGAATTATGACGTCACTGCCAATTTGCCATTTACTTCTCAATTGTACTTTTTATTCCAGAATTGCTTAGTGCATAGCATAACCACTAGAGATTGGTCAACTCATTAAAATTACTTACCAATTATTGATTGATTGATATGTAATTAAAGTAAAGCATGTCGAAGAGCAGAGCACAATAAAGGATGAATTAAGCAAGATAAGAGAAGACCGTAGCGGACGCGAGCCGAGCCTCGCGCGAGGCACGAATGAGGCACGGATTCAAAACTTCACGAAAATTTTATATGATGCGGTCCATGCTACACCGTGCGGCGTTCTCATCCCGGAGGCTCGGATGTGCCCCGACCCCGCCCGATGTCGCATAATGCATCCTTAAGTTGGTGGTCCCGAACGACATTTGTAGATCTTTGGCAGTCGTGAAGGTATTTTCAACTCAGACAATCTGACACCAGTCTTGCTAAGCGGTGTCCTTGGAACCAGTTACTGTATTGTGGAGATCCGATTTGCAATCGCTCCTTGCAAAATTTTTGTACTTAGCTGCATCAGGTTAAATGAAAGCCGATAAATTAATTTTAAACGGTCACATTGATACTTGCCCGAATTTAAATCCACGACCTCAAGCACGAAAGGCTACGTCTTAGCCACTGGGCCACCACGACACTCATTACAACGACAATCTACAGTTAATAATGCTTTGAATTTGGAAGCATCTCTAATCTTCTTTTCTTAAATTCGGTCCAATCCAAATAAATCAAATAGTACATGTAGTGCAAAAAGTTTACAAGCCAGCAAAGATAGAAGTGAGTTTGACGTACCTCGATGGTCACTTGACAATCAAAATGGCGCCAGACGCACTCAAGTGTCGTCACTGGCCGACAGGCTGTCAAATGCACAATGATTTGTAGCTCGTCCATTCCAAAACCAAAGCCGGAATGTGCTGTTGTCGGTAAAAAATATATGCTGCCTATGTCTAACAATCTATCATACTAATAGAAGAGAAAAACCTTCACTTGACTCAGCATCAATAATATGGACAGAATATTATAAGAATACCAACCTGTTATGTCCTGCTGCAGAGACACCACCTTGATCAAGTTGGGTTGGCGATTCCAAACTTAAATTAACTAGAAGTCCAGGTTTCGTTCACCATTATTGATATTTACGTTCTCGACTCGAGAGTTTTTGTATATTATCATAGCTAAAGAGTCGAGTGGATTGGAGGTGAAGTCATTTGGAGAAAGACTTACAATCACCAATATTTTACTTAAGTCAATAAAAGTTTTGCTAGCATTATGTATGTTTTTTCCTAATTTATCGATACTTCTAACTATGATGGAACATCACTAATTCATTAGAGTACACTTAGTGTTCCAGTTGTGTACAAAAGCTTTGTTCCGTTGTCAAATGCAGGCCTCTTGAAAAAACAAGCCGAATTATATTAGAAGTGGTTTCAAAGCCGCGTTTTGACGGGTTTTAGTAACTTCTAGAATACTTAGCACTGAGTGATTACTGACTAAACTCAATGAATACCTTAAGTTTACGTATGTCAACATAAGTTGTCCAGTGTTCGATTTCTAGGTCCGTAAAATATTATTCGGTTTTTCTGTCTGGTATTTCTCATTAAATATTACTAGCCCTAGCAGCAAAGGTTTGCTGTGCGATAAGTTCATTTGGAGTTAAGCTCGCCTTTGTACATGAATTTTATGTTTACTTTGTTATTAATATGTTGCTTTGACTTACTTGACTTAATGTCCTTTGTCCTGGATGGGTCAGAGGGCGTCTACAGTAGTCTTCCATAGCGATCGGTCTTGTCCTTCGCATCACGCCGCTCCGCGCTATTCCGATGCTCGTCGCTTCTGCCAACACGGTGCGACGCCAGGTTTAACGGGGATGGCCACGCTTTCTTTTGCCTTGAGGATTCGAATACAACTCCAAAATTTCTAAGTGTTGCTTTGGTGTACAATAAAGAATTAGCTGCCTGGTGACTAGATTGATGCTCTACTGCCCAGTTGATGTCTACAGGCTTGCTCTCTTTTATAAACTTTTATTATTTATTTCCCGATGTCTGTCTGTAAATCTGGCAAGTTATATTTGACCTACTTCGCGGCGAATATAGGTGTGATTTTATGTGGAATGACTTGAACTAAAACTTGAGTCAAGTCGATACATAATAAATGGTGGCCTCCAGAATATTCCACTTAAACAATGTGAAGTTGAAAACTTTTAAAATAGTTTGTCCCGAATTCCCTGGTATTAAAATAGGGCTTTTTGTGAAGTTTATTTTAAAATATTAAATTAGCGAGGCCGTTTTGTAATCAAACACAAGTATTTCTGATGGTAATTGCGTAGTTAACAGACTTCAAATGGGAGGAGGTTCTCAATTCAACTTTTTTATTTTAGGTATCCCTAAACCTTTTACTAGATTTTTTTATTTGAAAGCTGGCGCTTCTCGAGTGGTCATTTGGCCATTTAAATTTAATCAAAGCCTGATCAAGAACTTCGGAGATATACAACAGAACTCTTCAATGACCAACTACAAAAAATGTCTCTCGGGATTGCTGCAATCGTATTTCTGTTTATTGTTTACGCAATTTCATAACATAACATCACGCCGGTACGCTCTAAAGAGGTACGCAGATGTTTCCATTTCACCCTGGTACACTCTCATTTCTCCGGTTATGTTAGTTTTATGATATTCGCAAAATTTTGATCATTATGGGTTCCTTAATATACCGTACTTTACTACTAAACTTGCTTATTTTATACCATAACTAAAAGGTAAAAAATAAAAAAAAAAATTAAAAATATACAACTAGCCGTTTAGACGTGATTCTCATTTCAAAATACTGCTACTGAGGGGTATCTGCGCCTTAAAGATCGAAATACGACTGTTACTATTTAGAATCGAGCTACTCGTTTATGAATAACCACCAAACTAATAAATAATATCATAACTTACCACACCGTTCTAATCTTATCCCTTTACTTAAACCTTCTTTACTTAACAAACATATTCCTAGATCATACAACATAACTTAAAATCTAATCCTGACTTAACTACAAGGATTCATTTAGGAAAGCTTCAAACTTATGTTTATCAAGTTAGGTAAGAAATAACGTTTATTGGTTACTCGGTCGGCTTACTTGCATAAGCTGGGGATTTGGAGGATTAGGAAATGGAATTTTAGATTAGAGTTTATAGATATACATGTGGAGAAGTCTGTATGTAATTGTCAGGAAAAGCCATTATTGCATGGATCCTTTTCAGGCTAGGAGTTATACAAACGAACTTCTTTGCTTGTATGTCTGGTCACTATGTAACTAATCACGTTAAGTATTGGTGAATAACGTGAAGGACATTCCACCAAGCACCTTATTTGATTTACAGGAACAATCGGTAAGTCTCACTGTATATCTCCTTAAGTTATATCACCAATTCACAACTAAATCAAACCCGCCATCCTCTTCCTCGATTTCTTAGTTCATCGTCTCTTGTTCGCGCCAAAAACTAGTGCTTAGTGTTACGTCAAGTTGACATCTGTCAGAGTCATTCGAAACGATATCTCTCTTCAGAACGAAATCTTTAGAAATGCCGGCATACATATATAATGCAGTAACAAAATAATAGTTTTGCTGTGTCTTTAATTTAAGTATTCATATACCATACCCTTTGTTAATTTATTATTATTAAAAGTTTAAAGCACTTTATATCCTGAAACACAGGTTCAACCTAGTTCAGGCAAATAAGAAACTGTCTTCTTTTATATTTTATTGTAAAATGTGCCTTATGTTATAAATAAACGATATTATTATAATCATAATATCAAGCCTGTAGGAAGTTAAAGGGAAAGCAGAATGTATTCGGCAATCCACATGGGATACCAGTTTCTTGTTGTTTAGTACCATGCATAAATCTAGACTCATCAAAGTAGCTGCTACTGATTTTTTTCTAGTAAAAATAAATCCGTGTATTGAACCCAGTTCGACTACTAGTTCAAGGAAGCATTCATACAAGCTCATTATATACTTGTAGGTATGTAATTCTATAGGGTATGTCCTTCCACCCGGGCGAAGGACAAACAGTGATATAATTAGTGGTGTCCTTGATAATGGTTAGTACTCTAACTGCCGCACGTGTAAGACGTATATGTATCGTTAAATAATGATGAGGATCATGATTCTAATATCTCTCTTGTTTTTATCATTGATTGTCGCTAAAATGAGATTTCAACTTTAATGTTTTAAGTAAGTATAGTTAGTACAACTCATCTGGGCGCGAGGTGCTAGGTATGCGTGCGCTTAATAATTATGTATTTGTATGGTGGTGACTCGGCAGTCATCGTCCGAGCAAACAAGCACCCATACATGCTTACCCACACATAAAGCCGCGGGCAAAGATTAGTTGAACTATTTATACGAACTGGCCTTTACATATATGAACGAAAGGAGTAGTATGTCGGTAGGATCCTAGTATGTGGTGTTCTGTAGTTCTTGCTTCCATCCAGCCATCCATCCACATCCCGACTTCGCCCACTGCTGAGCATAGGCCTCTCTCTGCTTGTACCAATCACCACGTTCCCGTGCCAACCTCATCCGGGTTCTACCCGCAAAGGCAACAATGTCATCTGCCCATCTCGCCGCTGGACGACCAATACTTCCTTAGTTTTTGCTTACCCCATAGGAAATAGTAAATACCTATCAGGTTATATTGTTCATCGTGATATAGAAAGAGGCGCACATGTATGAGTGTCATAATTAATGCTCTACGCAGGCTCTGCGCTTTGAGGAATACAGATCTGATTTGATGTGTTATATGCTATAGGATATTCCTAGAATATTCTATCAGGAAGCAAACTAGAGCAGTTATTAAGCGGATTGAACAGTGTAGTACGGAAATTATTCGATCGGTTTACAGATTGAAACTATAAGCCTTTGCTCCGGCGAATTATAAACTAGACGTGGTTGAGTCTGTATAAGTTATTAATACGATCATAGTGCTTATGTTGAAATCAGGCCTTTTTTTCCTCCATATTTAAAGTAATTTTCTCAACTCAATCAAATTGAGCAGAGGCTTTAAACAAAGCGGCATTCTAATAGTGATGGTCAAAATGACAAATCTAAGGGGTTCAATCAATATTTCATTTATTTTCTCTTTACAATTGTGGCCTTAAAATTAACTCTTTACAATCAATGCTTAATCTGTAATACACCATTGCAAGAGACTGGTGCCTGAAGTAGGTTTTTCAAAAACAGGTCACCAGGCCCCCACAAAAAATTTAGTTCAGTTGTAGATATACGCTAGTGATATTACGAAAATTAACAAAATACAATGAGATAAGCACTATGTATAAAAATTACAGAAGTGACGGTTAATGCGAATTGTGTAATTTGTTATGTTGTGAAGTGTCGAGTATATGAATTTTAAAATGTGTGAGAGCGAGTATAAAGTGTAGATCGGCTTTTTAGGCAGGGGATATTAGAGAACATTATTTCAGAACAGTTAACAGATTCTCTGTTTTTTGGTAATCCCCTTGATTACCAAAAAACGGAAATAATAAGATTTTTTTTTACTGTTTTGATACAATTAGATTTAGTTTTAGGTTGTTCACACGATATTTCGATAGCGGTTGGCACATACATTATTGACGTTTTTAAAATCACCATCGCGACGTTTTTATATCGCTGTCATGGCGACTAAGTCTATTAAAGTGTAGGAAGTTGCCTTCAAAGGGACTGAGAATAGGTCTTTGTCTTAAATGGATATATGCAATTATGCATCCCTGCCAACCTGCAGAATCTTTCGGGGAATACATTATGTTATGATATTCTATGTATTTATGAAGGTGTATGTCCTCTAGTATACTATCAATGAATAAAATCACAACACCACTCAAATTCTTCAAAACAGTTTCCTTTAATCAAGTACCCACCATTTATCAAGTCGACTTCATTTAGAAGACGTTCACGTCCTCAGAAGGAAACTGTACTAAGATGCTATTTATACGCGAGAGGGGGGTAAGAGAGGCTGTATAAGAAAGGGGGGGGGATGGTGAATTTGCAGCCTCAGTTTACGAGATTACGTTTTGAGTATACAGCCGAAAGACTGGGATGGAACATGGATGTAGGGTTGCTAGAAGGCGTAACTTGAAATACAGGGTTGTACTTCTTTTTGCCGCAGGTTTGTTCCCGTGGTGTAATCTATTGTAACAGTGCATTTTCCGGGATACAAAAGAGCCTATGACACTCAACGATAGTGTTACATTTTATGAGAGAGTGAATTTTGGGAATCATATCAGTACTTTTTATTATTCTCATCTACTCTATTCTAAGGTACCTTTTACACGCATACAGATTTTAACTCTTTATAATATTAGTTTAGGTTAAAAACAGTGAGCAGTAGTTTTGTCTTTGTGTATACAACGTGAAATATAAAACATTGAACTAGATGTGCTGAATTTGATCGTAAATTCTCAATCAAGCTATTTAATTAAATAATTGTTCAGTTGAGTAAATATTCAGTTGAATTATTTAAATAACTCAATTAAAAGATATTTATGTGTATGTTTTGAATTAATTCATTTTATGTGCTGCATGGAAAACATCTGTGTTTTTAAAACACAAACACGGCTGTTGCAAAAACAGTGGTCCGTTGACATAATTTTTAATCTTACTAATATTATAAATGTGAAAGTTTGGATGGATGTATGTTTGTTACTCAAACACCCCAGAACGGCTGAACAGTTCTGGATGAAATTCGGCACAGAGATAGATTATAGACTGGAATAGCACATATGCTACCTTTCTTCAAAATCAAAATCATTTTTTTTATTTCACATAGGCCTACATGGGCACGTGCACCCCAGTATAATGTTCCTTTGGGATAAAAAAAAAACACTTTTCAAGCAGGCGAAGCCGCTGGCAGAAGCTAGTTATCAATATACTTTCAACTTTTATTTGGTCCTGGATTTGATTCCTGGCTCGGGTAAAGTGTTATTAGTATTCCAACTGGAATTTCTCAGAACCAGCTTGGAATCTGGATTTGTTTTCGGTAAATGACAGTAGATCAGTGTGTGCCAAATAGTTTATTTTGCACACACTGATAAACACAATGTAGGTACAAATAAAAGGGAGCTTATTTTTAAAAACAACCCAACCCAGTATATTCGCCCCCTATTACATGGGGCTTAGACTTAAATGGCGAAATGTGAGTGCACTTACCTTCGGGGAATACAGGCGTGATGTTATGAATAACATAGAATAGAATAGAATAATTTATAAAAAAGTAAGAAAGTTCACAAAAATGTACATTAGGTGTAGTAGTATAATTTCTATAACAATGTTATAAATAGTGCTTATAATTATGTAAAATATTTTATATCAACTGCAAGATTATAAACAAGAATTTCTATTTTTGGTATTTACACTCAACTACGCACAACCACAATGCTTAACCACGCTCCCACTTCCAGTAACCCACACATCTTTGATCTAAAAGCCCTAAGTATGTACACGCTGGCTTTATTAAATTTTAGACACTTCTTCAGCCGCTGTTGTAGAAACTTCCAGCGGATTATGTGCTTGTAATAAACTTAGTTCTTATAACATGTATCGAAATCTGTAGAGTTCTGAACAAGTGTGTTCGTGGAATGTTCGTTATTGGCACGAGAAAGTTTGTTAGAAAGGTGTAAGTCTGATAATGCGTTTGCCGTTATTATCATAATTAAAGGTTAATAATGCTTCTTTGGTATCATTAAAGTTTCTTTGCTGTCAAATCTCATGCTTAGTATGCTTATTTAATAATGATTACTGGTGTATTTTCCTTTATCAATGTTCAATACTTACTATATTACATTTTTTAATATAAAAAAACACATTTAAAACATTAATCTCATTGGTATTATTGTTTTGATGAGTCATACATAGACCTTATAGGTGATGTTCTTCAGAAAGGCCAGGTGTGCAGTACTCAGAACCGGCGTGTGTGTATGACTAGATGTATGAATGTGAGTGAAGCAAAAGAAGTATGTAAGGATCTTAGCAGGTAGCGTTCTGTAGTTTCTGCCTACCCCCATGGGAAAAGGCGTGACTATATGTATGTATGTATGAGTCATAGAGGCAGAAAAGCTAAAAAAGCACAAAAGCTAAAAACACAAATACAATGTGTATTTGTGTTTTAAGAATGAATTAATTTTGAAAATGAATGGAATTTTACTTGTAAAAGTAATAATAGTATAGCAAAGATATGCCACCGTATCTAAATTTGTTCTCCAATTATTATCCTAGGCTGATAAAAATTTTCGTCGCGGATAAATTTGAAAGAGAGTTACCGCGACCCTGGTACAAGCAACTGAAGGAAGGTCTAGTGAAATCACAAAAAAAAAAGGCTGATAAAATTTTCTTTTTCTAAAGCACCTTATAGGGTGTACCTCATTGTTGCAAAATTCATTACCGCGATGTACGGTACTGCGAAAGTTTACTATTGCGACGTTCGTTGTTGAGAAAGTTCTTAACTGCGATGTACGTTACTGCGAAAGTTTACTATTGCGAAGTACGTTGTCACGTAAGTTCTTTACTGCGATGTACGTTACTGCGAAAGTTTACCATTGCGACGTACACTGTCGCGAAAGTTCTTTAATGTGACGATTGCAGTTTCGATAACACGCTACTGCGATATAGGATATCGGAAGGGTTGCTGATACTAGTGATAGAAGAAATATTATATTGTTGGACATGACTAACAAATCAGCAAAAATGGTATAAAAGATAATAATAATAAAATAAACATAAACGAAATTCATGTACCTATCTAAATAGACTTGTAAGCAAAATTCATGTAGGTCATGGTCACCTACATGAATTTTGCTTTTGTTGATTTTGCTTTTCTAAGTATATAGCACACTAAATACTTAATCTACAATACCTGGGCGACCGAGCTCCACTCGGGTGAAAACAGAGAAAACGATTTTTTCTAAAAATGAAACCTAGCTAGATCGATTTATTGCTCCCGAAAGGCCCTGTATACTAAATTTCATGAAAACCGTTGGCGCCGTTTCCGAGATTCAGATTATACAAGTTACATATGCAAGAATTGCTCGTTTAAAGGTATCTACATAAATAAGAGATAAAAACGTGTAGTTTTCTCTCTGCCGGCTACTGTATCTACGTCGTACAATAGAAAATTGAAAAAAAGATTTTGTTCATTTGTTAGCAATGTCCAAGAATACAATATTTCCTCTATCACCAGTATCAGCAACCCTCCTAGATGACCTAAATCACAATAGCGTGTTATTGAAACTGCAATCGTCACAGTAAATAACTTTCGCGACAGCGTACGTCGCAATGGTGAACATTCGCAGGAACGTAAATCGCAGTAAACAACTTTCGTGAGTTACTTCGTAATGGTAAACTTTCGCAGTTACGTACATCACAGTTAAGAACTTTCGCAACAACGAACGTCGCAATAGTAAACTTTCGCAGTAACGTACATCGCAGTTAAGAACTTTCACAACAACGAACGTCGCAATAGTAAACTTTCGCAGTACCGTACATCGCGGTAATGAACTTCGCAACAATGGGGTACACCCCACCTTATCGCACGGCCAATTCGCTCCTCCATCGAACTCCGCGTCACACTTCCAGTCGTTCAGATGGCTCTTTCTCTGTTACCACAGTGCATCTCTGCAACTCTCTCCCGCACTCACTATGCGATAGCCCATCTCTCAATTTCTTTAAGAGGAAAATTAAGGAGCATTTTCTATCAACACAATAAATAATAAAAACAGATATATAATATATAATTATATTTATGATGTTAGGTCTTTTATGTATTATTATTATAATTACATTTAATTAGTATATAACTGTTATACAGTGGATTACTGCCCTCTATTATGATCTCTATCACTCAAAGGTTTGCTGGAAGAAAACTACATTTCGAGTTAAGTTCGCCTTTGTACACGAATATTGTGTTCACGTTGTGTAAATGTATTGTTTTGGTGTACAATAAAGAATTTAAAATAAGAATTATGTAGTATTTGCGGCCTGACCTGGTGAAGGTTGTGGGGATTCGCTGGATGCGAGACGTACGGGACCGATCAATTTGGCAAATCTTGGGGGAGGCCTATATCCAGCCGTGGACGTCTTTCGGCTGATATGATGATGATGATAATATTTGCGGTATAAACAAAATAACATTCTGTTAGCGATGACAATAATCAAAGAGTTCAAAAATTTATATACACTGGCAAAATGCCACGTGGTGAATTCTTAAACAGTTTTAACTTTTCTCAATCTTTACCACTTTTAATACTTTTCGTAAAGCCCAATGTCGTTTCCTCCATAATTCCGCTGCGAAACAGCATAAATGAGCTCTAGTTTGGAGGATAACGGAGCTGATAAAATTACCGGCACATTACACCTCCATTTCATATCTGAGGTTGGCAATACATCAGCAAATCCCTTGGTATTGCTGGTGTCTATGACCGACGATACCCTGATAACCACTTTACATTAGCTGGGCCATTTGCCAAACTATTGCGTATTGACAATGGACCATTGTCTTGTATTAGGTAGTGTACCTATGGGCAATAGTGCTTGATCATCTAGGGGCCTTGTTATCGTAATACATTAGATAAAATCTGAGAATAGCGCACACTGAGTGTTGTTTCTGTACAGGACTGGTACTTGCTTAGTTGGTGCTTGTTGTAGATACCCATATTGAAAATATGCCTTCCCCAAGTGTTGCCAAATCGACTTATGCTATGCTAGAACATGCACCACCGCAGTTATTTTCTGATTGACTTCGTTGCTGGATCGAAGACGTTAAATCTATTCACCTGGGTTCGTCGAGTTTCATTGAATCTGCACTTTTTTGGTGGTCGCCACTGTTAATTCTGGGCTTCAGCTGTAAGTTCAGCTCTATTTTATTGCTTATAGATCATGTACAAATTGGTTCAACTTGTACAAGGCCCGTATTGCAAGTTAGTTTGAAGGAATTCCACATCGATTTATCATCATCATCAGGGCATCAAGGCATCCTCTCTGTAAGAGAGGGAACGGGCCTTAATCCACCACGCGGGCCCAGTGTGGGTTGGAGGATGTAACTTCTTCAAATTTTTGGTTCTAGGACATGCCATTTCCTCACGATGTTTTCTTTCGCCGTTTTTAGAGATGTGGTGAAGAAATAATTTACATAAATTTAAGCGTCTTACAACGGCCACGACTTACAAGTTGTAGGTCGTAGGTTCGAAACCACGCAGGCGCATTACTTTGTGTAAATTATGCCCTTTTTCTTTGCCCATTCTCTCTCACAGAGAGGAGGCCTGTGTTCCAGCAGTAGGTACATTAAAAGGCTGTTGATGATGATGATGGAAGCCTGGGTGACCTACGACACGTAATTCGGGGCCGTTTCCATTGGGACACCACTATTTCCACATCAATTAATGTCAATAAATAACAATAACTTTGAATTTAATTTTTCGGGGTAATGTTGATGAGTTCTGTCATGACTGACAGAGGGGTTAATGTAGAGAAAAGTTTATGTAAGTGAGATTTCAGAATACGAAGGACAGGCTGCTCATTTGAAAGCAATGGTATCCATTCTCCATGAGGCTATAAAACGTTTTTAACAAAAAAATTATACCGTCTTCCAAAACAAAGCGAAAAGTAAATTTCTTTTCGGAAGTCGGTACCCATATTTTTCGTTTTTGACGCCGGCTTCCGAAAATAAATTTATTTTTCGCTTTGTTGTGGAAGTCGGTTTAATTTATTTTTCGCATTGTAGTTTTTTGTTTTGTGAGTCAGTTTATTCTTTTGTTAGAAAGTTTTGTTTAGTTTTGGTACCTTATATTACCATGAAATACGCATTATTAAGGATAACTTAAAAACGATTCGTCAGATCTTGATCAAATTTAAATGGGACCACATGAAAAGCATCAGCATTCAAATAAAATAAGAATTATAAAAATCAGTTTATAAATGGCGGAGTAATCGCGTAACAAACATACAAAAACACACAGTCGAAATGAAGAACTCTTCCTTTTTTAGGTTGGTTGAAAATGTAGCAATCTTTTGCACCTATCTTTTTACAATACCCACGGGGACACTCACCTTTTCCTACACACGGTCAACCAAAAATCTCAGTCCCATTATAGTGTTGCATCACGTGTGTAGTGTTCCACACTTGGCACGCTTAACACGCTCGGCACGGTCGGCACGCTACGTGTGTCGGAGACGTGACAGAGCGTGACCATATCGCTCTGCTTCTAACACGGTGTCATACAGTTAGACGGTGTAAGTGACAAGAGGCTCTAGACACACATTCTAACAAGAAAAGCGTCGGAATAGTGATTGACAAGCACTATCAAATAGATTTATAACTTTTATGGTGTACAATAAAGTATATTCTATTCTATTCTATCAAGATGTCACGCGGGCGCACGGATGGCGCAGTGGTTGAGCGATTGACTGCTGCGCTGCGTATCGCGGGTTCGATTCCCGCACGGAACAAATATTTTTACGATCTACAGATAGTTGTTCCGGCTCTGGGTGTGTGTTTTTATGTGAGTTTATATGTTTGTAAACGCACCCACGATACAGGAGAAATTCGTAGTGCGGGACAAAGTTCAAAAAAAAAATATGAAAAAAAACCCTTACATTTTGGTATTTCAACCATCGAGAATGACGCTTTGTCTAGAGCAGGGGTCACCGAATGGCGGACCACGGTCCGGATCCGGACCGCCGACGTATTCTGTGTGGACCTTAAGTAAACAGTACAATATAATTTACATATGTTACTTGAGTACCTACGTAATTTAGTAATTTATCCCGCACTTTGGCCTTACTGCAGATTAAACAACGGAAGAATCATGTTCATTGATATTGTATCAATTTTTATTACATACTAGCTGACCTATCTATCTACCTACCTACCCTAAAAACAAACTCTTCAGCTTTATAATATTGGTATAGATGTTGATAAAACTCCTTCGCAAATGAACAAATTTGATGATTACCATAAAAAAAGCTTATATTAAGCTTATAATCTTAAAAGATAGACATAAGGACTTTCTTTTAGAACTTTTAAAGAGGAACAATTCCATCATACATGATATTTGCGTAAATTAAACCGTTAACGCAGCGCACGCAACGGAAGCTCTCAAAAAGGAATATTTTGCGTTTTGTAACATTTTTCATTTATGCTCTGCTTCTATTGGTTGTAGCGTGATGTTTTATAGCCTATAACCTTCTTCGATAAATGGACTATCCAACACAAAAATATTTTTTCAATTCCAACCAGTAGTTCCTGAGATTAAAGCGTTCAAACAAACAAACTCTTCAGCTTTATAATATTAGTAGAGATTAGTATAGATTTTAGTTAATTATTTAAATTTTAAATAATTACATAAATACACGTGAAGATATAAAGGTCGGGGGGATGGGTGACAGGTGGCTTTGCGGACTGCGAATGAAAGTTATTGATGATCTAGTCTAGAGCCTTAGAACAATATTGACTCAGCCTAAAACCTTGAAGCTATTTACAATTTTATCTTCACAATAAACAAACTACAGGACATTCTCTCTCACAAACATTCATCAATCATCCTCTGACCTTAATCCCGTAACAAAAAGTCAGACTCACAGCAATCCAAGATGGCGGTGACAATAAACAAGCCCACTACTAGTACAATAGTTTCTGAGGAACGTAGTCAACAATGGAACGGACGTGGTGACATGAAATCTGAAGATAGAAGTAGTTCTTGTGAACGAGCTCATCCGGAAAAGCACGAAGTACATTAAGCTATGGTCGTATGACTTTTTCTGCTGTAAAGCAGCGTTGCTGTATTTCGGTTTGAAAAGTATTGTTGTCGTTATAATTACTATCACAAAAGACTTCAATTTGGGCTCATAGTCCGATGCTATAGCAATCTGACAGGACCAGAGACAGATTGGACGCAAGATCAACTGCACCGGATCTCGCTCCGTGGCATGACGTGCGTTCCAAGGCATGGGGTTTTACATCGCCAATTTCTGAACTCCAGGCAAGCAAGTGCACATTACCAAATAAAATAGCCAATAATAGTTAACAACACGATATGTTTTCGCCACTTTTGGATACTCCTTCAAAATGACTTGGATGTTTAAAAATATTTTGAGACTTTATGAATAGAATTTATGGCTAGAATTCCTTCTTAACTGAAATAGCATATGTAAATCAAAGAATATTTTACAAACAAAACTGTCCTTAAGGAGGTCCTGGCTCCGAGCGAGCGCACGGCCATTACTGCGTTAGCTTTATATATACGCCTTAACAATCGCAAGACTTCTTCATCATCAGAACTCCCAATAGTAAAGGTTTTTTGATGAAAACCAAAAGAAGAGAGACTTTTAATCAGATATACAATAAGACAAACCGACTTCAATACCTGTCCCCAAACAGACTACAGCTGACATAGTCAAATAATACACAAAAAATATTCTGCACAAAAAACATGACCTATTTTCCACATATCGGAAGCCTTCGCGAGTCGGTTCAGAACAATATTTACTTAAGTTAATGACTTCGGTGTCTGCCTTCCCTGCAAACACGATGGGTACATGATAAATAAACGTTATGATGGGGAACCGTATGTTTTAAGGCAACTATTGTTTTTGTTGAGTTTAAAGTTTAATTAATTATATTGTTTTGAGTTGGGAGTTTGAATAAAGTAGTTTATTTTTAACTGTGTGAAGAATAAGTAGGTCATTTCGTGAAACTAAAATAGATACCTTTAAGGCAAGTTGCCTATTAGGTAGGTTAGTTATGGACACCGATTTCCAAAAAGAAAGTTTTTTTTCACTTTGTAGTGCTTTTATTTGGAAGTCGGTAGTGTTTATTTGAAAAAAAAACGTTTTTTACTTTTTAGTTGTACCTAATAGGCAACTTGCCTTAAAGGTATCTATAATGCCTGAATAGGTTACCAGAATACCATGAATCTTGAACATAACCGGTGAAATGAGAGTGTACCAAGGTGAACTGTACACATCTGTGTACACCTTCAGAGCGTACTGGCGTGATGTTATGTTATGAAATGCTATAATCAATAAACAAGACATGCGATTGCAGCAATCCCGAGAGATTCGCCGTTATTTATTGAAGAGTTCTATTGTATATCGCCGAAGATCTTCATCAGATCTTCAGCAAATTTAAAATGGGTCCAATTTTGGAACAGTATGTCTTTCAAACAATAAAAGAATTTCCAAAATCGGTCCACAATTGACGGAATAATCGGTGGACATACATAAAAGAAACTTAAAGTCGAACATAGAACCACCTCCTTTTTAGGGTTCCGTACCCGAAGGGTAAAAACGGGACCCTATTACTAAAACTTCGCGGTCCGTCTGTCTGTCTGTCTGTCTGTCTAACACCAGGCTGTATCTCATAAACCGTGATAGCTAGACAGTTGAAATTTTCAGAGATGATGTATTTCTGTTGCCGCTATAACAACAAATACTAAAAACAGAATAAAATAAATAGTTAAGTGGGGCTCCTATACAACAAACGTGATTTTGTTGCCGTTTTTTGCGATAATGGTACGGAACCCTTCGTGCGCGAGTCCGACTCGCACTTGGCCAGTTTTTTCGGTTAGCAAATAGTAACACGTATTCTGAGAGAACTACTTCATCATCAGTAGACATACAGACATACAGCTCTTGCTCTTGTTTTTTTCTGATCAATACATTAAAGGATCCAAGACAGCTGAATGGTTTTCTAGCACTCCGACGGACTTCATTGACTCAACGCTTTTCTGGTGGTCACCACTGTTCATAGTGGCTTTTAATAGGCGCAGTGATTGGGAATAGTGTAGCGGGCTTGCTAAAACAAAAAGTCCTAAAATATAAAGAAATAACAAGTTACAAAATGTAACTATGCCCTAGTCAGCTCCAAAATGTCTACAGCTACACCGTATGACGTCAGTGACCGTAACTACGGCACTTAACGGACTACAAAGAGGCTACTTGCATATGCATCAGCTTGTATCGACCCTCACGATACATGTAAGTGGATACACTGTCATTCTTTATGCTGAAACTAGCCTGGAAACATTTTCCTAGGTTTTATTGTGACTTTTTGAAAAGACAAAAGAGGATTCTTCATTTGAAACTATTCTTACGTGACAAAGAAAAATTGTTACACTAATTTTATTATTCTTATGATAGTTTTCGATTTCTGTACCTAAAGCGTTTCTACCAGCCTCAGAAAGGTTCCCCTTTTATTTGCCCTATCCATTTGCGGCAAGCCCACCACTCTATTCCCATCCACTGTAACTTTTCAAACTGTCTACCCTCTCCCTATTATGTCGGCGTTCCAATCTACCCAGATGCAGTGATACTCCTTGAAAGACTAGTGTCAGATTTTTGTACTCAAAGAATTTAAAATTTCATCAAAAGCTTAACGTGCTTTCCGATGCACAAAGGAGTCTTGGTATGTGATTGATGGTCACCATCTACGTACCGACCTCAGCAATCGTTGCTCCTGATAACTTATAGGATAGGATAGATGGACCCGCCGATGGTCCCATTTGATCCATTGTGCGTCCAGGCCTCCTCTCTGTGAATAGGAATAGGCCGTAATCCACCACAAGGGCCTAGTGTGGGTTGGTGGTTGAATTTTTGGTTGTAAGACATGCCGGTTTCCTCATGTTTTCCTTCACCGTTTTGAGAGCAGTGGTGATGAAATAATTTACACAAAGTAAAACGCCTGCCCGAGTTTGAACCCACCTAAAAATTGTAAGTCACGGCCGTTACCACCTCCACTGCTCTAAACTTACAGCTATATAGACATTCTTTAAACAAAATCAAGCATTGCCACACCCATTAACAATGACGTCACCACCAGATTACCTCAATCCCGTACATTTAACCCTTCCCTGGACAGGCATAAACACCATTTTGTAACATCATGCAAATGTCGGGTTAAGCCCGTACCAAACGCACTGCCAAGAGTGTGCTCACGTTAGTGCTAAGTTATGGCGGCAAGTTATGGAAGACTTAAATACTGTCATATGTTATACTTAATGCTCGTGCTTAAGCTCGCTTGTTGTAAGTTTTAGACGGTCTTGCTTGTGAAGGGTAATAATATTGTGGGCTGCTTTTTGTACGTATCTTTTTGTGGAAATTAAGGCATCTTGTATTGTAGAAAGATAGATTTGGAAAGGGTAAGGAGAGGGCTATGCTCGGAGTATCCTTGCGTGATCGAATCAGTAATGTAGAAATCCGCAAGAGAACCAGGGTTACCGACATAGCCCGAAGAATTGCCAAAATTAAGTGGCAGTGGGCAAGGCACATTGCTCGCAGAACGGATGGCTGATGGGGTGGAAAAGTTCTGGAGTGCCGACCGCGTATCTGACAACGTTGCGTAGGAAGGCCTTCCACCAGGTGGACCGATGACCTGATTGCGGGGATCCGTTAATGTGGCGACGCTTGGGGAAGGCCTATTTCCAGCAGTGGACGTCTTACTGCTAATGTGATGCTCATCATCATCTACCATAGGAAATATTGTGTAACATCTGTTCAACCTCATCTCTACTATGCTGGTGTATGCCGGAAAGACTGAAGCTAGTCTAACCAAGAGATATCGTATTACACAGTTACTAGGTTGAGGAGATCAGATAGGTAGACGCACGCTGTCGGGATAAGAAGAGGAAGACGATGATGATGCTAGAAGATAAATTGAAGAAAAAATCCTTTAAAATTTCTTCACTTTGCTGAAAGTAATTTTGCTTCTTTTTAGCCATTACCATGGCTAAAAAGAAGTTGAAAATTTTAATTAAATAAGAAGGCCTTCCAAATGATAAATATTAATATTCACGAAACGACATAATAATAAATCCCGTAAACTATCCACCTAATATTATTGACCCAATAATTTCGGACTATTACTAAAACTGATATATTCACACTGAGTGAACTAAAGGATTAATTATAATACAGGGAGAGTTTTTCAAGAGGGGTGGAGGGCCAAATCCGCAAATACGAGGAATAGCGAAAAACACTCAAAGCAGTCACGGAACCGATTTTGATGAAAACTAAAACTGCATCTTTGAATTTTTTTATAAAACCGGCCAACTGCGTGTCGGACTTCGCACGTTTAAGGTTCCGTATCAAACTGCAGAATTAAGTTGGTTGTAATAGAAAAATGAGGGAATTTCAAAGAAAAATCCTGATTTATCAATATATTGGTATTTGTTAGAAAAATATACGTTATAATAAACATTATCACAAAATTTGAAGTTCATAGATCATTTTGAATATAAAAAAAAAATATTCAGAACTACAAACTTTGGTGGCTTCTCATACCTTTGATTTACAAAATTTTAAAACATAAATTACCGTATTGATTTACGCAACGAGCTCTTAAACAACGATACCCAAACTCGATCGGTCAAATTTTTTTTCACGTTCCCTGTAACTGTATTGGAGCCCCCCTTAAAAACATTAAATAATATTTTTTGACAATTTGCATGGCTTTGGGTCATCAAGATGCCTATACTGTGAAAATTTGTAGACTATAGCTTCAACCGTTTGGCTGTAAAACCCGTGTGACAGACGAAGGACAGTCACAGATTAGACAGTCGACGAAAACGTTAGTGACAGCATTAAGGTCCAAACGGAGCCCCCGTTTGGACCCTTCGAGTACGAAACCCTATCATCAATATTTCTAGCAGAAATCAAAACCGTTGATTTAAAAAAAAACACGGGCTGTATTATTACACCATTCGATCGTGACGCCAATAAGGAACAAATTTTGGCAGTTATGACATAATATATGGCAAAGTTAAAGAACTCATTTTTAACAAAATACTTGTTTATTTTTCTTACAAGTAAAAAACTAACGTTATTCCTCATAGTTTTGGATTTGACCATCAACGCCCACTCGGAAAACGCCCCTTGTATATCTGTGTAAGGGATTAGTTAAAATATATATATCTATGAAATCTATTCTAAGTGCTATGAAATTAATATCCCATTTGGGATTAGCACTGGTTCGCTTACAAATTGCTACCTGAGCTGGTTCGTTGTATCTTTAATGAAATATACTACATATATGAATATATTGCTATTGGTATGGAACACCCTTTTTGCTTATAGGCCTTGTTTGTTCTGTCTCCTGCTTGATATGGAGGGAAGTGGAAATTTGGTTTTTTTCTGCTCCTCCGTTATTCTTTTCTGATTAGTTTCTTTGCGTGATCCAATACAGTTATATTCATTCGCCGGGACTTCATTGAGCTTCATTGCTTCGGCGCTTTTCTGGTGGTCGCCACTCTTGATTCTGGCTTTCAGGAGTTGCAGTGGTTTGGTAATAGTGCGGTGGGATTGTCCCTTGTTGGTATGGAAATAAAGGATTTTGAGTTGTTAAATTAGATGGAAAGAGGTACAAACATGGTTTTCGTTGTTTATCTCTGGGTTAAAAACAAGGGCCAGATTTTGCTTATAGCAAATGAGAGCTTGTTTTACTAGCTTGTAACTTAGTTAACTCAAGGAATATAATTGAGGCTCCCTAGATTTTATGCATAAAGAGGGTTTCCATTTACCCCGTTTCTCAGAGAACCAATTTAAAATGACGTAATGTATACAGAGAGACTTGCAAAGAAATTCGAATGTTTGTATTATTAAGGAGGCTATTGTGTTAAAAAGTCCCAAATCTTAATTATTATTTTTTATATTTTTTCAGTAACATTTCAATTAGAAATTTCTCACATATCCAAGGCCTCTTTAACCAGGTTTCACTGCACATATTTTTACTGTCAACTAATTGTATATTTGTTATTAAATTGTTATAAATACTGAGAAAATGCAGCCTTCTCTTTCTCTCTAAATAAGCGTTGTCAAAGACTATACAAATACACCTTATACTCCTATATAAAACTCTTTCACTGCAGTGACGAGACCTTTACTCCTCCCCTACGTATCCCAAACGACCCAACGTATCCCCTAACTCAACAGTAATAATAATAATAATATTATTACATATTGCCTCTACAATAAAATATGAACACACATAAAATAAACCCCGAAACCTATACCAGCGGTAACTCAACGAAAAATACATTCAAAACTGATGCGAAAAACGCATTACAAGCAACCAAAATAACTTATATCTCGATTCCGCGACGATGCGACAAAAAACTGCGACAAATCGCTACTCCGCGCGACTATTCCCCAGAGTGGGTGATTTCTCACGCAGATTGCCCGTCGCCTATGATGTGTAGTACGGAAATAGCTGCTTCTAATAATAGATGGTACTCTAGACTTTGAGAATATAATGTGACTAAGAAATATGTGACTGCTGGAACTGAAGATTTTTTTAAAAAAGGAAAGACTGAACTGATTTAGAAGGTCTTTGAAGAGGCTGCTATAGATATTTCATTTCTTGGGTGGGTTTCTTTTATTGTATAATTTATGTCAGTAAGGCCGTCCCAGAAAGAGATGGTGAGGTGATTTGGACGCGACCATGACGGCTAGTTCGAGACGAAAATAAGAAGTATATCTAGAAAGATAGAGGTAAATTACATTGCTACGAAAAGGTAACATAAAAAAAAAATTATGTTAGTAAAATGGGCACAGACACTTGGCAATTATGGTTTTCGGTAATATTCACGCCACTTCGGCAAGACATTGTTTCCTTTGAAAATGCAAATTTATCAACGTGACGTCAATTTAACGTTGACGTCAATTTAACAACTGTCAAGTGTTTTGACAGGTGTCTGTGCCTGACAAAGACCTTATACTTCTTACTACTAGACTGTGCACTATGGCGCAAAAACCGGTCCGAGCGAGAGGGCTCCCTTTGGTAGTGTGTCTCTTTCTAATGAGATGACCATGACCAAACAGAACACGGGACAAATTGATTGTAAAAACTATAGTTTAAATATTCCGATATGTTGATGCTACCTAACTGCGCTACTTAAACATACCTAATTTATAGTTAATGAAAAAAAATAGTTTTATATTTTTTGGTATCTACATCAATAACCGTATGGTGTCGGGCGTAAAGAATTTCACCATCCCATGTTTGCCCGTGGGTGTCGTAAGAGGCGACTAAGGGAAAAACCAGAGAATGGGCAGCAGCGTTCTCTGTGCATTTGTAACAACCATACTGCGATCGCCAACCCGCCTGCAAAGCACTCCCCATGAATAGCACAAATAAAACATAGGCCCTTTTGCCCGGCAGTATGTACCCTCGACTACGGTAGCGGTCGAGGTTACGGTATGGCAAGGGGTGCTAAGAATCCCGGACGAGATCCGGCTACCCTAACAAATACCGATGACTGGACCTGGCAACGTACAACACGCGCACACTCCGGATCGACGAAAATATCACCGAACTCGAAGAGGAATTGAGCGGTTATCTGAAGTTCGAAGAGAGTCCTCCCCGACTCAATAATCCTCAAATCCCAAGTCTCTTCAAGTTTCATTCTTCAAGACCATCATATATATTGGAACAAAAAGCTCTCTGATCCTACTCTCAAGCTCATGAAGTAGAGGCGTTAGATGACCCTGCAGTCTTCTGACGGTGCTTCGAAATACTGGCAGCTAAATATACCTCAAAGGATCTCTATGATTTCACATATATTCCAGTTGCGTAGACAGTTGAGAAATAAAACTACACCAATTGTATTCCACTAGGAATTTATTTGTAAATAATATTAACAGCCGCTGAATTTCACTCGAATAAAGTCCGCCAAAAAATCCGCAAACCACCATCCTACATTTAGTATTACCAGGCCCAAACATTTAAAAGTACTAGTTACTCTTACTCAGTATGAATGATATTTTTTAAAAATACAACGAATTGATTAAATATAAGAACTGTAGAAATATTTATATACTTTTCTAGAAATATTTAAATAAGTGTCAAAGTCTATGAATTGTTCGTTTTGGTGTAAAATAAAAAGAAACATATAATATTTTCTACCATTTCTACCAAACCCAATGATTAGTTGTGCTGGCAATAGGTCAGACAAGGACAAACTACCAGCGGAAACCCTCTCGCCAGGACCGCTTTTGGTTAGCTACCGCTTATAAGGAAATAGCTAACCTAGGTGTATGATGATAGATTTCATTTTAGCTAAACAAAAATTTTTGGTATACAGTCTAGTAGTAAGAAATACGTATAAGGTCTTTGGTGCCTGACGTCCCTGTGCTGCCACCTAGTGATTTTTTTTTCAAGTAAATTGTTACTGGAAGCAAAATAGTGATGCCATCTTTCATCATCATTATTTCAGCCGAAAGACGTCCACTGCTGGACATAGGTGTCCCAAGCATCGCCACATTGACCGATCTCGTGCGATTCGCACGAGCGGTTCCCTGCAATTTTAACCATGTCATGTTTTTATTTGGCATCACCTGTAAAAAGAATTTCACTCGCTTCTACATAAACCAAAATTCAAGTTTCACGCGGTGTCAATTTTTCGCAGATATGCCTCAAAAAGTTTCGATCTACAACGGAGGTTCCAACAAACTATTTCGAAACCCACCTCCTACCTACCAAATTCCTGTTTCCTGTGTAACCGTTTAAAAATTTCAAATTCCAAAAAAGTATATTCGTTGCACAACGGTGTACTGTCCAGTCGCTTCCCCGAATAACTCGGGGTACATGAAAGTTTCACCAACAATGCCTCGAACTAGATGTTAGATGCAGTCAAAAATGGCGGCCAAAGTTCAGGACATGTCCGCTTGCTTTTAGCTGGTAATCGGTATTGACTGATGTTAGCTATTTTTGTTTTAGTTTATTGGAAGTTGGTATAGGTGCATTAGTTGTTGCAGCATCGAGTTTATTTTCGTGCTGGATATTAGGCCTGAATTCTCGAAAGGTTAGGCAGACTTGCACCTATAGTCGACACACAATTGCCGGTGATGTTAGGCCTCATGTTCAGAGGATCTCATGGCGACATGGAGAACCCAGGGCTGGGCACGCCACAATTGCTGTGATAAGACCCCTCTTTAAGGATTAGTTTGAGAGGCGTCACGGCGTTCTCACCTTCCACCTGACGCAGGTCCTCACCGGACACGGCTGTTTCGGTAGGTTCCTGTTCAGGATAAAGCGGGAGGAAACGCCCGGGTGTCACCATTGTGTAGAACGCACGGAGTCGACGGTGGAGCATACGGTGGAAGTTTGCCCCGCTTATGCGGAGCACCACTGTGTCCTCGTGGAGGCGATCGGCGGTGGTGAAGTCATGCAAGAGTTAACCAGCGTTCCCACCCAGATAAATAGGGTCCCCATATTTAGCAGTTGTGTTTGCCACCACCAGGGCAGTTTAGGATATTGCTGGATATTGGTATTTGTCTGCGGTCAGTAAGGTCTAAGGTTGTGTAAGGGCACATCTAGTTGAGTGACTTAGTTTCTTGAGACTAAACTAAAACTGAAACCTTATTCTTTTGTTCTTTGTAGGAATGGTTACACCTTTTCGATATTAAATATGAAATACAGCATTGCCATCCACTCTGCCTGCATAGCTTTCTGTCAATTATGATAGAATTTGGTAAAGAGTTGTACTGGACTTTGGAGAAACTACTTTGAATACGAGTATGTTCCCGATGCGGGCGAATCTGTTAGTAGAAGCCAGTTTTCGCAGCTTCTGTAGGAGGTACGTAACAAAAATCGACATCCATCACAATTTAAAACGCTTTACAACCATTTATAGTCTAAAAATCTATCAGATCGAGTTAAATCGTCGATTGACGGTGCGCTAACGACTCCCGACGCTATGTGACGTCACT
Organism: Orthosia cruda; assembly: GCA_964057195.1. Lineage (NCBI taxonomy): Eukaryota > Metazoa > Arthropoda > Insecta > Lepidoptera > Noctuidae > Orthosia > Orthosia cruda. Next base: position 39,166,020 of record OZ059839.1, on the reverse strand, counting down.
GACGCGCTTTGTCGTCAATTTGTCGAAAATGACGGAAAAATGCGACGCGATGCACGTCGAGCCGAGTTAATTTAGTGACGGGGTTTAGTGCTTTTGGAAAGAGACTGAATAGTGGCTTATCAACTCATGTGGAACAGGAAAGGGAAACACATCAGAGTTAGTCTGGCTTGAAAATGCCTCCATAATTATTTTAAGTAGATTGTTCTCTGCATAGGTTTAACAAATTCATCTAACCTTATTTTTTTGCGTGGAGAAATGCTTCTGCATATTGCACTACCACAGGGAGATAGTTCAGATATGTGGGACTCCAATCCACTCAAACTCCACGGATTCCTCCTGTGCCGCTTATGGAGGGAAAACGGGCACGCCTTCACCGCGAACCCGCCGCGGCTGTCCGTCACCGGACTCTTCTTTGGGGAGTACCCCTCATCACCAGCGCACCAGAACACACTGTACGCCGTGACCACCCCAGAGACCAAACCAGCACATTGGCGCCAGACGACCCCGTGTATGGCAGCCTTGATCCCCTTGTGACGGGTCAACGTAAATGGCCCCGCCATCTACTATATTTCGGCCACAGGGGATAGACTCTAATAAAACTTTATCCTACCAGTATTTAGCAACCTGTAAAGCAGTATAATTGGCCTTGTTTAAATCCTGAAATGCATTCATGTGCTTGTCCTGCACGATGCTCTACACGACGCAATTGGTGAAGGAAAGTTGTTTCCACGCAGACCGAGGCATCACGACTCTCAGTAATGAGGAATATGATGTTTTGGGGCAGTCCTGAAAGATGCAGGTTTTGTCCACGACGGGCAGCAAATTCGGTGTCGCATATCCAGTGAAGCGGCTCCACACTGGCACTGTGTTTGATGGTTCCATTTGGTCAGATTATTTTGTATATTACAGATTATTGGGTAAAAGTTATAGATTGAGTGTTTTTTTTTATTAGATTAGTCTTTTCTGTTTCTGCATTTCGTGACAATGCGATGAGTGTGATTTCTGTGGCAATATTCTATTCTTTCTTTCACTTATAGAAAGCTATAATATTACCGTTGTATCACCGAATTCCAAAAAAGACACATTTCCTGTAGGATAGCTAGTCTAGGTTTTACCCATTTTTTTGTGATTAAAGGGAGGCCCATGAAACACAAACTGTCACCATCCCGACACAGAACACAATAAATCACCCACACTGCCGGATGCCGAACTCATCAGCGTAATGATACATCCAAAAAATAATTCCATGACGTGGACATATCGTTAGTTTTGAGTGATGACTTGTTTTTTGTGTTTGCGGATGCTGTCTTAATTTGTCTTGTGGCGACCTGTGGTAGCCTACTTAGGTGCGCTACGATATTCGGTAATCCGAAAAAGTAGGAAGGAGAGAGTTTTTGTGATGTTTGTTTTTTGTATACAACAAGTTTAAAGGTAAATTAGCGATCATTGCCACCTAATGGTCAGGGGGCAAATCCGCAACCTTGGGGCCTTTACTAGGCACTTTGGAACCAACGACATGCTCATGAAGATGGCTCTAACCATGGACACACATGTGCAGGTTGGGTGTGGAACATACGGAACGCATGGAGCACCTTCGATGCAATGGCTGGAAATCGAATGAGTTTCCTAGGGGTTGGAAATCCAAAACCAGAAGACTATAGGCTCATATCTCCTAGTCTCGTTGTAAAACTCATGAAGAGAATTTTCAACGAGATTGGGGAGGAGTGGGTTATTTAGGGGATCACAATAGATCCCGATGAGTCGAAGTGTCCGAGTTATTCCTCGGCCCCTCCACAAGATAAGATAAGATTGCCACCTTATGAACGTCTATAATACCAGAAACGGCACAGATACGTTACCATTCCATAAGCAAAGTCTTATGTCATGTGTGGCGTTTGTAAAAAATATTGAAACCTTATCACAGGATTATATCTCGGCTCCACACGTTGGCCCCAGCGCTCGTACCAACGTTGGTCGGTTAATTGGTGAGGCGTACACACGTTGACTATTAAACTAGTTCTTTCTCGTCAGAGCCCATGTGAAGATGTCCGATACGGAAATTGCTGTAAGCGCTTTTATAGTACTAAGTGCATATTATGATTTATATTTGTTACTGAATAAAAAGAAAAGCACGTCAAAGAAGATAGTGGATGACAGACATCATAAAACACAGAAACACTCGATGCGTGTTGCAACAGGACTGAGCAACCAACGTGTGGACGGATCGCGATCGTTGGCACAGATTCCTTTGATAAAACCGACACGCGCCGGCCAACTACCAACGCTCGCCCCAATGTTGGCGCAAACGCAATTTTCTAGATCCACACGTTGGACGAGTGTCATTGGGACCTTTGTTGGGGTCAACGTGTGGAGCCGGCGTAAATAACAAAGGGTTCAAGGGGTTTCCAATATCAACCCGGAGCCACCATCTATTTCTGTTGAGTGTGTCTCCGAATTACCGTTACCTAAATAAATAATAACAATTGTGTTATTCAAAAAACTAAACATTTACAAAGATCAGCAATCAAAACAGCTTTGTTAGAAAACATAGATAAAGAGAATCGTTAGTGCCTGTACCAATGAAAACATTGTATTTCATGCACCAGAAATAGGACCTAAACTTACGTAGCGACGTTATGTTAACTAACAGTATTTAAACTAAAACCCTAAATCAGAATTAAACAAATCACCATAGTTATTAAACACCAGACTTACGCCCATCAATCACCAGTCCCGACAGTGGGCATCGCAATAAGTCCCCGCTCGTTTCGGCACCCACTTGCCAACAACTCGTATTAATCATAACACTCTTCCTATTTAGCAAAGCCTTAGGAACTGTTGAGGCCTTAGAGGTAGCGGATAATATAATTCACTTACTCAAGATAACATGCGATCTTTAATTTACTTATTTATCGCTACTAGCAAGCAGCGCAAATGTAAAACTAGCAGTTTCAAAGTAAAACTTTGAAATTATTCTAAGGGAACATTCTTTCGGAATTTAAAATTAATAAGGTTCATAAAAACTTTTAGAATCAAAACCATTTATTTATGTACCCGCCTACATAACACTTAATCCACGCACAAGACCGTTCGATATGACAACACTTGAGGTAGGCATATGTCCAGCAGTGTACGTCTTTCGGCTGAAATGATGATCTAGCGTATACAAGGCAGCGGCTTGAAAGTAAAAGTGTGAAAATATCCCAAGGGAACATGCTTTCGAAATTAAAAATCAAGAAGGCTGCAAAAGAGTGGAACTCACTGCCTGCGTCTGTGTTTCCAAACGCATACAACCCGAAGTTAGAGTGAACAGGCTTCTTCTGGGTCAACTCACTCCATCGTCGACTTTGTCTCTGTCACCTATGACCTAGACTAGAGTCAAGAGCAAACCTATCATAAATAAATAAATAATAAGGCCCATATTTTTTTTTAGAATCAAATCTTTTATCATTTATTTATGTACACATAACACTTAATCCTGCTGGATGTAGGATGCACAAGACCGGTCGATATGGTGACTAGAGGTATGGATGGTCTTTCGGCTGAAATGAGCATGAGATAATGGCACTATCCTTTTCATCACCGTCTTCGTAATTCCAATCAACCTTCAAAGGCAACCTTCTTCCACTGACTACTGAGTGGAGGCCTCGTTATATTGGTGCATAACCAACCAAAAAATACCTCCATGTTTGCTACACTAAAAACCATTTTGCTCCTCCTGACGCAGTTGGATTACAATACCCACTTAAAAAGCCTTCCTCATCCCGCCAACTTCGCAGCCTCCGCCCTAAAGATGCAAAGAACAGATTTATGTGCCCAGATTAGCTGCAAATTAAAAAGTTGCGAGAACTCCAGAACTCGGCACTCGGAAGTGAAAAACTTTGGAAACGTTTGATAAAAGTATTTCTGTGTTTATTTATGGCTCAGAACGAATGGGTGGCCCCTTTTTAATAAATTTATGTAACTGTAGGAGAAAGGGCAATGATGAAGATAGGAATTTTCCCATTAACTGGAATGGAGTGGAATTTTGGTAGAGGTCTGATAAGCAGTCGTTTTTGGAAAATACTGGTGATCAGCTGCATTCGGATATAATGGAAGCCGATCTCACCAAATTTTATTTGTTTATTTATTATTAAGGCACTCCAGCGAATTGTTCACAATAAAATTTATATGGAACTTTTCACTTATAGGTGTGCACAGCACTAGCAGTTTAAGTTTACTTTATATAATGTCAAATAAAAATCGAAATAATAAAAAAATATATATTAATATGATAATTGAGAATAATAAAGGATAAATTACAAACAATCAATAAATAATAATATACAAAACATAGAATTAATCAATAATAATTAGGAACAGTAGAAAGCAGTGGTGGCCCAGTGGTTACGGTCCCGACTTACGAGTTGTAGGCTGTGGGTTCGAACCCGAGCAGGCGCTTTACTTTGTGTAATTTATTTCATCACCACTGCTCTCAAAACGGTGAAGGAAAACATCGTGAGGAACCTAGAACCTCCATCCTAGAACCAAACATTCAAAGACATGTGACATCTACCAATCCGCACTGGGCCCGCGTGGTGGATTATAGCCCACTCCCTCTACGAGAGGAGGCCTGTGTCCCAGCAGTGGGAACATTACAAAGGATGATGATGTGAATTAGGAACAAAAAGATACAAGTCAACATACAGAATTAATGGGTGATGGAATAAAACGAAAAAAATATTAATTTTATTCAGAAGATGATTTTGAAATATTAGTGTGTTTTCTGAATAATTCAGTCCACAACATGACTTCACTTACATGAAAACATATGCATCTGCTACTACCTCTTACAGGGGTTTACTAATGATTAGCATAAAAAATAATGCCATAACGAAATTCAGCATAATGCATAATATTATTCGGCATATTATTTTTGCTATTTTTTTGATTGCCAGCAATATTTTTGGCATTAAAGAAAGAGGCATAATTTTATAAAGCATAATATTATAAACGCATAATGATATTTACGATATAACTCATATAAACACAAACATGTTCGCGGCTCAAGGGGACACCGCCGCACCTTTACCTAATCCAATAGAGTAATTCTCAAACTATAATAATTATTGTAAGTACTTATATAAAATCTATTTCTTATTTTTCGGATTCAAAAATATTATGCCTTAAACATGTATGCAACTCCAAAAGGCATTTTAAAAAAAATAGGTACCAAAGACACGGAAATTCGAAAAGAAAGTGTTTTCCACTTTGTATTATTTTGTTTGTTTTAGAAGGCGGTTATTTTTTTTTGTTAAAATGTGTTTTATATAAGCAAGATAAAGACTTTTGAAAGCTACGATTCACACTTATTTCACTTTCATACATTCCTAGGACCCCACACATTCATCTTTAAGAATTAGGTCATCGACCTCATATATGGGTACAAAGTGCCATTACTCTGCCCAACATATTGCCCTTGATCCAAATCTCCATGGAAATGAGCTTTTCACCATGCATTATCACTATAGCATGGGATATTTTTTCATAAACCAAAATTGGACCATTCTCGTGCACATTATCGTTAAGAACGGTAATGGAAGAAAAATGTGCGTTACGTCATTGGTGACGTCATCGTTTTTGTCGTGGGATGGGAAGTGTCGATGTTTTGATGAGAGGTAATTTATGGTCGTGAAATTTAATATTTTTTGGCAGTTGGAATTGGTATTTTTTTCTGACCATCTGCACTGATCCTTGAATTTTGTAATTACTTTTCATGGAATTTGTAATAATATTTTATTAATAACTTACTATGCTATTAACCTATGGCTTTGAGACGTGGTCGCTCACAATGGGCCTCATGAGAAAGTTAACAGTCACCGAAAGGGCAATGGAGAGGGCTATGCTCGGAGTTTCCTTGCGTGATCGAATCAAAAATGTAGAGATCCGCAAGAGAACCAGAATTACCGACATAGCCCGAAGAATTGCCAAACTTAAGTGGCAGTGGGCAGGGCACATTGCTCGCAGAACGGATGGGCGATGGGGCAGAAAAGTTCTGGAAGTTTTACGGTACTGCGCACCGTAAAACGTTGCGTTGGAAGGCCTCCGACCAAGTGTACCGATGACCTGGTAAAGGTTGCGGGGATCCGCTAGATGCGGGACGAACAGGACCAGTCAATGTGGCGACGCCTGGGGGAGGCCTATGTCCAGCAGTGGACGTATTTCGGCTAATATTTTGATGATGAATAACTTTCTTCTGCGAGCGGCTTCGCCTGCGTTAATGTTGATTACAATCCGCAGGGATCCCACTCCCGGGATAAAAGTATTCTATTTCTTAATTTAGGACATGGTCTATCGAGTCTACTCGTGTACCCGCGTAAATCTGTTCAGCTGTTTAGAAGTGATACGGTAACAAAAAGACACATAGACCGAGAGAGTTACTTTTGCATTCATAATATTATATGGATTTAACTGAAAACTAACTTTTTCTACGGCTTTGCTCCCGTGGCCTATAATATATATATATATATTATTATTATAGATAGGCTTGCGCTTGGACACTATCTCACCTGATGGTAAGCGATGTAGTCAACGATGAAGCACACTTGCCTAGAAGAAACCTACTCACTCTTGACTTAAAGACCCCAGGTTGTAGCTATCAGGAAACACAGACCCGGGGAGGGAATTTCACTCCTAGCCTGTAAGCACAATGAAAGTATTGCCTAAACGTTAAGTGCATCCTACAGTAACACCGCATTTTTCTGATAGGTTATCTTTTGATCAGTGAAAGAATCGGATCAGTACCTACTTCCACACACACAAACAATTTCAACACATTCCTAATTCCATAAAAGAGGCATCAGTAACAACTTTAAAAAATAAACTAACTTTACTTCTATTAAAGAAATGTTACTATTCCGTGTCGGATTTTCTAGCTGATAAATTTTAGTTGTGTTTTGTATCATATATTTGTGTTTTACATATTATTGTGTTTGTACGTTTGATGATAAATTGCATCAATGTTTGCATGCCAAATTGCATCAATGTTTGCATGCCAAATTGCATCAATGTTTGCATGCCAAATTGCATCAATGTTTGCATGCCAAATTGCATCAATGTTTGCATGCCAAATTGCATCAATGTTTGCATGCCAAATTGCATCAATGTTTGCATGCCAAATTGCATCAATGTTTGCATGCCAAATTGCATCAATGTTTGCATGCCAAATTGCGTCAATGTTTGCATGCCAAATTGGTAGAATGTACAAGGATTCTTAATATTATTATAACCACCTTATTGAAAATACCTACATTCCGAGTAAATAAATAATATTCTATTCTATTCTACCTCTGTACAATATTTGCTTGGGTCGCGATTTCTATATTTGATCAGAAAATCGAACAACACCTATTACAGTTTCATCAACAAAACATATCTAAAATTAAATTAAGCAAGCAAATGCCGAACGCCCAAAATCCTCACACAAAGTCCGATTCCATTGTTTCAACTATTTACCCAATACATTTGTTCAGTAATAGATCATGTGCACAGACATAAATCTGACTAGATAACGCAAATCCCTCCATCTGTATGATAACCAAGCGTGTCGCTTTTTAACCAACTTCAAAAAAGAAGGAGGTTCTCAATTCGTCTGAATGCTTTTTTTTTCAGTTGATGTCAAAAAAGTATGAAACGTAACAAGAAACCCCGACTTGAGAAATTGAAGTCGGTTGTACTTTTTTATAAAAAAGTTTTTTCACACAGAATTTATTAACAATACCGATGAAATGTAGTGTCTTTACAGCTCAATATGTAATTATGCATTTTGCTAGATTTTGTTTGATGTCTATTACGCTAAATATAACACCATTATCATCATTTCATCCGAAAGACGTCCACACTCCCTTAAGAGTCGCCACACTAATCGGTCCTGTGTGTCTGTCATCCATCGGGTTCCAACAACCTTAAACAGGTTGTCGATCCACCTAGAGGGAGGCTTTCGGATGCGGACGTCATTCCAGAACTTTTCGGCACCATCGACCATGAGTTCTGCGAGCAATGAGCAAAAAATGCAATTTGTGTTCAAAACAGTGAGTGTTGAGTACTGAGGTGACCGATGGCTAGGCTGTCTAACTTACAATTCGGGCTCTTTTTCACCACAGGGTCCTACAATAGACTTTTTAAGGACAGTTTATAGCAAAATCAGAAATTACAAGCATTTTTAATTAGGTCACTATCATTCTAAGGCTGCGTACATGTGTGCCATCTAGTTAGATTTATGTCTATGCTCTTGTAATAGCACATTACAGTTCCCATTTGAAATATGGCTGCAGATAACAAGTTCATGTCAAACTGTTGTTATCGTAACCTAGTGACGTGCCGTTATCGATATATAGTGAAGGGAAATTATTGTCATAGACTGTGACATGTTTCGCGTGGTAAGTGCAGTTGTCGATGGTTTGGTATTTACGAGTATTTTATTATAAACTTGTCGGGGAAAGTTTCATACCAATTTTATTGCAGTGTTTCCCGATGTCTTCAACCTAGGGGTCTTTAAGTCAAGAGTAAATATGTTGCTTTTAGGCAAGCGTGCTTCACCGTCAACCACATCATCGCTTAACATCAGGTAAAATCTGGTGAGATAGTAGCCAAGCGCGAGCCTACGAGTATCTATAATAATAAAAAAAGAAAACTGGCCAAGTGCGAGTCAGACTCGCGCACGAAGGGTTCCGTACCATTATCGCAAAAAACGGCAAAAAGATGAGGTTTGTTGTATGGGAGCCCCACATAATATTTTTTTTTTCTGTTTTTAGTATTTTTTATTATAGCAGTAACAGAAATCCATCATCTGTGAAATTTTCAACTGTCTAGCTATCCCGGTTCATGAGATACAGCCTGGTGACAGACTGTATCTCATGAAAAGACAGTGGAGTCTTAGTAATAGGGTCCCGTTTTTCCCTTTGGGTACGGAACCCTAAAAAGTGCTAAGATTTTATGTGTTGCTGGAATTCGTACAGGAAAGGTCACTTAGACACAACTTCTGACTTACAACCAGAATCACTGAAACATCTTGCTGAATCGAAAAGTTAACACAATTCAAACAGCAGGGGTCCGAACTAAAACAAAGAAAGCCATAAAACCGATAGAACAGTCGTTTGAGTACTTCTCGTAAGTGAGGTAGGTGGTTGCAAGCAATGAGCCAGAAAATCGTCGCGACAAAGACTAAAATAAAATGCACGGTTAAACATTTAGTAGTACGTTTTGTACTGGTATTATCGCATGTTCTTCTTAGGGTGTCGATGGCAAATATAAAAAGTTAATTATTCTGTTTGGCCGAAAATTCAGCCACGGCAAATATTATCGCATTATAAGAACATTTATAAATAGCATAAAAAAAAACCTAATTCAAAAAATCAAATATCCCGACTGCTTAAGAAGCGAACTAAAAAGACGTTATCAAGAAGAAAATCATGCTGTGCAGTCGGAGGATACATATTCGCGAGCTGGCTGACCAAAACCAGATGTTTTTTAATTTTTAAATTAACTTTTTTTATTTACAAATTTTTAGTTATTTTTTTAATAGGTACATTTAAACATATTAGTGTTATATATTTTTGAAATCACCTCTTAAAACCCTTTATTTTGATATCCCACACAATGGGTTTGGAAGAAAAAAAAATTCCCCACAAAATGGCGCCCAAAATCCGCTATATTTTCTTTTCCAATTTTTATGTAGCCAGTGATACTCGCAGGGTTAAGACAAATCGATTGACGTACGAATCATCAAAATCGGCCAACGCGTTTGGTCTCTAGAACACCACATAGTAACAAACATACATACATAGACTGATAAAAACACATAACCCGACTGCCTATAAACAAAGTTTTTTTTTCACTTTTTAGTTGTTTGTAGTTGTTGTTTTTATATGGAAGTCGGTAGTATTTTTTTGTAAAAAAGATTTTACTCGTTATGGACACCGACTGCCAAAACCAAAGTTTTTTTCACTTTTTAGTTGTTTGTAGTTGTTGTTTTTATATGGAAGTCGGTAGAATTTTTTTGAAAAAAAGATTTTGTATTTTTCACTTTATAGTTGTACCTAATAAGCAAGTTTTAGTAAGGTACCTATAATGCCAGAATAGACTACCCGAATATCATGAAACTTTAACATAACCGTTGAGAATGTACCAAGGTAAACTGTACACATCTGCGTACCCCTTTAGAACTTAGGTACTGGCGTGATGTTATGTTATGAAATGGTATAAACAAAACAGAAATGCGATTGCAGCAATCACGAGAGATTTGCCGTCATCTATTCAAGAGAACTATTGTATATCTCCGAAGTTCTTTATCAGATCTTCGCCAAATTGAAATGAGACCAATTTGGGAAATTTTACAATAAAAAAAAAACAAAATCGGTCCGCATTTGACGGAGAAATCGCTGAACAAACACAAAAAAAAAAAAACGTTTTTCAATCAAATTCGGAAATACGGTTAAAAATACACTAAACGAAATACTGCATGACGAATTCCAGATAGCGCAAAGTATCTTTTACATTTTACATACATTGAAAAGGCAATACGTTGTAAATTTTGAAGCATACGAAATGCATTTCACTGAGCTGTTCGATCCCGTTCATTTCATTCATTCCGTTCATTCGTAGGAACCGCACGAAATATTAACCTATTTTGCTGAAGATGCAAGACTGAAATTTCTGTATTTATTGGGTCGCTATTTTATTTATTTTATGATGAAGAAAATGATTCAGCTTTTATTTTATTTTTTTTAACTTACCTGTTGTTCTATTAATTCTGAAATGTTTCATTATAGTAAACATTAGTTTTTGAATGATTTGTTCTGTTTTTTTTCCTACTACTCCGTTATTCTTATTCTGATTAATTTCATTGCGGGATCCAAGACAGTTAAATTTATTCTCCGGGACTTCGTCGAGCTTCATTGACTAGGCTCTTTTTTGGTGGTCGCCACTGTTGATTCTGGCATTCAGGAGTTGCAGTGCGGTGGGAATAGTGCGGTGGGATTGTCCCAATATATTCAGATATTGATTTAACCATTTCGGAGGGACTTTACAAAGTTACAGTCTATAAGCGATCACAACTTTACACACGGGATAACAACTTCAAACCAACACGAGGTGAATTCCAAATATATTGGATTAACTTTGTTATAGCTAGGTTTTCAACTCCTTATACCAAGTTTGTTGGTATTTGTAACGTCATTTGTTCTTCTACCATACATTTATGCCCGCATAAATCAGGTCCCGGTCAGTTTACCAAATGCGAATAAGTTAATAATCGTTATTTTTGTTGTATGTACGAATTTACAGTTTTCAGATTTTTACCTTAACTTGTGCTGTAAGACAATGCTTCCTGCCAAATTTCATGATTCTAGGTCATCGGGAAATCCCCATTATGTTTTTGATTCCCATGCGATTCCTCAAATATGCCACACAAACAGATATATCTTTTGATTGCAATGATTTAGAAGGTTGAGATCAAGTGAATGCAGAACTGAGTAAATCATAATAATTTCAACTTGAACCTCCAAGCAATCCAGAGAAAAAGACTTTGGCATACAGATAGACGACGAAGTGATCCTATAAGGGTTCCTTTTTTTCCTTTTGAGGAACGGAACCCTAAAAACACCGACGCTTAAATACAAAAGCCTCCCACTATGAAAACTGCAACAACTTCAAAACGTTAACTAATTACAGCAGACAGCTTGAGGTACAAACGTGTACTAACTAAACATGTAGTTGTTCTAGCAGGAGTGAGTAGTGTGGAGCCGCTTGTGTTATTAGAGCTGTGTAAACATGCGAGCAAGTTGTTACATGATACTGTGGGGGCGCTAAACAGGCGATTGAAGATGCTTTTGATTTATTTATTATTTATATTTTACTTAGGGTCGATCTTCAAGGTTAAGCAACGCTTGACGAGGTCGGTCCGTGGATGGGTGACCATTTCAACATACCTAGTTTCCTCCGTGCCTCGGAAAGCACGTTAAGCCGTAGGTCCCGGATGGCATTTGAAGATCTTTGACTGTCGTTACGAGTAGTCAGAAGCTTGAGATCTGACACCAGTCTAGCCAAGGGGTACCGTGTTACCCAGTTACTGGCAGTCGCTCCATGTAAAACACTGGTACTCAGCTGAATACGGTTAGACTGGAAGCCGACCCCAACATAGTTGGGAAAAGGCTCGGCAGATTGATATTACTTAAACTAAAACATTGAAACTACTTGGAACATTAAAAGGCTGTTTTAATTAGATTCTCTCTATTATGATTGTTGAGTTAATATTGTACTCATGGCCTAAAGCCGTTTTTGATCTAGATAGTTGAAAATTAAGAATTAGCTTTAATCTGTTTATTCTTCTGTTTAATTAAAATCTAATAAAATAAAATAAATTATTTATGACCTCCTTCATAAATTTACAAACTTCAAAACCAACACAAAGTGGGCTGAAATAATTAACCCATCTTTCAACATTATTTTAAAAGTCTAAATGAAGGCCTAACTGCCCAGCCTTTGTTGTCTAGACCCAGATTTGATTGTTTAACTTTGAACTTAAAGATAAGACGTCTGACAACGGTTACATTGACTTCTTACGGGAAATCAAAGTCTTAAAACTTTTACTGTCATTCTCATTGCCTTTCAAAAGTTATTATTATATTTCTAAAACTCACCCTTGTAGAACAAATTACAAGATAAAATTATTTAGACCCTTTTTGTCACAACTTTAAGGTATTCAATTTAGCTAATTTGTCAAGTTTAAAAGATTTGTTTCTGAACTAATAATTCAATTTTATTTGTGATTCGGTCTATTTTCAATTGCTTATTACTAGCACAAAAAATAACAGTTCCAATTCCGATTTTTTAATATTTAAATCAAAGTGCTTAAAGATTCAAAAATTCTAATCGACATCGTCAAAGTATTCACTATAAACAAATTATTTTGTATTGAAATATTCTTAAAGAATTAAGTGAAACAACTTATCCATTTGTCCGCATTTTAAAACCCATGACAACTCATTATGAGCATATTTCTTTCTAAAATTAAACTCAAACTCAGATATATTTCTTTCAATTATATCATTTACCGGTATTTTTGAATTTTCAAGGAGGCGGTCATTCAGAAAAATTAAGCTAATTGCACATTTCAAAGCGCAGATCTTTATGAAGGAGAAAGGAGGGAAATCTCTATAGAATGAAATAAATGAATGATCCTGTCGACGAACAATCCAATGGCGAATCAGTGAATGGTTGCGGAATCACGCTTCCGCCTCCTCTCCGCTCATCAACCCGCTGATGACACAGCCCCATCTAAACATACACGAGGACAAATGAGAAAAGTTATCTAATAAAAACCCTTACACCGCGTGAACACACGATTTAAACTTTTTTCTGAGTAACTGTATTATCATGAACTGGTCTCATCATTATTGCGTTACCTTTAGGTTTACCCCAGGGATGTTATGGACATGAAATTTCGGATCTGAATACGGATACGGATATAAAAATAATATTATACCGGTTTCAGATACGATAACGGTCATGAAATGATTGCAGATTATCCGTTAGTTTCGGTTACGGATATTAGATATTTAAAACTAGCGGACGCCTCGCAGTTTCACCCGCGTAGTTCCTGTTCCCGTGGGAATACAGGGAAAAAACCTAATCTATTGACATAGATTAGGTTGAAAGAACGGTGAAAGAATTTAGACTCCGCCGCTTCTAGAAATTATCCGAATCTTTTATATCGCATTCGTTACGGTTACGGATACAGTTTTATTTCGGATAGCCAATATTTTCGGTTAACTTACCATTTTTTAACATCCCTGGTTTTACCCTTGGGCATACTGTAAACTTTGGGTAAAAGAGTTGGAACCTAATTATTTTGTTGGTGGATGTTTTAGAAAACTTTCCATTGTCAATTGGAAAGAAAGTTTTTCTCTTGACATTGTTAAATCTGTACAGAGGAATGAAATTGATGTGTTTGTTTGTTATCCCAAAGTAACGGTTTCTTGTTTGTGCATAGGCATATGGATATTTACGCCGCTGTTCCGGCTTATCTCCAAAACGTCTGGGATCATTTGCACTGCCAAATAGCTGATGTAACAATGAGTAATTTAGGATACTTCAATGTTAGAAAAAGAATTAGGGCTCCGCGCGAAAAAAAATATTTTTTGAGTTGTTGACGCAGATGAAGTCGTGGGCAAAAGCCAGTTTGCTATAATAATATTTCTGTCTAAATAATTTTAAGTACCTTCATTATGTATCTTTTTTTTCTTTTCAGCGTCTTAAGTTTTCACCTTTACTTATCTTTAAAATATATCAGATTCAAAACTTTTCTTTTATTGTCAGTAAAAGGTACTTTAGTAAACGAGTTCCCCCTTCTTTTACCCCAAAGGGGGGGGGTAAAAGATAACTGCAATACTTTCAGTCCGCAGTAAATAATATTTCAACAAGCGGGGAGAGTGCCAAATCGCCGGGAACTTCGCAAATTAGCCGCATATTTATGTAGCGGTGAAACTTTTAATGTTGCGTGTAATGTACACTTGTCAGACGTTTTGCTGCGTGTATGAATTCATTGTTATTCCGCTACTTAGTTGGTAGTTTCTGTTTTTGGCTCTCAAGATTGTTTCGCGAATGATTTTATTGTTTTGGGTGGTTTTCTTAAGATGGTAGTTTTTTCGTTTCATGGTAGATTAATTTGTTGTGAATTAGTAGTTTTGTTATGGTATCTTATACTGACAATTTAACATGTGCAAAACATTGGGCTATGAAGAGAATAATTTTAGTAAAATTCCTTTCATTGTAGAAAGAAAAATCAAAAGGTAATATGAAATCAGAGGCAATAGCTGTACCAGATAGACAGGGTCCACCATAAGGGTTCCGTACCCAAAAGGTCCACCCTATTTCTGTCACTCACGTGTCCGTCTGTCTCTCCGTCTGTCACACAGGTTTTACAGCCAAAACCTAGGAGCTACAGTCTTAGCCAGTCCAAAGCCATACAAATTGACAAAATCATATTTAAAGGTTTTTTAAGCGGGGCTCCGATACATATAAAGAGGAGAGCGATAAAAAAATAACTTTGCCCATCGAGTGGGGTATTGTTGTTTAGAAATCGTTGAGTATAGATAAATGCTATATTTTTTTATTTATTTTTAATATATTGGAAAAAAAAAGAAATGAGAAGCCAACAAAGTTAGCTATTTTTTTTAAAGTTCCGAAGAATTTTTGTAATTTCCCATTGACTGAACTTCAAATTTGGTAATAACGTTTATAAGTATGATTTAACTAACAAATATCAAAATATTGATAACCCAGATTTTCTTTGAATTTTCCTATTTTTTTTTCATTAAAACCATCTTTTTTTTGCGGTTCGGTACGGTACCCTAAATGTGCGAAGTCCGACACGCACCCGCCCGGTTTTTTATTTTGACACAGAACGCTACAAAGTCAATTTAGTAGTAAATCTTTTTTAAAAAAAAATAAATAAATTATATATTATTATTTTATTTTATATATTGTAATTTTTTTTTTTGTCAGAAATAAGATTATAATACCAGCCTGTAACTGCTCCACTGCAGAGCTAAAGTCTTCTCATACAGAGATGGCATGAACACTGATCGCCACGTCTGCACAAGACGGGTTGGCGATTTCAGACTTATCTATACTTCTATACTAATATTATAAAGAGCAAAGATATGTATTTTTGTATTTCAATATTCTTGTATATAACGAATAAACTTAAAACTACAGGACAGATTTCAAACATTATCACCGTTGGGAAGCTACAGTATCCGCGGGTGACATAGGCTACTTTTTATCCCTGTTTTCTCACGGGAACGAGAAATATGCGGGTGAAACCACGAGGCGTCCGCTAGTATTAAATATAAGTCCAGGTTTCACGATGTTTTCATTCACTGTTATCAGCAATGTCCAAGATAAACATAGAAAGTACATTATGATTTAGAAAAAGCCACATTGTTACTAGCCCGGATTATACAATCATAAAATCTAACCAGGTTAGGTAAGAATTTTAACACTTATTTTTAACACTCCAAAAACCCCTAAAATAATAAAACAAAAGCACCCCAGAACTTTGTCCACAACCATCTCTAATTGGACCAATCAAAACACTCCGAACTAATACAATACCTGACATAACACTTTAACTGGCGAAAACCTAACGGTTTCCAGAAAATACGGCGCCATAATGAATTCAAAATGGATCTAACAAGTTCAGTTAATTTCATTTTGCCAAATTGAAATTGTTACCGAAGATGACATTTTAAATTGTTTCGTAGAGGCTCACTTCCGAACAGGGCGGCTTCCGTCGCACTGACGCGGCGACACTAAAATTCGCGGCAATTAAAGAAAATAAACGCCAATTTTAAATGTAACCTAACCTCACATTACATTAGAAATTGGCGTTGGTATGAAATTGAAACTGGTCTTTACTTATGAAATTTTCGTGATATGAAGCTCCCTTTGAACTGTGACAACTTCAGTTTGATTTAGAATTAAAAGTTCAAACAAACTTTATATTTTGCATATTATTCCTTTCAAAAAACTTTTTATTCATTTGTTTTTTGGGTTTTGTTTTTACTTTAATGTCGCCACTGCCTCTCCAATTGCGATCGAAGTGTTTTGAAAACAACACGCGATGACGTACTTCAATTAATGTCCTATGCCCCCTTGATGGGGTAGAGGGCGTCCACAGAAGTCCTCCATCGCGATTGGTCTTGAGCTTCACGCTTCATCTCGCTCCACGTCATTCCGATGCTCGCCGCTTTCGACGCGTTACCGCGAATTCCCAGTGTCGGTCGCTGCGTCAGCGTCGCCGGAGCAATTCTGCTCGGAAGTGAAACCTAACGAGACTTATAATTATATCTGGCGTTCTGAATGTCTCAATTTATTGTCAGTTCATGGTATTATGAAAGTAGGGAGGCTAAATGGATTTGGTGAAACGTCGGGCATTAGAAGAATTGTTATATGTGCATGATGTTTTTTAATTGTTTCTGGTGGAGATGAATGATTTTTGGATGGGTTGAGTTGAAGATTAAAATGAAGAGTAGATATGAATAATAATTATAAATATAAAGATTCGAATGTTAAAGTACAACCCCCGGTATCTAGCAAGAAATTATCGACGCTTTGGTCGTGAAAAGGCAACTGAAGTATTGCGACTTGCGATTCACTGCATAATATTCAAATTAATTCTACCAATCTTAACAGCTAATGTTCACTTGACAATTTATCACATTAATTAAGCCTTTCTTTTTGAAACTAGGCTAAAGGTCAAACAAAACTCGAGTTGTTCAAAGACAAAGACATAGACAATGATATTTTATTTCAACTAGGCCACCAAGCAGCACTTTTGAACGTTACATTAAAATTTACAGGGGATAACAATTTGTTCTACCGTGCATTCGGAAAGCAGCTTGTTATGGAGAAGAATGCACAAGAAAAAAAATTCTCGAAAGAAATACAAATTCACAAAAAAACAACTGTTTACGTTCAAATAAAATTCAGAAAACAGTTGAATAAAACTGCCAAGTTATTCCAAGGTACCCCATCTATAATAGGAACAGTGAACCTTTTAAAACTATGACAATAAAAAAGATATATTTCTGTAAAAGTTCTGCGATAAACGTGTAACATGTAATTGGTCGACAATTTATGTGGCATTCGGGCCACTTCGGGATTCTTCGGGCGGAATCGGGAAGTTACGAATACCCTTATTCGATGATGGAAGTTTCCTGCAGTTAAATTGACTGTTTTTATACGTTTTTTGGCAATAGTACCATTGTTTTGCGGACATTAAGCATTTATATTTGGGAGTAATGTTGCTTGAAAAACGTTTTGTTTAGCGATACTTACATTTTTCTACAAAAATAAAGTCGCGACGAGAAAATGTTACGCAAAACCTAGACAAGCTATGTTTTTGTCTACGGAATACCATATACCAAGAATATACATGCCAGTTAGATACTCAAACAAAATGTGCCAGTAGCTTGCATGATATTCATCATCTTCCTGCTCATAACCCATTTTACTTTGGATCGGCAACACATTTTCTTCTTCCATACTGTTCAGTCGCCTGTCACGCTATCACTGACTCCCTTTTCTTTCATATCACTCCTCACACAGTCCATCTATATTTTCTTTGGTCTTCCTCTCCCTCTTCATCCATCCACATTTATATTCATAACTCTTCTAACATGAGTTTCATCCCTCCTCATCACATGACCATACCAGGACAAACGGTTTCCTTTCAGTTTTCTATTATGAAGAAATACTCATCTAAAGGAATCCAAGAATCAAGGGTTTGTTTAAAATTTCATCGATTTAGACCATGGTTTCGAAGTTGGGGGTATGACACCCCCAGGCCTCGTAAAGTGTGTGAAGCCACTGGTTCTGCGCCTGAAGACGCCCCGGTCGTGGTGCTTATAAGAGCAAAGGAACAGAGAGTAGTGAGATGGCCTCCATTGGCCGAAATACGGTCAGGAGGACTATCACCAGTAAGAAGTTCAAGCTACAATATAACTTAACATTAACCCTGTATTCCTCGAAGGGTTCAGCAGACGTACACTGACGTCACACAAATCCTGCATGGCGCAAACAAATTTCGGAGCGATTTGAACGTATACAACAGTCCGGCAGCAACCGTCGAGCAGTTGCCCGGACCAGACACAACAGTCTGGTCGAAGGATCCTCCCTTTTCAACCGAGGTTTCCGGGGCTTTACTGACGTCTGTTCCGAACCACCAAACAAATATAGCACACCCAAAATCATCCAGTCATGGTTTAGTCCCATGTAAATGGGAGCATCAACCGGGCTTACATCCAGAAAATGGGATCATCATCATCATCATCATTTCAGCCGAAAGACGTCCACTACGGGACATAGGCCTCCCCCAGGCGTCGCCACATTGACCGATCCCGTGCGTCTCGCATCCAGCGCCTTCCCGCAACCTTAAACAGGTCATCGGTCCACCTAGTGGGAGGCCTTCCAACGCATCGTCTGCCGGTTTGCGGTCGCCACTCCAGAACTTTTCGGTACCATCGGCCATCTGTTCTGCGAGCAATGTACCCTGCCCACTGCCATTTAAGTTTCGCAATTCTTCGGGCTATGTCGGTAACTTTGGTTCTCCTGCGGATATTCTCATTTCTGATGCGATCACGCAAGGAATCTCAGAGCATAGTCCTCTCCATTGTACTTTGGGTGACTTTAAGCTTTCTGATAAGGCCCATTGTGAGCGGCTACACACAAAATGGGATGGGATTAAGAAATTCCAGACGAACAAACCACACACTTTACACCACCCGGGCATCGAACCCAGGACCAAGGAGCAGTTCAAGCTACTTGCATACATTTGTAGAAATTACTGGCACCGATCTGGGTATTCCTAGCTATGCTAACAGGTGCCATAATGAGATAATTCACAATGAAAATATGCACAATGTTATTACGCATTCTCTCTAAAAGAAAATCTTAGATTTTGTTATTACATTTTCATAAACCTCATATAAAATTAACTTAATTACAATCTTATGAGGGTCTTAAATCTCTCGACCACGTTAAAAGCAAATAATAAGTTCTTTACATAAACGAATATTACTAAAATAATTCTAGGCTCTCTAGATGAAACTTATTTTCATTACTGAATCGAGTTTTATTAGGTTATCTTGTATTAAAATAAAGTACATGGGAGAGTGAATTATTCTTTGGCATTTCTTAAGACTTGTCAAAGCCAGTTTTCTTACGATATGAAATTATATTTTATTATTAGTTATTTAGCTATTGTAAATATCACCTCTCAATGAAAATAATCAAAAATGTCGTCCTCTGATGCAATACCGAACAAACTACGGCAGAAAACAGTTTATATGAAGGATCCAAACTATTTAATAAATAACCAAGGGTCCTCAAAGATTCCAAATCCATGAGTACTTTTAAAACTACTCAAACAATTAATATTAAAGAAGGCAGTTTCCTTGAAATAGTTTTGATCCACATCCAGCTACGCTTGTCCGAGTTGTAACTGACGGTGACTTGTGGACTTCAGTGTTTGAACCAGTGTCGAACCAAAATATTGTATATTGTGCATTTGTATTTTTGGGTGAATTAATTTATTCTTATTTGAATATAGAGTTTTCAAACCTCAAATATAGACTTTAAAGAGCCTGTGAGTTTGTCACGGTGGGATAGGACTGTACACCACATAAATAAATAAAAATATGACCTCTCAACGTTTGAGTTTACTAGATAATATATAGACATCTACATACATATATTATATCTACTAGATCAGCAATCCTTATTCTTAATAAAATCACAAATAAATTAAGTATAACACTCGAACCTAGACAACTAGGATTAATTCAAGGGTCTTTTCCACGAATCAATATTTACTGATGTTCAGGTCACGTTAATGTCAACATTATACCAGACCTCCACCTCACCTTCTAAAAGTTCACATCCAATTTCAATCTCATCTTCTCATTCATCAATTCTATTATGTCCAGCGACAATCCTCAAAACAGGGCCCATTAAAATCAAAATAAGAAAACCATCTTAAAAAGTATTCAAAAGACTTAACTCAATTTTTTATCTCTAAAAAAGAATATTTCGCCAAGACCCCAAAATTATTCTTTTCAGCCGCGAAATAATACGGCTTTTGTAAAACAGTCAACAATGCTTACAAAGGTGTTAATTTAAGAATACGGCTATTTGTTAAAACGGAATTACATTTGTAAATCTGTCACCCTGTAAAGATATTAACGTTGTAATCTGTAATTCAAAGACCTTTATGACTGTTATAATTTAACAGAAAGGGATTGGAGGCTACGGTTTTAATTTGTAATTAGGTGAAGATTTTAGTGTTATGTAATTTAATGGGCTGGGTGTAAGGGCCTTTGCACACGGTTCAGGTACCCGGTTGCTAAGACTTGAGCAATTAGTATGACAAATAAGGGTATTTCTGCAAATTAATTTGAAAAAGTCTTCTACATACATAACACACACATATCATAATATTTAAGTTCGATGTATTAGGGGGATAGCCTTTTGAAATTAACCGCACAAATCTGCCTCAGATTTAGCAACAAGGAGGCAGATTTGTGCCCGGTTTTGCCGAAAAACTGAATAACATTTTGCTCGGTCCGAGAAGAAAATAATTTAATACTAGATGAAGCTGGAGTTTCCTATCCGATCAATCAGAGAAAAAGAAACCAAAACCAACTCAGAGGTCAGTCTCTTTTAAAGTTCAGATTTTTTTGGTCAGATCTATCATAATGACAACTATGCAGATTAGTATCTGAGATGGATTTTTTTAAGAAAAATATATAATTCTTTCATTGTGCGTACAGCTAAGGAGTGGAATTATCTGCCAGAATCTGTATTTTCTCATACCTACAAGCTGGAGGTCTTTTACACAAGAGTGAATGGGTTTTTTTCTAATTATGAGTCTCCATCGTCTACCACTTACAACAGATGAGACGGCGATCAAACGCGAGTCTATATTGATACTGAAAAACATACAGATTTGAGTGAACCTCTCCGGCCACTGCACACATTTGTCAGTGATCTTATAACTCAACTCAGAATTTAAGACGCTCAACGATGAAAGCGTGTACACGTACGGGTACAATTTACTCGGATTATAATCCGTTTGCTACCGGGTACCCGGTACCTATCCGGTTGTTGGAACGTGTGAAAGGAGGCTAAAGGGGTCGGGGCACTTGTGAACTGGCGTGTATGAAAAGTGGTGGAAGCCAAATGAATTTGTAGGAATTTTAGTCTAAGAAAAATTGCGTTGTATATTTACATTTTGTGTAACTGAAGAAGGATAAATAGAAGATTAAAAGACGTAAAATAGATTTTTTGTCGGACGTAATCTCTGGAAACACTGATCCTATTTTCATGCGTGACCGCATCAGAAATGAGGATAACCGCAGGAGAACCAAAGTTACCGACATAGCCCGAAGAATTGCGAAACTTAAGTGGCAGTGGGCAGGGCACATTGCTCGCAGAACGGATGGCCGATGAGGCCGAAAAGTTCTGGAATGGTGACCGCGAACCGGAAGACGATGTGTTGGAAGGCCTCCCACTAGGTGGACCGATGACCTGGTTAAGGTTGCGGGAATCTGCTGGATGCGAGACGCACGGGATCGGTCGATGTGGCGACGCCTGGGGGAGGCCTATGTCCAGCAGTGGACGTCTTTCGGCTGAAATGATGATGACTGATCCTATTGCTAAAAATCTTTCACATGAGAGTTAAACACACATGAGGATTAAGACCCTTTGTGGAATCATTCGTAATGTTATGCGTTGCTTGTGTCTATAAGATCATTTCTTGCAGTTGGTTTCTGCTATTGATCTTACCATATTGGACAGATACCATAAGATCAAATAGCTTGGCAAATTCGTACGTGACACTCCCATGGTTCACGCGGGTGGCGGGGGACGTTACTAGCCAATGACGTGGAGGCGCGATGACGAGACGTCGCGTCGCTTCCGTCAGGTGACACCCGTCCCGCGCGCACGTTTACCACCCCCGCTGCCTTACGCCCCCGTCGCCCGTGGTCCATGATAGTGTCACGCACGAATTTGCCAAGCTATTGTCACCTGGCCAATCAAAACATCATTTTTCATAACCAAAACTATCCGTATTAAAACCACGGCAACACCAGTATTAAACCATCAAACCAACACAACAGAAATATCTCTATTCAGTAAAAAAAAAACTGCATGAACACCGAAGATTACTTCAAAACGTTTTGCATGTCCCTAGTTTACAAAGTATAAAACGCTGAAGCTTGAACAAGAGTTTTTGCGACGCTTAAAACGTCGGGGGGGGTGGGTAGAGCTCTTGGATTATGGCGCATTTTTCTCGCAACAAAATTAGCAGTTGTTCCGCTGGAGACTTAAGCTTTAGGTTGTGGATATGGTAGGACCGGAGGCGGGAGAGGATTGGGGCTAAGATGATTTATAAACATAATCTTTGTGATAATTTGTTTGACCGAGATCTTAACATTTTATAGTGTCTAGGTGAATTGTTTTAAAGAAGGAATTGCTTTTCTGTTCTAGTTGAGATTTCTTTATTTATTTGAACTTTACAATATGCTGCATAGCTTATACTGAAAGTTGGCAGAGCCGAACTCTTCTTGCCTTACATTGTGTTATTTTATTATTATTATTATGAGCCTGTTATGTCCCACTGAAGGGCAAAGGCCTCACTTCCGTCTTTCCATTTTTTTTATGTCTTTTGCTACGTCTGGCCAATCCTTCAGGTAGATGTCTAATTCGTGACGCCATCTTTCTGGGCCTACCGCATCACCGGTTCCTGTTATTCGGCATCCAGTCAGTGGTTACTTTTGCCTAATTCTTCTTTTGTTTTTGTTCAATTGTTTACATTTTGTTGTAAAAGATAATTTCTAGAAATACTGAACAAGTCCAATCCTTTTACCTATAAAGAATTACGCTAATCTAGTTGGCATACGATACTTTTAATGCCAAAAAAAACTCTCGTATTCACCATGCGGGTAAAATCATGGATCTGAAATTATTTGTAGCGTTATTAAAATATATTTAGAGATCTAGAGAGAGCTCTAAAAAAATAAGTATGCATGCAGTCCTGTGACAAAATAATATTTTCATTTTTTTTTTGTAATACTGAAAAATTTATTGGATAAGGTTGAAAAACCAAACCATTGATCACGAAAAAAGGCTCTTTCTCACTTTTTACCCGACTGCCGAAGAAGGGTAATGTGTTTATCAGTCTATGTATGTATGTTTATTCCTATGTGGCGTTCTAGAGACCAAACGCGTTGGCCGATATTGTCAATTCTTACGTCAATCGATCAGTCTTAACTTTAAGAGTGTCACTGGCTACATTAAAATTGGAAAATAGAAAAATGGCGGATTTTGGGCGCCATATTCAGACGGCCTAATTTTTTTGTTTCCCTATCATATCGTATTTAAATCACCTCAAAAATATAAAACTTATATATTTAAATGTACCTTTTTCGATTAAATTTTATTAACTAAAAAGTTTGTCCTGGTATAGTCAACTGATGATAGGGATGAATCGCATGTTACTAAAAGAGTTATGAATATAAATGTGGATGGATGGAGAGGAAGAGGAAGGCCAAAGAAAAGATGGATGGACTGTGTGAGGAGTGATATGAAAGACAAGTAAAATTTCAAAATTTAAAAAACCCCCCGACACATTTATCTTGCGAAAACATCCCGATTCGAATCGATTTTATTCAAACATAGCTAAGAACACTCTCGACACAATCACCTTTCAAACAAAAAAAAACTAAATCAAAATCGGTTCATCCGTTGAGGCGCTATGATGCCACAGACAGACACACAGATACACAGCAACACACCTCAAACTTATAACACCCCTCTTTTTCTGTCGGGGGTTAAAAAGGGAGTAAGTGATAGCGTGACACGACGGTATGGAAGAGGAAAGCGTGTTGCGCCGACACCAAGTAACATGGGACAAGGCTAGGAAGATGATGAAAAAGTTATAAATAAAAAAAGTTAACTCAAAAAACCGGTCTGCTTAAAAAACGAACGAAAAAAACGTAAATAAGAAGAAAATCATTCTGTGCAGTCGGAAGATACATCTGGTTTCGGTCAGCCAGATCGCGAATATCGCCGACAGCACAGCATGATTTTCTTCTTGTTAAAGTCTTTTTAGTTCACTTCTTCTACATACGCTTTAGTGCCGTAAAACGGTAACTTTCTAAAGCATACTCCTCAGTAACAGCTAGGTTAAAAGGTTTGAAAAAAATATATATTTATTATTAATTCATGTACATAATTTTGAACACAAGGTTTTTTCGTGTAACTAATAGTTTTGCTTTAAAAAAATATTAACAACACGATATTTTTCGCACCTTTTGGAAACTCCTCCAAAACGACTTGGATGTTTAAAAATATTTTTGTACAGAAAAATTTATGGCTGGAATTACTTCATACCTAACATAGCATATGTAAATCAAATAATATTTTGTACACAAAACTGTTCAAAAGGAGGTTCAATTTTGATATTTTGGCACCGAGCGGGCGGGCGCACGACCAGTACTGCGTTACATTGGGGCGTATATATCACCGGTTTTTTGTTTTTTTAACAATTTTTTTTTAATTCTTTTCTTTCTTCTTATACTGAAAAAAATATTGGATAATGTAAAACAATTGTTCATGAAAAAAGGCTATATCTCAATTTTTTTACATTATTCCTTACGTGCATTTACCTACACAAGAAATTTAGACATTGATCCTTGGAACCAGAATATTGCCAACAGTAAATTAAACTATTTTTCAGAACTGAGTCCTCTAGATTATTGCACATTCCACTTCTCACTAGACAAAGTACGGAGAGAGAGATGTCGTTGTAAATTATCTCAAAGCGTTCCATTTGTGGAAGAATTTCAAGATATTAGGTTCTTTCAGAGTAGGTCATTCGGATACCATTTCGTTTAAAAAACCTCTTTATTATGTCATCGGGTCGGGGGATGTACATAATATTTAGTAAAGTCAACTCTCAACACAGTTATGGTTATTCGGGTGTCAATAATAGAAAAGAAATCGGCCAAGTGCGAGTCTGACTCGCGCACAAAGATTTCCGTACAAATAGCCAAAATAAATAGGTAACATTACTAATGTTTATAAACAATGAAAGCACCGAACATTGCTCTAACGAAGGGACAAAATTAACTTTGCCGTTCAAGAACTGTTGTTTCATCTGCATATTATACATTTTTTTTTGTTATAAGTTGATCAACTATTACTCCTTTACTTGTAAAGCCTACTTAGCTGTGATAGTTTTCCTTTTCCTTTCGTTATATATACTACTGCCGTAATTTTTTTCACATATCCAAAAGCAACCATTATTATCTGGCATCGGGGGTCACTTGACTCTATAAAAAAAATTGTTAAGCTTAATTTTCGCAAGCGATTCCGATCAACGATCCCTGAATCTAACAAGTAAAATTTCAAGATTTAAAAAACACCCGTCACATTTTTATTTCATGCTACATAATTTATCTAGTACATAGTAGATACGCTTCCATTGGCAATCTATTGAACACGTTATTGACATATATGACACGATATCATGCGAAAACACCCCGATTCAAACAGTAAAGCGCCCATAACTTTTGAACGGCTAAACCTGATTTATTTCAAAGATTTTATTCAAATATAGCTAAGAACACTTTCGATAAAATCACCTTTCAAACAAAAAAAACTAAATCATAATCGATTCATCCGTTTAGGCGCTATGATGCCACATATACATAGACACACAGATACACAGCAACACACGTCAAACTTATAACACCCCTCTTTTTCCGTCAGGGGTTAAAAATGGTTTTCACAGACCTGTAATAATAATTTTGAATGACCCATCCAACGATACCCCCACCAAGGGATAGACGAGAAAAAAAACATTTAAATATCAGATTCCTTGTTGACTACGGAACCCTAAAAATGGTAAAATATGTCATAACTAGGTTGATATTTATTTTTACCCTCGATCTCTAAATTAAGAGTTAGGAGTAGAGTGTTTTTCAAAGTTAACTTTAACCTGAAAATCAGTTTAACATTGATAATAAAGTTAAGTTTGACAGGTTCTTAACTTAAAATTCTCAATTGAGTAATCGGCCCTTACGTTCTTTTATCGACCCCAAAAAAATATGTATAAGTGCAGGCAGATGATGAAAAGCTTACCCCTTAATCGTTATATTTAATTTAAATTATAATCTTATCTTCCAAACATCCTTTTTTGAGTTGTTAAGAGTTTTAAACCAACAGCAATTCATCAAAAAATTATTCCAAAATGTTCACCTCCAATAAATATTTTCGTCTTCACCCGCCATATCTCACACCTTCTGCTACCTTAGTATTTACCTAGGAATTACGAAGCACACATGCTCAAGTGCGCAATATTAGGATTATACAACTAATAAACAGCTTTCTAGAAAAATAACAACAAAAAGCTTTGGGGAAATATTTTTAAAACAAACTATGGCAAGTATTTTTCATAAGTCCCACTCTCCATACAAGAGTGTTTTGTTAGCAGAGAAAAGAAAAAGACCTCCTTTTTTCATATTTTCCTAGTACTTTTTCCTGAGGGTATTTTTTTTCGTGAGTTGTGTAAGTTTTCATTAGAGCAATGCATTAGTTCAGTGTGATTTCTTGATGAAAAATGGTCGACGTTTACATGGTTTTGTAATTGATGAAGGTTGTCAAGGGATTGTTATCATTTAACAACTAAAATTTAAAAAAATCCTCACCTACGGACAATATTTTTTTATTTCATATTTTTTAAACTATCTAATTTATCTATTTGTAGACATGCTTCGATCAACAATCTATCGAACACGTAATTATGACATGATATCTTGCGAAAATACCCCGATTCAAGCAGTAAAACGCCCATAACTTTTGAGTGACTGAACTGATTTTCATCAAACATAGCAAAGAACACTCTTGATAAAGTCGCCTTTCAAACAACAATTAATAAATCAAAATAGGTTCATCCTTTTAGGAGCTACGATACCACAGACAGATACAAAAAAACATATATACACAAATATACAAACACAGAGATAAATTCGTCAAACTTATAACACCTCTCTTTTTCCATCGGGGGTTAAATGCTAAAACTACTGATAAACTACGGAAAAGATTTCATATTGAAAAATAAAAACTATATTATACCTACTGAAAAGCACTAGTGTTCGTTACTCCACGTGCAAACACGTATAATGATTGTAAAGAAAAAACCTATTTATACAGCATTATAAATCCCTATTTATTCTAATTAGTTTGTTATTTATTATAATTTACCCATATTAGGGTAATAGATGAAAAGATTTACCACCTATAAAAGCCTTATTCATTTTCTTTATAACGTTAAAAAATACAAAATATTTAAACCGTTTAACCGTTGTTCAATATGCCGAATAATCCCGGTATCAACCGGTTATCCGCGCTGCGATCCGGCCCGATCCAGTTCAATCTTGTTCAATTAAATAGTGCGCTTTGTTTTACACTCGTTTATTTGTATTTATTGGATTTTTAGACGATTTATTGTAATAGAAGACTTTGTTTCTGTTATGTTTTGCTGTGGCTTAGATATAAGGATTGCAGCGTTTTTGTTAGTTGGTAGTACTTTTGTTGCTGATTAGCATATACATAGCATAATCACTCTATAATATACTCACTGCTGGGACACAGGCCTTCTCTTTGTGAAAGGGAGTGGGCAATCCACATAGATAGATGTTATACATCTTCTTCAAACGTGGTCGCTCATAATGGGCCTCAAAAGAAAACTTACAGTCACCTAAAGGGCAATGGAGTGGGCTATGCTTGGAGTATCTTTGCGTGATCGAATCAGAAATGTAGAGACTCGCGAGAAAACCAGAGTTACATTGCCCAAAGAATTCCCAAACTTAAGCAGTGGGCAGGGCAGATTGCTCGCAGAACGGATGGCTGATGGGGCAGAAAAGTTCTGGAGTGACGACCGCGAACCGGAAGACGTTGCGTTGGTAAGCCTTCCACCAGGTGGACCGATGACCTGGTGAAGGTTGCGGGGATCCGCTGGATGCGAAACGGATGAGACCTGTCAATGTGGCGACGTTTGGGGGAGGCCTATGTCCAGCAGTGAACAACTTTCGGCTGATATGATGATGATGATGAAGAGGACATTTCTTCACGATATTTGCCTGCACTGTTTTGAGTGGTGATTAAGGAAAAACGCCTGCTTCTATAGTTAATTTTTTTCTCTGTACGCTAACAAGCATAACATCACGCCAGTATACCGACGAAGGTTTAGGCAGGGGTGCACCTATTGTACACACATTCCGCCAGTCATGTTTAAGTCCAATGTAATAGGGGGCGAGCATCATTTTTCCGTACATCTGTTTCTAATAAAATCAAATAAAATTTATTTATTTCAATAAGGTCATTAAGCGGTACTAAAGAACGAAAAAATAAAAACAATGATTCTACCGTCCATTCGGAAAAGTAGCTTACTCTTATTTTTTTTTAAACAAGTGTTCTACAATATTTACATCCATACATTAATTCACTTACGTGAGGACGATGCACCCTGAATAACACTACTATACTACGTATATACATACACTAAAAGGTAAATTTATTCAATTTGATAATTAGGAACATGGTTCTCACACACTTACAAATATTGTAAACATAGCTAAATTACCTAATTAAACAACTACGGAACAGTGTGCGAGTCAATTTCTTAAACAAAAAGAGAAAAAAAGGAAACATTACTATAACTATGAATATATAGATTAACCAGCTTGATTTTGTCTACACTAGAGATTGCCCTATGGAGCAGCACCAGCATGTTTAAAGAACCAGTTACGATTCCAACACGCAATTACTAGTATCATAATTTAATTCAGAAGGGAGTCGAACATAACTAATTAAAGTCAAAATTACCTATCAGTAAAATTACCTGTGAATCTTGTTACCTCAATATTATTATCTCAAAAGGCTTGTGTTCAGGTTCTAGAGTTAAACATGTAAAACGCCTGAATTCAATCTACATGTAATAATTTCAGGTCTGGTCTGGAATATAGAGAATATATAATCACTTTTAGATACTGTAAAGGTAAAGCTAAGGTTGACTGGTAGAGAATGCCTTGTGGCGTTAAGTCAGTCTATGTCCGCGACGACCTGGTCAAGATCGCGGGAGTCCGGTGGATTCGAAACGCACAGGACTGCTTTTTAAGGCTTCTGCAGAGTTTATTTTTCCTGAACTGTCCTGTTGTTGCATCGCACCTGTCTTGAGACCTTTTACTTTCGTTTTAAATAATTATGATCATGACATTGGCTCGCCCAATCCTAAGCCGTTACAAAAAGTTTAAAGTACCCTCGTTTCGAGCAAAAGTTTTAAATCGGTGTTACGATACAGCTGGTCATCTTCTCATGTCGGTTGAAAGGGTTCGGATCAGTGTAGGTCAGAGGGTCAGAGATGTCACATGACTAATGGAAAATGTAGATGTGTAGAATGACATATATTTGTATTTTTAATCGACTTCAAAAAGGAGGAGGTTCTCAATTACCCGGTTGTTTACCCGGCTGCAAGGAAAGGGTTATATTTTTCGCGCGTATCTTGTATGTATTTTTGTATGTATGTAATATTCTTTATTACCTCGTATTTTTCAAACCACTTGATGGATTTTTATATATAGACATCGTTAGATAGGTCTTGGCCGCCCAAGTGTTCTTAGATAGGTGCTGTAAAGAAAAAAGGAACATTGCGGATTTTGGGCGCCATGTTATAGGGGTTGCAATTTTATTTTTCTTCGAAACCCATCGAGTGGGGTATCAAAATTAAGGGGTTTTAGAGGTGATTACAAAAATATATACCACCTTTACGTTTAGAAGACAAAAAAAGAAAACTAAAAAGTTGTAAATGAAAAAGTTAATAATATCCAAAAACCCGACTGCCAAGATGTAAACAAGAAAAAAATCATGCTGTGCAGTCGGAGGATCAGGGAGTCTGAGACTTCACAGCATGATTTTTTTATGTGTGTCAGCTCATAAATTTTTACTAGTTTACCTAGTAAAAAGTTTTTTTTGATTTTGAAGATACTTTTTTTACCTTCTCATCTTTGCATGGATCCCCATCTTTTTGGCAGC
Source organism: Orthosia cruda (assembly GCA_964057195.1). Lineage (NCBI taxonomy): Eukaryota > Metazoa > Arthropoda > Insecta > Lepidoptera > Noctuidae > Orthosia > Orthosia cruda. Next base: position 39,135,321 of record OZ059839.1, on the reverse strand, counting down.
CAGCTGTCCCTTTGCCTCAATGTATGGGCCAAAATTGAAAGTCGATCTCAACGTAGCGCTAAGACTAGTCCGTTATTGGCACGGTTATTCCTTTCAAAGTGACCCTCCTAAAGTCCAAAAATTATAATAATGGTGTATTGTTTGATGAAAACAACTGCGCAGCTTAATTATCACAAGGATATCAAATCGAATAAAAACATTACACAATTTTATACTTACAAACAGACACCTCTCATCAAAAGTTCTGAAAGCTCATACAAATATTGATCCGTCACTTGATGCCAATCGAACGACTACCAATGCCAACTGCTAATGAACACAATTATGAAGATTTAACATCATTAAACAAACTTACAACTCTGTTGAGTTTTCATTAAAAATAATAAACATTCGTTTAAAATTCGAACTGGATGCTGTGAGTGGCGTGGACGAGCCAATTAATTGCGTGACTCACTAGTAAAGGCAATACTTTTATTTTTATTGTTACAACGATATTTGTTCTTCGTTCATGTTGATCATGAAGATTTTATAAGATTAGTAAAGGAACGGAGAGTACATTTGTTTGTGCACATATTTATGCAGTGTTAAGACTTTTATCACCGTTAAAGTTGGCCATTGTGGCTGAAATTCGGACTGGCGAATTTTATAATTTACTATTTTTGGTGGATTATCAAAGTCTATTTTTCTATTAGAGAATGGACAGAGCAATACTGAAGCAAAATTTGCCGGTCTTTAGACAGAGACATAGTGACTGTGCATCCAATTTAGCAGAGCATCATAATTAATCGATAATGTGCCAACTGCAAGGTCAGAGGCCTTCTCTCTGTGCGAGGGCATGGGCCATAAATCTACCACACGGATGTGCCGGTTTCCTCACGATGTTTTCCTTCACCGTTTTGAAAGCAGTGGTAATGACATGAATCAAACAAAGCACATGTGCCTGCTGGGATTCAAACCAACGGTCTACGACGGCCATACATACTGGGCCGTAACCACTGGGCAGCCACTGCTCTTGCAGCCAATACCTGGCCCTTTTCACGTCATAATGGAGAAGGTGTCACAATCGAAAAGACAACTACTGCCGCACAAACGCTCTGGCCGAATTTTTCAACTCATTTTTTTTTAAACACTTTTCAGCAAGCCAGAACCCCAACTAACTTCCATTTTCAAACCACAATTCTCACCATTCTCTCGTTTCTTCTGCAGATCACGCGTCAGCGATTGTTGGCACAACAGCCCGACTGCGCTGTCGTATTGACGGCCGGTCCTGTGGCGCCATGCACAGCATCAAGTGGTACAAGTCTGAATCCAGACTGTATGTGTACTCTATCTCTGGGAACACAGCTATTGACCGGCCGGAGGGGCCTATGAAGGATAGGTGAGTTTATTGTTTTTTATATTGTATTTGTTTTGTTTAGAAACATAAATTGGTAGGCAACATAAAATATTTTAAGCAATTTACTTATGTCATATGTAAGGCTCCCGCAGACAGGCGGGTGTTAAAATACGAAGCCCATTTTTCATAGAAATTGTTCTACAGAGCTTGGAAAATGTTAGTTAGTTGTCTGTAAAACAATTTATTTTTAAAGGTGTATTGTTGTGGGTTTATGTTTCAAGTCTGTCAGTGGAGGCCTTAAGACGGTAAAGGTTGCATTTTTAAATGCGATACAGCTTGTGCTTGAAATATTAGATTGACTGTGAGTATAGGTACTCACAGTGGGTGACCAATAATACAGATTCTCATTACCTACCACCCTGTAAAGCTTTTTTTTTATAATCCTTCTCGCCTTTGACCACTTTCTCGCCTGATGGTCGATGGTTATGAAGTAATAGTGGTGGTAGTGGCATTTTGCTGCAGAAGTCTTTGCAAATACCGAACCTACAATAACTTTTTAATTGACCTCTTTGCGTTCTATAGCAGCGCTGTTGGTTGCAAAGTCAAATTGCATCTATAAGGGCCTTCCACCGCTATAGTGCCGTAAATCGGTTACTTTCTTCTTTCACTCTATTTAAAAAATATATTTACACAGAAAAAAATATGGCTAGAATTTCTTCATAACTGTTTTAAGAAGTATTTCAGAAAATTATACATAACATGTGGGCAATAATTTTACTTTCCATTAAAATAAAATTAAACATGACAAACAACACAAAAGTTGCTTAGTGTCGGGTTCTTCTCTGTTATCTTTTTAATTCCTTTGACTAGAAACAATTGCAAGAGGATGAAGATGAAACAACATGCACTTAATTGAACAAACAACTATATTTTCTTGAAGTTTTCTTATTATTTCGTAGTTTTTCAGTTATTTTAGAGTAGTTCCTAAAATTTTATTTAAAAAATGGTCACACAAATAATCGTATAAAAAGTCACAATACCGGACCTGCAGTGCAGTGCAATGCAGTGACCAGAGGTATCGATTGTCAAAAAGTCAAAAATAATTTGAAATTTTATGTCACTTTGCCAAGAGCGCCAAATGTCCCATATGTCAAATAAAAGAATCAAGAGTGTAAAAGGAGCTCTGTTTCTTTTTTGTTTTTGTTGATAGGCTTGTGTTTGACCACTATATCACCTGAAGGTGGTAATCGGTGATCTGGTCGACGGTGTAGCACGCCTTGCCTAGAAGTAACCTATTCACTCTTGACTTAAAGACTCGCAAGTTGTAGATATCGGGCAATACAGATTCCAGCAGAGAATTTCACTCCATAGCTGTACGGATAATAAAAGCATTTACATAACGTTTTATGCGTATGGGTGGATGAATGAGGACTTCCATTAAAATATCGTTACACCCAAAAGATCAAAACCCCACACAATAAACTCAAATCTACACAAAACTTAAATCACCCCAAAATAAACAGCTCAACCACCAACGATGACGTCACGGCGGCCATTGTTCAAACAGCCGCACTTACCGACTATTGTACGGAATGACACGCCCGATACGTCTCTGTCTTGCCACATTTTGTGAGAAAAATTCTCGTGTATTGTCTTATTTTTCTCGGATGAAGTCCTGAAATGTGTTGTTGTGAGAGTAGTTAAGGTTTTTTTTTTTGATATTTGAAGGTAGTTCTTCAATTGAATTCGTTTGTTGAAAATGATTTTTGTGGAAATGTAGGTTTGTATTAGATTATTTGGCGTTTATGGAAATGTTTTTGTATATCTGTTAGTGGCATCAAATCTCCTAAAGGGATGAACTGATTTCGATTTCGTTTTTTGTTGTTTGAAAGGTGACTTTATCAAGAGAGATCTTGGCTATGTTTGATTAGAATCGGTTCAACCCTTCAAAGTTATGGGTATTTTACTTTTTAAATCGGGGTGTTTTCGCAAAGATATCGTGTCATAATTAAGTGTTCAATTGATTGTCGATCGAAACGTGAATTGATTGTCGATAAATTATGTAGCATGAAATAAAAAAGTGTCGGGGGTTTTTAAAATTTACTTGTCTATAGAAAACCCATATTGGTTGACTGGACCAGACAAAAATAGCCAATCATACATCCTTTTGCGCATTTTGAGGCGTTCCATGCCTTGGAATATAATATATAGATTACAATACTTTTTGTGCCGGTTTTCACTTAAATACCCCGAGACAATCCGTTAGAACGATGTTAGTGTTCCAATCAAATCAAAACAAAAAAAAATAGATTGTTTACGAGGAAAGATCTTAAAGCCCAAATGCCACTGTATTCTGCCTGCAAGCAAGCGTGCAAATTATTTACAATAATAAATTCATTAATTTTCAGACATCGTTCATAAAAACAATTATAAATATTACACAAAAACACAAATAAAAAAACACAGACAGCACCAAAAGACATTGCATCGATGTCTTTTAGTGCTGTCTGTGTTTTTTACGGTTACGCTTTTACCAATAAATTAAATTAAAAGTATATAACTTTAAATGAAATCAAACAATAACTCAATGAAAACCCTCAAAAATTTACAAATTAAATAAATGTCAAAATGTTATCCCGTAAGTCACTGCATTGAAGGGGTGTCATATAGCAGATTTCAATTCAACTTAACCCTGGTAGGGAAAATGCCAGTTGTGAAATGTTTGCAAGTATTTCAAACACCTACTTAATAAATCATAGCACTTTAGTCCTATCACTTACCAACCCATGATTCCATACATTTGTAAACAAATCACAAACACCATTTAAAATTAAAGATATCCAAACTATAAGTAACAACTGATCACATCAATGTTTCAACAAATTGGTCTAGACACCCCTGCTGTACACCATAACATATCCGTGAACATACGGTTGACTCATTGAATTTTCATCCTTATTGCTCTCTACATAAAGTGCTTGCTAAATGCATGTAAAGTTTGCAGAATTGACCTTCGAGCTGGACATACATAATTACCTTTACTGTGATTGTAATTTAAACCTTATGTCTTTGACGGTAAAGTTTAATTTAAATTGTGTGTTCGATATTGGAATTAAATCAATACTTACAATATCAGTCCCTATTTTCACATACATAAGGCACATGTAAAGCTTTGATAAGGTTTCGTCGATAAACTTTTTCTTGTAGCCAGCACACTCGAGTTTAGACCTTTTTTGTACAGCGTTATGGTACTAGTGAAGCGCAAATAGGTTGGTTGATCGTATTCACTGTAAAACTAATTGAATTCACAATGAGCTCAAAATGGTGGACTTATTACGTGTCGAAGTGAATTTTAAATGGTGAAATTGGTTTTGTGGAAATTTTGACTTTGGAGTTCTGGGAAAGAAATAAAAATAAGTGTTTTAATTTCTATAATATTGATAATACCAGTCTATTACTCACCCACTGCAGGGCAAAGGCCTCTTCTTAAACAGAGAAGGCCAGCAGCGGCGCATAGTGGTCCGGTACACATACATTCAGTTTGCAGCACTTCTGTGTTATGCTCAATGCCACGAAGTAATCTAACCAGATACAAAACAAGCATGAATTCCCGTGGTACCCTCAGTTAGTTGTTTCCGACCATACCGAGCACAAATAGAGTGGGGTACATCAATGGGTAAAACGGATATACCCAGTATAGTTTCTTGTACAAGTGGCGCGTGAACTTGTTCTGTACGCGTTCCAGTATTCCCGAGTAGTTGGCCTCATGCGGAGCCCATATGACAGCACTATGTTCCAGATGACTCCTGAAAGTGCGTCAAACAGGACACTGACTGTTGCGATGTTAGTGAAGTTCTTTATTTAAAAAAATCACATTGATATTTCCCGGATTTGAATCAACAACCTCAAGCACCAGAGGCGAGGTCTTAGCTACTGGGCGACTACGGCTAATAAAATAAAATAAATAATATAATAAAAATACCTTGCATCCAAAATTCACCTTGACACAATTTTTCTACCAACCCATAAATTCATCCCCACTTCCTTAACCGATCGCATAAAATTAATTCCAGCAAAAACTCCTCGAGATAAAATACTCATTCATCAGAATGAACGAATGATTAATTTCCCCTTTTATACTGAAAGAAAATCTTGAAAGAGATTAGTCAAGGCAATAAGAATTGCCGGTATATCGACACGTAATCCGGCCGATCGAAAAAGATGGGACACTGAGCTTAAGGGAGCGGTTACAGTGATAGCGGGAAGCGATTTTTGCCTTACATGAGTATGACCAACCTTGGGTTGAATAGAATACAAAACATTTATTCGTTACAGACACAACACAACAGCAACAAACACTAAGAAACAGAGAGTAATTGGTAAATCTTATATTACAAAAAGTGCCATTATTGCTAAGAAATAAAGGTGGTGTTAATGTAATTTTTTAACCATTGACAGCTACAGAAAATCCTCACCTATTTAAGCAACTAAGTGGCTACATAGTAACTGAAAAAACTGGCTGAGTTTTAGTTTGGTAAGATGATGAAACAATGTATTTAATTTAGTGTTAAAGAGTCTATGTTACAGTGTATGGGAATGAATATTACCCAAAACTTAATCAAAAACATGTCCCTCTCGAATTGTTACGTTAAAACTAAAGGAGAGCGTGTTACGAAATTTAGTAGTATTGTGTGCTGTAATTATAGAACGTAAGTGAACAATACTCCCCGTATAACGCTGTAGTTTAGTCGTCAGCTTTTCGATAGGTTACCGGTCGACAACCGGCGCAAAAACTCTTATTTAACTTGATACTTCGCCAGGAAAACAATAATCCTAAGTATTAATGCCGTACTGTTGTGATTTCACTTATAATTACACCCTAATTTCACGTATATAATAATTAAATCTAATTTTAAGATACGGAGCACAAATTTGTTATGTCACTTGGGCAGTCTTGCCAGTTGTTTTTGCCGGGGGTATCCCAAAACATCTTATAACGTAAGCGCTTTTTACACTACACGGCATTCAGGGCCCTGAATACCGTGGAGCGAGAAGTTGCTATTTTAGGGACCCTAACTCCCTACCGGTTATTACACCGACCTAAATTAAGGCTTGGGCCCTGAATACCGTGTAGTGTAATAAGCGCTTTACGCTTTTGGACATAGGCTTTACATTCCACCAAAACCCTTTATTTTCTTAGTCAAAATACGTCACATTAACAAATTCTAATCACACACATTCAAATCGCTTATCGCTCCCGCTCCTCGCAAGCAACAGAACCCCACCTTATACAGGATTTATTAACGAGTGATAATGGAATCTGTGCTCAATGTTGACGTCATTTCGCATTAAGTGGGTTTTTTGCGCGACTGCCTGTAGCCCGGTAAAAAGGGGTTACCTTTTTACGGCAACTCAATCGAAATACTGTGAATTAAATATTTGAAAGACCGTTTGGTGTCTCGCTGTTAGTAATTTGAAAATGGTTGTTAATTTTTACGTTGAAGATGTCTAGACATACAAAAAGAAAAAAGATTCAGCTTTTAAAGCTTTTAGCAAATATTTTTCATAATAACACCGGTATTTAATTGAATACTTTTAAAGGAATTTTTAATAAACAGAAGGTACGAATATTGATCTTATTGCATATTTTTGCTACGGGTACCTCATCTTCCATCTTCATTTTTCTGATTGTCTCCTTGACAATTCAAAAGTGCCTAAACATTTAATTGAAATTGAAGCATTGGGTTTCAATAACACTAGTTGTCAGGGTTTCAAGCTTCAGAGTAGAGGCTGTCAAGTAAGAAATATATTATATCGATATTTGTGATATTTATCGTATCATTGTTTTTAAACAGTTTTGATAATTATCGAGTGAAAAATATAGATATATCGTAAGTTTTCGCATGTTTATTCATACATATTTCCAAAGCATACAAAATTCGAAAAAAAGAATGGACATGTGCAAAATAGTATTTTTTATAATTGCTCGAGTGATAAAGATGATGAGGAGGAGGATGCAAGGAGTATCTAGTGACATTAAACACGAAACCAATGTTGCGTTAAAAAAAAAACAAATTTATACGAATTTGTTACTCTAAAATAAATATTTAATATCGATATACCGCGATTAAAAATATCAAGGATATATATCGATAAGTGTATAAAAAAAACGATATTTTTAGGCCATGCCTCCTTCTGACTACCCGAATAACTGATCAACTTAAGGCTGTAAACAATATCTCATTCCATAATCGATGTTGTTGAAATACTTAATAAAACATACTAATATTATATATGTGAAAGATTGGATGGATATTTGTGTGGATGTATGTTTGTTACTCAATCACGATAGAACAACTGAACGGATCTGGATTAAATTTGGCACATAGATAGATTATTGTCTGGAATTTTCATCCCGGTATAATGTTCCCTTGGAATGACAAACCACTTCTCACGCGGGCGAAGCTGCTGGCTGAATCTAGTATACACATGCATTTATGACAATATTTTATTAACTTGCTTTGTTAAGTGTGTCCGGCAACTAGTAATCCATTTTTCATGCACTTCTTAGCATCGAATTAAGCAGAACTGCCTAGCATCAGACTTGGCGTTCTTATGTAACATTCGAAACATTTATATAATAATAGCTGTTGCCCGTGACTTCGTCTGCGTAGCATTAGTATTTCGAATAGCCTATTTTTTATATCGCGTAGTAATATTACGATTCACCATACAAAATGGAGTATCTTGTGCGTTCTTCTCCATAACATGCTACTTTCCGAATGCACGTTAGAATAATTTTTTATTCCGTGTAAATTGTGACGTTCAAAAGTGGCGCTTGGTGGCATAGTTGAAATAAAATATATTTGTCTTTCTGAATTTCCAACCCCTTACGTATGATTGCCGGTATAAAAACTATGCTATGTCCTTTCCAGGTTCTCAAACTATCGCCATACCAAATTTTATCTAAATCGGTTCAGCGGTTTAAGCGAAAAAGGTAATAAACAGACAGTTACTTTTAGCATTTATAATATAAGTATGGATGGTACTATGGAGCTGGTCTCATGATGGATTCGGAAGGTAGTTTTAGCAACTCTTCAACCAAACAAGACAGCACTATCGCGTTTAGGTACAAACAAACTTGTCAGATTTTTTATTGATTTATTTAAGACTTATTTAATCGATATCGCGACGCTTTTGTTGTTATAATGGCACTACTCTTAAACCACCGATCAAGTCATTGAACCCTTATAAATGTTATATCAATATGGAATTGAAATTATTATAAAACTCACTTAGTATTCCCAAAGGTTTGAACCAAAAACCTTGTTCGTTTTATAATTACGACCTTTATATATCACACACACAATTAAATAAAACAAAACAAAAACACGAAACTCACATGAAATACGAATGGAAACATCTGCTGTATTGTTGAAAAGTAATAACGGTATCAAATATGTAAAGTTGTGTAATTTACATATTATATGTGAATATTATTAGTTGTAAACTAAACCTCTAGGCTTTAATGACCACTCCTGAGGCCTTAACAAACCACCATGGCTCGAATGCGATTGCGAGACGGAGCTATACAGGACGAATAGTATCATTACTTTCTTACAATGGAATCATGCTAGCTTTAACACGTCATAGTACAACTCTTTTTAGGGTTCCGTACTCGGGTAAACACGGGACACTATTACTAAGACTCCAATATCCGTCTGTCTATCTTTCTGTCTGTTTATCACCTGGATGTATCTCATGAACCGTGATAGCTAGACAGTTGTAATTTTCACAGATGATGTATTTCTGTTGCCGTTATGATAACAAATACTAAAAACAGATTAAAATAAACATATAAGTGGGGCTCCCATACAACAAACGTGATATTTTTGCCATTTTTTGTGATAATGGTACGGAACCCTTCGTGCGCGAGTCCAACTCGCACTTGGCCAGTTTTCTTTTTGTTTTTAGTCATCCAATGACTTTTCCCGCTCTGGATGAAGCGGGAGGGCGTGTCAGACTTTTACTGACTAAAACCCACCCGTGTTCCTTCAGTTGCTTGAGCTAGGGCCACGGTAACTGTTTTTCTTTATCCGCGACCATAGTACCCTTGGAGTGTGAAATGTGATTTCAGTAAGTTTTTAACAAAAACTAATTTGATTCTTCTTCTTTTGAACACCACACGTCTGTGATCCTCAAACGAGTGTATTGAGGTATACACAGCAAGCCCAAATTAGTACTAGAGGGCAATCTAATTGCCACTAACCGAACACAATTAAAAAGTTCAGGCTACTTCTAAGAAATTCCACATTAAAAAAGCCAATAACACTTTGCACGGCTCGAAAATCGAATCCCGGACCTCATATTGAGCAGTAATACTTGAGCCCAAATGACCAACAAGCCAACATATTACCCAATTAACTCAGCATTTTCTTCTAAAATTCTTACTTACCTTACTATACCAAAAAGAAAGGCTTTTTCATTAAATCCAAGAAGGCGTCAACATCATAATAATTCAGCCAGTCACCTTCAACCCAGCAATGTGATAGAACAGTAATAGACATGCATACATACAGCCTTACGTGACATCGTAGCGTCACGTAGCATATTACTACGGCGTAGCTGTCTCTGCTACGCCGTAGATCTTGCTACGAGGTAGATCTAAGGGGCTTGTATACGGGCAACTTTTTTGAGGTTATGTGTTGCCGGTAAAGTGGTCAATTAACGGCAATGTTATGGCATTTACTTACCGCCCCATTATTGACACCATTTTAAAGCTCATATAAAGCAACTATGTAATAACGCGCTCTCGCTCTGTCATGATTCTGACAGTAGAACAGATAGGTATCAGCAATAGAATTCAATGATGTTCTGGTAATTAAATATCAATTAATTCTCCAGCAATAAATTACACATTATACGACAACTGTAACTACTGAACAATAGATTGAACATAGTTATGTTGCTGAACAATGAGTCTGGCCACTGGCGGCTACTTTATACGCTTTATATTCTTGGCAAATATCAATCGTTTATAAACCTCCTATTATCTGCCGGCGGACGATACAATATGGCGTGAATGTAGTCAACACGCACAATTTTCGGCAGTAATAATATTTATATAGGCAAACCTAGACCTAGACGTCTATTGCAAGGGCTGGTTCGCGGTGGTTCAGGACAAGAATACTTGGAAGGATTAGGGGAAGACTTTTTCCTAGCAGTGAGACAGTGTAGGTAAATATTTTAAAAAATCGGCACCAGTCAAAATATTACCTTAACATATACCACCTTGCCTTATTTGCCTCTACACATTGCCACAAAAATGTTGCCCGTCTACAACCCCCCTTCAGGCTTAGTAATTCTCCTCAATTTAGATTTCTCGATAGTACAACGATTGCTTTACTGACTTTTAATAAGGACTTGAGGACAAAAAGGATTTTTGTATAACCAAATTATAATTTGGTTGACGTCTCATAAATATGTAGTAGCAGACTATTACGCACTTTTATTAAATTCTGCTGAAGGCCTTTGTCTAGATATATCTATGTAATTTCGTTGCTGTCATTATTTTTGAATGATCTATCAAAGATAGGTTATAAAGGTGACTTTTTGTCGACCGTGGACTGTTAAATGTATTTTATTGTGGGATTCAAAATTCATTTATGTTTGTGATTGAGTTTGACGTTATGAATTACTCAACAATGATGGATCTTTGAAGGAATTCTTATTGTTATTGTTAGACCGTAGTTTTCTCAGAAATAAGCCAAAAGAACTTTCCTCCAATTTCTGAGTTATGAATTTGATTTTGAGTGTTTATCAAAGTCTACTTTAGCAAGAAATCTCTCAAACACCTTAGCTGCAAATACTCAATTTAGAAACCGGCCTTTGTGTTTAAAGTGATAATTTTCTTTAATAATATTATGGTAATTTAATAACCACCTACAAAAATATCCCTTTCACTCAAAATAAATGATGCAAAAACAGCCTGTAAAACAAAAAGCAACACACACTTTGCCGTTCCTAAAATAAAAATATAACCGGCACTTCAAAAAAATAAGGAAATCTAATAAAAACACCCGATGTCTTTGTGGAAAAAAAAGGAAAACCTCTACAACTGACATTTCCCGTAAAATACAGGTGCCATAATAGGGAAAAATCCACGACTCCTGAAATTTTAATATAGCCTGCAACATGGCTCGGAATAGAACTGACAGGGTTTGTGAAATTAATAAATCTTTGTCGTTACTGGTTTGTGTCTTGACTTCGTGGCGTTAGGAGGGCAGGCAGGGAGGGTGGCTATTTTTATCGAGTGTTTTGTAACATGGTAAGGCAAGTTGTTTGTATGATAGGAACGATTAAATTTTACAAAAAAATGGAACAATGGATCTTTGTTAACTGATCTTGATATGAAAGCCGGTTGAGTAAATAATATAAGGCACAAGAATTAGTAAGCCTAACTATTTGAGGAGCTCCTTACCAGGTGCTTATATTCTTATTTTGAACACATTAACACATATATTTTTGGGCCATTATTCGGTGGGAATAAAAGCCCAAAAGTTTTCATTTCCCTGAAAATAGAAACTCTTTAGGAAAAACATTGACTATTCCGAAACAGTGCAGTGTTGGCCTAGTGGCATCGGCCGCTTTTTTTACTACTTTCTACGTCGTGGTTTTAAACCCAGGCAGGCGTTTTACTTTGTGTAAATTATTTCACCACCACTGCTCTCAAAACGGTGAAGGAAAACATCGTGAGGAAACCGGCATGTCCTAGAAACAAAAATTCAAACACACGTGACATCCACCAACCCGCATTGAGCCCGCGTTGTGGATTACGGCCCATTTCCTCTTCGTCGAGCTTCATTACCTCGGCGCTTTTCTGGTGGTCGCCACTGTTGATTCTGGCTTTCAGGAGTTGCAGTGGTTTAGGAATAGTGCGGTGGGATTGTCACAGAAAGGAGGAATGTGTCTCAGTAGTAGGAACATTAAAAAGGCTGATGTTAATGATGATTCAGTAACTTATGTTGATATTGACACATCACATCCTTAATAACTTACACAAGGTGACATTTAATTAGCGATATTTATTTATTTAAACTTCACGTACAAAGGTACAAAGGCGGACTTAATGCCTTAGGCATTCTCTACCAGAAAACCAAGGGTTGTGTAGAGACAACATAATGCTTGCCAATAAGAATATTTATGGGGTCATCTCAAACATTTTGGAATATGGCATTATGGAATGTTACTTCATCTAGATCTACAGTATTACCATACCTTTATTAACATAGTGACAAGACCAACACCATTTCCATCTCACCACAAAATTAGCCTAAGGACACAATCAAAATCGACCAACACGACCTAATTCTAAACTCGCTAGGTTCTACGCTAAACCGTCAAGTTCTATGTTAACTGTTTCATCGGTAACAGTTTAAAAAGCTTATTTTATCTCCAGGCGGCAGTAACGAAGCTTACTAGACTTAACATCGTTACTGACAATTAATTGTGGAACCTTCAGATAGTTAATTAGTAAGGAGAATTATGTATTTTGCTGTTTTCATTTGGGTCATGAAATTAATTGTAGGGGTAGGTGAATCAGAATGTTATAAATACAGCCTACAATGCTGTCACAGGCTTCCGTTCTTTGAGAGCGAATTTGCCATAATCTACCACGCAGGCCCAGTGTTGGTTCTTAGATGTCCGATGTCAACGAATTTTTAGTTCTAGGCCATGCCGGCTTAACAACGATGTTTTCCTTTCTGAGAGTAGTGGTAATGAAATAAATTATACAAAGTAATGAACTCGACTGGATTTGACCCCACGTCCTACAACTCGTAATTCGGGGCCGCAATCACTGGGCCACCACTGCTCTAGCTTATAAATAAACGGTCAATGTTATATACAGAATGAAGATAACTCTAACTTTGAATCGTGGGTTTCTGTGGATGTCTAAAGATGGTTCCTCTGTTGAATATGACAACAGGAACCATAAATATTTGTGAAATAAAGGCGTAGAGGCGTATTTTTTGTAGTTTGTAAAACCATGTGACGTACACATACCATATTTCGAACTTTTTAACAATCGTCAACGGTGATACAATTTCACATTGCCTGGGCCCTCAATTCTCAGTAGAAATTTGAAATTACTGCTAAAATCATAACTCACTCATGACCGGGTAACAAAATGCGCTAATTGAATGTGTTAAAAACCATACTATTACATTAAAAAAAATACAAATAAAATTGTATAATAATTAGGTAGTATTATTTTGTAATTTGTTTTTTTTTACTTTTTAGCTGTACCAACCTAATAAGCAAGTTGTTAAGTAAGGTACATATAATGCCAGAATATATTACCCGACTATCATGAAACTTGAACATAATCGGTGAAATGAGAATGTACCAAGGTGAACTGTACACTTCTGCATAACCTTTTAGAGCGTACTGGCGTGATATCATGTTATGAAATGGTATAAACAGACATGCGATTGCAGTTATCCCGAGAGATTTTTCCTTATTAATTGAAGAGTTCTGTTGTAAATCTCCGAAGTTCTATATCAGATCTTCACCAGAATTAAAATGAGGCCAATTTCGGAACATACACTTTTAAACAAGAATTTGAACTAGAAATCGGTGAACACACCCACAAAAAAAAAATGTAATCATTAAGTCGAACATTAAAACCTTCTCCTTTTTGGAAAGTTAGTTGAAAACGATCACTTCTATGTATGTGTGCTATTGTGAATTTTCACACTGGATCTTATTCACAGAATCGCGCAGCTCAATTAAACTATCATCCAAACTGTAGATTCAGTATCTCTCTGCACCTACCCCTCACAAACATCTCCTCACAATCAAATATGAAAGCACCGCATACCAGATGAAGCCATCAGCACATCCGACAATAACAGCCAGGCTTAATTGGCCGTAGTTTAGTACCGCCTAATTAGCGCATTTTGCCGCAAAGTTGAGACAAACTAACTACCATTTAAACCTTAAACTTGCACCGGATACGGATATCATGCTTACTGATAATTTTATTACGTTTTTAGAAGATTAGAGAAACGGTTATTATGAAATTAAGGACGGTTTGAAAGCTTAAAGTGTTCGCTGCATTTTCGGGTAGTGTTTGTTTTGTAATTTTGGGAGGAACGGAATTTTAGTAAAGGAAATGCTTTTGTGAGAACGTTAGCGTGGCTTGAAAGTTTTCTTATCCAAATACTGTCGAATTTTTAATGTTTTGTTAGTATAGTACCTACATGCAGTAATTATGGTTCTTTAATTCTGCATTTGAAGACCTTGTTATTAAGGGATAATTTATTTAGTTTTAATGAAACTATAGAGCAATAGTGGTAACGAATTTTAGATCGTGGGTTCGAACCCAAGGAGGCGCTTTACTTTGTGTAAATTATTTCATCACCACTGCTCTAAAAACAGTGTAGGCAAACATCGTGGGTAAACCAGCATGACCAAGAATCAAAAATTCTAAGCATGTGACAACCACCAACCCGCACTGGACCTGCGTGGTGTGTGAGTCTGTGTCCCAGCAGTGGGAACATTAATAGACTGATGATTATAATAATACACTACAAAAGTTTCCATATTGCGACTATGACTGTAACATTCATAATTTATAATTTTGATAACCATCTAGTCATCGTGACAATTATCTAATTGATATAAACCATAGATTTAAAACAAAAACCACAGTAAAGATGCAACCTACCACTTTACAAGAAATACGGCATTTTTAATATTTCGCATACGCTTCTACTCCCAAAGATAGCCGATCGCGTGGCGAGTATACTCCGGTATGACCGAATTGTGACAACAGAAAAACGCGCTATCTAGTCTATCCTTATATGATAAGTCTGTTGCTGTTAGTCACTGGCTTTTACATTGACTCAACAGAACAACAGCGTCTTTCATTCACTCAAAAACTAGAAACATTTCCAACCATTATTTCTCTTCAAAAACAACGAAACCCATGCATCACTCCACTGTCAGTTTTAATCCATAACGACTCACCCAACTTGATTAGTTCGAAACTGAACCAAGCTTAAGCACCGGTGAATAAATCTGCTGTAAATCCGTTCTGGAGCTCTGTAGGCTACCCTACCCACTACTTCCACCCTTGTACGTTGATTTGTACCGGTCGTTAAGCGTTTTTGGAGCGTAATGGCAGTTGCATGTAGGTCATACTGATTTCGGGTATTGAATGGGATGGGTGTAAGTGGTATTCTTGTTGTATTTATTACGTTGTTCGAGCTGTTAAGTTATTTGGTCATACCTTTAGATTAAGACTGAATTTAACACAGTAATCAACTTCTCATTCTTGAACACCTAGCAACCAGGTATTCTTGCTCCTCTGCAGGGCCTCTTCGCGTACACAAAAGGTTCGAGCATTATTCACCACGCTTGCTCAATGCAGGTTGGTGATTTCCGAATTATAGCTTCTGCCAGCGGCTGCACCCGCGTGAAAGTTGAAAATTATCCCGAGGAAACATATGCCTGAGATAAAAAGTATCCTATGTGTTAATCCTGACTATAATCTATCGCTGTGCCAAATTTCATTCAGATCCCTTCAGCAGTTCTGGCGTGATTGAGTAACAAACATACATCCACACTTCCACACACACATCCATCCAACCTTTCACATATATTATATTGGTAAGTCTAGGTTTCCTCACGATGTTGTGTGTATACTTATACCTAGAGTAATTTCTCAACCAAATTCCCCAGAAAATAAAAATTCTTCATAAACACACAGCTAACAGTAATTACATTACTAACTCCATAAACGTCAAAGGTATGAAATATTAAATAAACATAAATCTTAACAACTTAGCTTTGGATATGCATAAAAACTGCATAAGCCACCATTTTTATCACCCGTACTTTTACGGGCACATAAATATGGACCGCTTCGCGTCGGTTCGAACTGGCTGGAACTAGTTCGAACCGGATACTACCGGTTATGGCCGGAGTGGTGCCAGATTCAATATCACGATTTGAGGTGAGCAATTAAGGTTGGAACATTATGTGTGAAATATTTGCGACAGTTGGCAGAGCAGAGTTTTTAGAGAACTGGACTGTGAGTCCAGTATGTTAATGGTACTCTTCGGATGTTCGAAAAGCTTTGGGATGAGAACAAAAAATCAGGAAAATGTACTGTTCCCAAGTTCCATTCCAAGGTTGGACAGTGTTAATGGATTTTTCCATTTGGATAAAATAAAATAAACCTTTATTGCTGTTCTATGAGTTTACAAAACACATTTTTCTTATTATTAGTAATAATAATACTCATTTATTAACTCAACTACACGATCGGTTTCACTTCACAGCTTGTCTTCCGATAAAGGCCTCCTCTCTAAAGCTTTCCATTTCTGCCTGTCTTTTGCTGTTCTCGTCCACTCTGGACCCGCTATTTGGATAAGATACTCCAAATGGAATAAATTGCGGCTGGGCAGGACGTGGCTAGAGGTGGACCACTGTGTTGCCTAATTTCTCACAGGGCATGGTAACTTTAAAAGTAAATTATTTTCCTTAGAGCTCGTTGCCTGTCCTTTTTGTCAGTGTTATACATCTGACTGCGAAAATGTACAATCTGCACATCATATCTTATGGGAGTAGTTAGACAGTTCGTAGTATCTTAGACAGAATGAACGCAATATTATGTTAAATAATGTACAGGCTGCATCTAGAGTTGATTAATATACGGACCTTGTGGAAACTAGAACAAATTTCCGTGCGTTCAAGCGTTTTTGCCATACCTATTATTGGAATCAAATATAACAGCTCACAATGTTAGGACCCATTAATATGAATGCTAATTTTTATCCGTGGTGCTAGGCAACTGGGCTTATCCCAATTGTAAACAAACCTTTGTGCCATTGACCTTGTTTGTTCTGTCTCCTGCTAGGTATGGAGGGAAGTGGATTTTTTTTCACCGTTATTCTTTTCTGATTAATTTTGTTGCGGGATCCAAGACAGGTAAATTCATTCTCTGGGACTTCGTCGAGCTTCATTGCCTCGGCGCTTTTCTGGTGGTCACCACTGTTGATTCTAGCTTTCAGGAGTTTCAGTGGTATGGGAACAGTGCGGCGGGATGGTCCAAAAAAAAATGGAATAAATAGTAGTAATACTCCAGCAGCAGTCAGGAGTCAAGACTTGCGCCCGGTCAATGGCAACTATGCTCGGCGCATTACATGGTTAATAAACATTTCTTATTGTGTTGTCTATATTTGAAATTAAATTAAAAAGTAACGAAGATAATTAATGCTAAATTAACCAGTATCTGATTAATACTAAATTGGGGTGAAATAATTAAGATTGACTCCCTGTCTCTCAACATTAAAAATTAATAATCCAAAAACGTACCGGAAGACGCAGCGCAGCGGCTATCGGCCCACCAATTTTTTTTTTCTTGTTAGTCTCGCGCTTGACCACTGTAACACCTTTTGGTAAGCGATGATGTGGTCGACGATGTAGCATGCTTACCTAGAAGAAACGTATTCAATCTTGACTTAAAGACTCCCAGGTTGTAAATATCAGGAAATATAGACACTGGCAGAGAATTCCTCTCCTTAGCTGTACGCATAATAAAAGTATTCCCAAAACGTTTGGTGTGTATGAGTGGGATGTCCACCATGTACCGATGACGCATCGCCGTACGTCTTGTAGTCCGATGATGGAATGGGCTAGGAGGAATTAGTTCATGCAATGGCATCGCACACTCCCCGAAATGTAACCGATAAAAAACCGACAGACTGGCAACTTGGCGCCGATGTTTAAGGCTCTGGAGCCTAGAGTCGAACAGTATCTCATTGCCGATGAGCCTCTTGTCCCATTTTTCAATCAAATCTAGTGCATCCAGCTGGTTCTAGGCAGATTCGTCCCAGAGATGAGAGCAGTACTCCATACATGACCGAACTTGCGTTTGTTACAAGTTGAGCAACTGTTCTGACGTGAAGTACCGTCTCACCTTTACAAGGATACCCAACTTTTTGGCAGCCAGCCAGGTGGACTAATAACCTGGTTAAGGCTGCGGGAATTAGCTGGGTGCGAGACGCAGAGGACCGGTCGATATGGTGACACTTAGGGAAGGCCTATGTTCGGCAGTGGACATATGTTGGCTGAAATATTGATGATGATCCAAAAACCTTCTGAAATGTTTTGAGCTGTAAAAAAGCCCACAGTATTTAAATAAAGTAACCTATTTTTAGTCCGACACAGTATTGCCATATTATAAATTAAGATAATAATACAATCACAATTTGGCAACACCAGAGGGCCGAAATTGGAACTAATTTACATATTCCATGCACAATATTTCGTTCATTCGGTTTAATGGGTAGTTGGAAAACTGTGCCATGTTTAAATTAACTCATTGGCTCATGCCCACATGGGTCATACTGACTATCTTTATTACTAGCGGGCTATTTTTTACACGAGTATAAATGCCCGGCACGTAAATTGGCAAGAGTCGTTAGATGTGCAGAAGTCGTTTTTGAGGCCTCTTTGGTAGTGACACGGGGCGTGGTGATCGTTTAGCACCGTTCCGAGTGCGCGATTAATTCGTCAGTTGATACGAGGATCGAATGACCAATCGTGTCGCGTTCCGTTCGCTCTATAATATAGAGCAAACGGAACGTGGACGCTGGCCAACCACCATATAGAAGTCTATATAGTTGGTTGGCCAGTTTGCGAAATATGCGCGAACTTACCCCCAATATGCCAAAACTTTGCCAAGTTACATGCCTGGGATGATATAAGTGACAGAAATAAGCAATCGGGTAATTGTAAAAAAGTATTCCTATGCCGAGTGTGTTCAGTAGTGGACGTCTTTCGGCTGAAATGATGATGAAGAGTATTATCTTATCTATATATATTTTATAAAAAAGGCCATCGATGAGCCTGGTTTTAGTGACCTAATAATTAACTCGATGTTTCCTCACAATTTCTTATTCCGTTGTTAGCGATCTCCAACATTATCTTGTAGTCTATGATGTGAGGATGTGATCCTCACATCACAGACTTTTTTCGGCTGAAATTATACAACCAAAAATCATCCTCTACTAAACATACATAGCCTTTCTCCTAACATCATAACATCCACCAGTCCTGCGGTATTCACCAGCTCATCTGTCTGCTTTGCGAGGGCCTTCCAACGCTGCGTCTTCCAGTACACGGTCTGCACCCCAGTTAATCAATGTCACATTATTTGTTTCAAAAACAAACACGACTCTCACCAGCAACTTTACCCCTAGATTCGCCAGCCGCCCGTAACAAACTAGACACACCAACATTAAAATCTCGTCGTACCGCACATAGGCGTCCCCTATTGCCCCAATTACAGCATCATGCAGTGCCTCGCTGTCCGTTATTTCGGCATACTGTACGACAACGCTCAATTAGCTGCTACAGGCACGGTATTTGCCACGGCAAATTTTCGATTCAGGCCGGTGATGCTCAAATGTTTTGTTTTAATGAGCCGCTTGTTTGGTGCTTTTGAGAATAACTTTGTATAAAAATGATTTTGAAGGCTTTTAAAAGCTGAATTTGGAGAGACACTAGATTGACAGGCACAAGCTTGATTTCGTTTACCTGGAAATCTAAACATTGTGACATTCTTTCTATCAGCGATCAACATCATATCAGCCGAAAGACGTCTACCGCTGGACATAGGCCTCCCCAAGTGTCGCCACATCGACTGGTCTCTCGCGTCCCGCATCCAGCGGATGCCCGCAGTCTTCATCAGATCATTAATCCATCTGGAGGGAGGCCTTCCAACGCTACGACTTCCGGTTTGCGGTCGCCACTCCGGAACTTTTCTGCCCCATCGGCCATCTGTTCTGCAAGCAATGTGCCCTGTCCACTGCCACTTAAGATTTGCAATTCTTCGGGCTATGTCGGTAACCCTGGTTCTCTTGCGGATCTCTACATTTCGATCACGCAAGGACACTCCGAGCATAGCCCTCTACATTGCCCTTTAGGTGACTGTAAGCTTTCTGATGAGGCCTATTGTGTGTGACCACGTCTCAGAACCATAGGTCATCACTGGCAACACACACTGATCATAGACTTTGGTCTTGAGACACTGTGGTAAGTTGGACGAGAAGATACCGCGCAACTTGCCGAACACTGCCCAGCCGAGTTGGATCAGCGATAATGATGGACAAAATTGATCACATGACATTTCGGTAGTACATGGTTTTTTTGGATAATCGTTAACGGTGATAGAAAATCCAATGTCTACTTAGGCCTTATAGAAGACAGTAATTTCTAAATTATGAGACCGTATATGATATTTTCATGAAAAACGACGCAATGTTGTTTTGTATTTTGATAAAATCAAACCATTATCATGTTACATTTAACAAAACAAAAGTCAAATAATAATGAAAACCACAATATCACGTTAATTACTATACGAAAACGTACGTTAATTACTGCCGATATAATGAGCGAAAAACAGAATACTGGTGCTCGTCAAAAATATCCAGGTCGTTCAAAATAGCCAATACTTTGAGAACCGCTGTCATCCCCGATATTTGTTTAACATCGCCAATACAGTTTGCAAATGGGTCAGCGTACGTCATAAGCGTTGATTTAGCAAATTATGCTAATTATGCAGGCATTTTGGTTTATATTTTAACAAATTTTGGCGTGAAAATATATTTTGGTGCTAGGATACGAACACAATACTAATTCATTATTATAGAACATTGTGTCTGCTTTCTCATCGAATCAGTTTTAAGTCTGTCAACTTTATCGAGATGAATTTTCAAAAATCCGTCTTTATACACTTTCATTAATTTTTTTTTTTTTTTTTTTTATAAAACGTTGCCCCACACTAGGAATTTCTTCCTGTATCGTGGGTGCGTTTACAAACATATAAACTCACATACACAACACCCAGAGCCGGAACAACTATCTGTAGGTCATACAAATATTTGTACCGAGCGGGAATCGAACCCGCGACACGCAGCGCAGCAGTCAATCACTCAACCACTGCGCCAACCGTGCGCCCAAATTAAATTCATTATCGGATTTATTATGTTCCCACTGTTGGGACACAGGCATCCTCTCTGTGAGAGAGACAGTGGGCCTTAATCCACCACGCGGGCCCAGTGCAGGTTGGTGGATGTCACGTGACTTCGAATTTTTGTTTCTAGGACATGTTTCCTCATCCTCACGATGTTTTCCTTCACCGTTTTAAGATCAATAGTGATGAAATAATTTACACAAAGTAAAGCGCCACGTAAGTCTGGGCCGTTACCACTGGGCCATCACTGCTCCTTTGTTCACTTTCATTACACAAAACAAACTCTTGTACGATCGACCTTTTATGCTATAAGCATTTATTACCTTTGCTAGATATCGCCTACCCGCCTTGAACAAGCGTGGTGATGGAAGACTCATGCCTTCTCAGTATGAGATTAGGCTTTGCCCTGCATTGGGACAAGAATTACAGAAGTATCTAACATCCGGCTAGGTCCAGAAGTATATGTTTTCTGATTTACTGAAGAAGTGTGTGCTGAGTACAACAAAAAATATATGTAGCCCGAATTTGGATATATTTAAATTTATTTCAAATTCAGACAAATTAGGTGTCCATTTTTTGTTAGTACACAATCTTATAATTAATGGACGTCTTTCAGTTGAAAATGATGATGTTGATGAGTTTCTTTCCGCGGCTTTACCAGCGTGCTGAGGAAAGTTCATACTTTCCCAGGAAAATTACATAGCACTGGGACAGAAAGTATCTTATGTCGTAATTCAAGTCATGGTCTACCCGTGGACTAAGTTTCGTACAAATCCGTTTAGCCGTTTTAGCGTGATTCGTTAGCAAAGCTCTAGCATGACATCACATAAAAATTATAAAGGCGAAAGTTGGTGAGTGTGTTTGAATGTTTGTTACTTCTTTACGCTGAAACGACTGGACGGATCTGGATGACATTTGGCACAGAGATAGATTCAATGACAGAGTCTGGAATAACACAATACTTTTTATCCCGGGAATAGGGTCCCTTGGGATAATTTTCGACATTCTTGCGGGCGAAGCCGCTGGCAGAAGCTGTTTTATGATATTGGAAGGATTGAAAAGTTTACCTAATGTGCAAAATCAAATAATTTCCATAAATGAAAACTGGACCTTCATTTCAAAGCAAAATGGTCATCAAAAAAGCAATGACTGAAAATGGAAACTGATTTCAAACTGCATCTATTTTCTAAAAGTCATTCAATTTTAAATACGTATTTAATCCCTTCGATATTACATGGCAAACATTTCATTCACATTAGGAACATTTCCCGTTATTCGAGTATCTCGTTTATTCAAAACATTTGTAATTCAAAAGCTCCGAAATTCAAAGGCATTTCAATCATAGTACTGTAGTCTGTATGTCAGTTATTTGCATCAAACGAGATTGCATAACACCGTATGAGTCAAATAATCCATGTCGTTTATTGGGAAGTTAGTTATTAAATATATTATCGTAGATATATAAAGAATAGACGACCAAAATAAACAAATACTGCCGTAATTCCAAATTAACAGCAATACAAATAAGCATTTTGCTAAAAAACTGCGTCTAAACCGCTCCCTAGTACGGACGTTCCGGTTTAAAACCACCTCAAACCGGAATTCGCTGGTTGAAACCAGAATTTTCCGACCGGCCGGCCCTTACATTGGGGCCAAAGGGGTTTATATTATTATTTACTTATGGCCGGCAAAAGGTATTAAAATTATTTTGGTCCCTTGTTTTCTAGGGAAAACGTTTTCACAACCTTTTGGTGTTTTTGATGTTACTTTTTTGAAGATTGAATATCATGTTATTTTTTTGTGGTAATATCTCGTGTTATCCATTAAACGTATAGGGTAGACAGGATATTTTTTGGAATAACTCTGGTTATTAACAAATTTTACTAGGGACACAACTCTAAAATATTAAAAAAATCGAACAAATGAAGGGAACAGCTTGCTTTCTTGTTTTTACAAGCTTTTATTTAACTTGCAATGTATGTGTGTAAGTGTGTTCGGATCAAATGTTGCAACTGAATTTTAAGGCAGCATCTTCCACCGATTAAGAAGAAAGTTTGCATACACGTTTTTGTTAGCTAAGTGACGTCATTCTAAATCCAAAATGGCGGACGGCCCAAGATGGCGGACTAGTTATTTTTTGTGCACTGCCATGATATCAAATGAAAGGGTTTGCTGAGAAGAATACGAACACGCCTAAATTATTTTATTTATAATTAAATTATGAAAACATCAAACAAATTATGTCAGCGTTGGTCCCATTTAAGTCGGCTAAACAGTAAAAAATTGTGTTCAGGAATGAGACAGATCCTACTCCTGAACAAACTGTACCATACCGACAGTTTTTCATACCTTCCTATTCCAACTAGCGGCTCCCTGAAAGATTGCCAATGAATTAAAATTAATCCTGTATGGACACACAACAAGTAATATAGGTCAGGGACAGGAAGATGATGATATTGAAGATAGACACACAAAATGTCCGCATTACCAAATACAAAGATACCTAATACAAAGAAGATTTGACTTCGCTGTAAACTAATATCAATGTACATTTTCTACATTTTACAATCTGCAACCTAACAGAGGACAGTACAGTACAATAACGTCATATTTCCAAGTATCTCCGGCTATGAAATATAGTGCAATGAAAATTGCATTCCTCCTAGGTCGGCATTCTTTAGGGTCTCATATTGGAGACAAACGGGATGACAAACAGTAATAAGAAATATTGCATATTTTGTGGATATTTGAATGCAGTGGGGTTAAGAAGACGGGGTTGAGATTGATTTTTGTATGTATTGTGAACTAATAGGGAAGACAAGGCGTCTTCACAAAAATTCTGGGGAGGTTCTGGCATAATATATTTTTTCCTGCTAAGCGTTGCGTACGTGCACCCCATGTATGTTTGACCTACCCTACCTACCAGTGTAATTACAAACACACAAAACGTTGAATTGGTCTCTAAGTTTACAGTACATCAACTCCTATTGCTAATGTTCACTTCGTACACGGTTTAGATATTTGGGAAAGCTTGCCATGCAATAACTATGTATACTTTTCCCACTGCTGGTGCTCTCTTTTCTTGTGCAAATCCCTACGCTCCTGTGCCATCCACATCCAGGCTCTACCAGCGAAGGCAACAATGTCGTCCGCCCATCTCGCTGCCGGACAACCAAAATTCCTTCTGCCTGGACGCCTATTGGTCACTTTAACCATAACATATCGTTAATTGGAAACAATGCCCCTAAAACACAGTAGTTTCTATTTAAAAGAATTCCGATAAATTCATCACAAAATTCACTTTCGCAACACTAGTAATTAGAACTCGCAAAACACTCCTTAATTTACGTAAATCTTACGCCACTGGATGTAATGAATATTGTATCCTCATTAGCTAAAATCCCTGATAAACGAATCTTACCACCAGTACCCATAAACATCGACCATTCCAGCTGATTTCCATCCCAAAATTGTCAACTGCGCGAATAGGTAACTCTTGCGAAGCGATAAGCAATGCGTTGGCGATTCGCCAATACACTGCAACGATATAAATCTTTAGCTCACTGTTTATGCCAAGCGTGTTTTCAAGCTCAGTTTTGGCACTAATTGTTAGTCTTATCAATTATAAATTGTCCATTAAGGTTAATGGGAATTAACTGAGTTTCTTGGAATTGCTGTATGTAGAAAGGATTCATGAAGTAAATTAGAGATTTTGTTTTAGTTAATTTGCCGATTCCTGAAAATAATATATCGATCAGCCACGGTTGGTTACAAATTAGTTGCAAGTCAAAAAATGCGAAGGGCTCTTGATAATTCATTCAAACAACCACAGCAGCTAACGGGCGTTCGAGAATAGAAGTATCAATAATTTTGTAGTTATTTTCGCTCTAGAAACTTGGCGTAGAAATAACATAGAAAGAGTTAGGTACCATTTTATGAAAAACTACATAACATATTGTGTATTCATTAGGGCCCAATGTGGCTTTGCGTTAAGTTAGTATTAGAATAATTTATTATTTGAGCTTCACATGAGCTGTTGAATTTTCATTTCCAAATTAAGACAGAAGACAGTGCCTGAAAAGGAAAAAAAGCAATTTAGGTCTCCGTCGCATTTAGCTGTCCATGTTTTGATACAAAGAATGAATTTGAATTTTCAAAAAATGTCGTATCGAAATCCATTTGCACCTCATAAACACCTTAGGTATATTCAATAGATGCTTTGATTTTTCCGATCACCCTTCCTTCTTTTCCTACCAAAAATTCTGGACATCAATAGAACCTGTAAAAGGTTCGGTTTAAATCGTTCTCGAACAAATAATATCGGGTATTCAGCCCGCGTGCAAACTGTTTGGCCGAAAAGGAGTGTTTATTGTCACTCTAGGGCTACTGTCCCACTGTGAGCGAGAAGCGACTAGCCATCGACTATTTTTTCTTGGTCAAAAAATTTTTAAGAGTATACAGGGCGTAAAGGAAAGATGTGATGCTTTTTTTTTAATAATTGTCTCTTCCTTGGATAAAGTTGTTCATTAAAAATTCGCAGAAGTCGGTTTTAAAATAAGATCTCATCGTTCAGTTACACCTTGCAACGACTACCTTCTGTCAGCGGTTAGGGGGTTAGTTAAAAGGGAACGTACTTCATGTATTAAAAGTATACTATGACCTTCTCCAAGGTTCATCTATCTCTGAACCAAATTTTCTCATAATTAGTTAAGAGGTACCGAGGTCCGCCATCTTTTGGAGGCCGCCATATTGCATTAAGACTGCATTGTCATCCAAACTAAACGTATATACAAACTTTTAGGTTAGTCGTTTGGGGATATCTGTTTTATAATTTAGTTGCATCATTTGACGTATACAAGTACAATCAAGCTGTTTCATACTTGTTTTTTTCAGCCGAGCCGAAAACATTAAAGTTATCTTTAATTTATGTATATATAAAAAGGCGAGTTAAATAAGCTTGTAAACAACTTGCTCACCGTTGCTCGTTTGGTTGTCATCTCTACTCGGTTGTCGCTTCTCGCTAGCTGTGGGACCATCCTTGCCTAAGGGTGAGTCTAAATAAATTTGAGTGGGGTACCAGTTATAAAATGATGCAGGCATGAATGTTGAGTGGGTAGGCACAAATATTTTTGGTATTTTATGGTAATTTTTGTTGAAGAACATCTGGAGGGCTTGTGGTCGTCCTTCGTGTTAAGAGGTGAGAGAAAGATATACATAACGGTAGAAAATATGGCTTTTTTATTATTACGAGCATAAAGAGACAATGCTGTGATTTTCAGCTACAGACACAGCAGCTGATTTAAATAAAATATGGTAAGGTTCCATAATTGTATGAACTTTAAAATAGATTATGGTCTAGAAATAAAGAATAAAACTTATGTAGCAATAGTAAATAAAACACGCACGGTAAACGGAAATAACAATAAAATGCTATACTAAATACTTTTTACCAAAAAAATAAACAGTCTTCCAAAGCAAAACTACAAAGCGAAAAATAACATTCTTTTCCGAAGTCGGTGTCTTTATTACCTATTTATTGTGTTTCATATTTCGACACCGACTTCGGTATAGTAAGTTATTTTTCGCTTTGTAGTTTTGCTTTGGAAGTCGGTTTACTTTTTTTGTAGTATTTTTTAACTTTTCTTTTTTTGGTGTTGGTAGGTACCTGAAATTACTATGAAAATCATTTACTGACAAAGTACATCTCACGACGATTCCAATAAACCTAAACACGATTAGGATACATTGTTTTATCTCGGCGTTCCAGTTCCTACCTTCCGGCTTCATCATCAGATCTGTTCGATGGTACCATATTCATAGAAAAGAGAGAAAATATATTTATTTGGTTTTTTTGTTATAAATATAACTATTTGCTTCACCTTAGTCGGTTAACTATTCGAGATATCTTATACCCGTGATATACTCATCACTAAGGAGTTCCTGTGACCCACTGTGGTCTTCTTCATCAGTTACACTTGACCAAATGATACTTTCTGAGTGCAAATGCTTGCATTGTTAATTAAAATACCAAAATCGCTATACCTATGCCTATGATATTTGAGGAATTCCCTCGATTTCTCCAGGATCCCATCATAAGATTCTGACCTGACCTTGACCTGACATTGGACCACCTAAGAAGTACTTATACCCTTTCAAACAAAAGAAGCATGTTCTAAATCGGTCCAGGCGTCTTTGAGTAATCGTCCTTTTTTTAAAGTCGGTTAGAAATCAAAGTGTGCCTCACGACTGTGCTCAATAATAATAAAGGTTTTGGTAAGCGTTTCAGACAGTCCTCTGAGTTCTCTTTCGATGTTTCTTTTCAGAGTATTTGGCTTGGAAACGCTGACATAAAGCTTTAAAATCAAAAATTGTCGTGTAAAAGTATTATTCATTAATAATTTACTGAATAAATATCATGTATAAGTTAGACGTAACTCGGTTAACATTTTCGCCTGAACAAGAGCTTTGACGTATTATTATTAAAATAGATAATTAAACGTAATACGCTTCTTGTAATCGCCACATTTCGCTTTCGTATTTACAACATAAAATAATACAGCTTTGTTCAATACATAAAAACGTTTCATAATTAGGTACCTATAACTAAATTGAATTGAAGAGCAGTGGTGGCCCATTGGTAACGGCCGCGACTTACAAGTTGTACATCGTGGGTTTGAACCCAGGCAGGCGTTTTACTTCGTGTAAAATTATTTCATCGCCACTGCTCTCAAAACGGTGAAGGAAAACATCGTGACGAAACCGGCATAACCCAGAACGAAAAATTCGAAGACATATGTGACATCTACCAAACCGCACTGGGCCCGCGTGGTGGATTATGGCCCATTCCCTCTCTCACAGAGAGGATGCCTGTGTCCCAGCAGTGGGAACAGTAAAAGACTGATAATCTTCAATCAATCAATCTGCCTAGACTTTCCCCAACTATATTGAGGTCGGCTTCCAGTCTAACCGGATATAGCTGAGTACCAGTGTTTTACATGAAGCGACTGCCTATCTGACCTCCACAACCCAGTAACTGGGTAACCCGGTACCCCTTGGCAAGACTGGTGTCAGTTCTCAAGCTTCTGACTACCCGTAACGACTGTCAAAGATCATCAAATGACAGCCGGGACCAACGGCTTAACATCCTTTCCGAGGCACGGAGGAAACTCGGTATGTTGAAATAAATTATTAAGACATTGTGTGTGCTCTTGTATTTAACATAATAATTTTTGTTTCACAGTTCTGAGCTTAACACAGGAACCAGGTAAAGTATTTTTGCCATGTACTCCTTATTGATGTTGGTTTCAGAGCTTGTTATCTTATTTATAGCATTTAGGTACTCAATGTTTAATTTTTATCAATATAGCCGAAACAAGGCGTTTTAGCTTTCTTCAATTTATTTTAATTTGCTATTTAGTAGATTTCATTTCTCCTTCTTATTGGTTTAGTAGTGGAAAACGCTTGTTAAGCCTGAGGTCCTGTGATTGATTTCTAGGGCGGGCATAATTTTATTGCATTTTATCGCAGCGATCGCGCGATCGATCGCAGTATATCATAAACTTTGGGATTACATAACCAATTATTTTCTAATAGCTCGCTGTATGCAAATCTTTCGAAAAAAAAACCGCCAAGTACTCTAAAACTTCTGTACTTAGCAATGTGGGAGCGGTTAGCAATCAACCAACCACATCAATGTGCCTACCCTTTTCCCAACTATATTGGGGCCGGCTTAAAGTCTAACCGGATTCAGCTGAGTACCAGTGTTTTATATGGAGCAACTGCCTATCTGACGTTCACAGCTCAGTAATTGGGTAACATGGTACCTCTTGGCAAGACTGGTGTCAGATCTCAAGCTTCTGAAAACCCGTAACATGTGTCAAAGATCTAAAGATCTTCAAATGACAGCCGGGACCAACGACCTTTCCGAGGCACGGAGGAAACTCGGTATGTTGAAATGGTCACCCATCCACCAACCGACCTCGTCAAGTATTGCTTAATAACCTTGATGTTCGACCCGTGCGGCTGTTATTATTGAGCCACGAGCTCCGCTCAAACCAACCAACCACATGATAGAAAGTAATCACAATTTGACCGAGAGCGGACGCCCTAGAAAGACATACGTAGACCTTATTGGTGATGTTCTTCAGAAAGGCCAGGTGCTCTGTACTCGTAACCTGCTAGTGTGTATGACTAGATTTAAGAACGTGAGTGAAGTAAAAAAAGTATGTAAGGATCTTAGCAGGTGGCGTTCTGTAGTTTCTGCCCACCCCATGGGAAAAAGGCGTAAATTTATGTATGTTTGTATATATGACATTCCAATGGATGCTAGAAGCACAAAATCAGTCCATGTGACGACGGTTGATGAAAGCTTATGTCCAACAGAGGATGTCAACTGAAATGACGATGATGAAATAGCATTAGAAGTAGGTGTCTTTATTAAATAATAGACGAAAATGTTCTAAACATTTCTTCCTGTCGGGGTACTAAAAGCTTAATATTATGTTACTAGAAATTCCAGGTACCACTATAAACACGATAGCTTTCAAATAAACCAAACTGACGTCGGCAGACATCCTGAATCAGTGCGAGTAATAGGAAATTCCGAAATACTGAATGAATGCAACATGTGAGGGATTTAGACGATGGAATAACGTTTGGGACGCAAAATGTTTTGGGTGTGATTTTGTGTTTAGTATTGATGCTGCATCGATATGCAGTTTCTGTTCAATTAGTTTGAACCTATCATTCTTTTATGCAATCAAATAACATCTTCATCTCATTAGATACTAGTATGAGGTTTTTATCTATCTCTTTATGCTTCACTACCGGACGCCTTGCGGTTTCACCCGCGTAGTGCCCGTTCCCGTGGCAATACAGGGACAAAAAGTAGCCTATGTCACCCGGGGATAGTGTAGCTGCCCAACGTAAAGGTTTTTTGAAATCGGCCCAGTAGTTTTTAAGTTTATTCGTTACATACAAAAATACAAATCTTTCCTCCTTATAATATTAGTATAGAAGTATAGATATAGATGTATCACTAAATTAATAAAGGCAGACATATATTGTTATTTGACAATTGATTGATATATTACTTCTTTTTTTTACATGGATTGATTATAAATAAATTATTGTTATTTTATATTTTTGTCATTTAATATTCACTGTTTATTTTTTTGTTGACATTCATTGTGATAATTACTTTTAGATTGATTTCATTTGTATTCAATCATCATTTAATTTATTATTATTATTGTATTAATTAATTCAAGATTTGCACGTCGTAGTATGTAGCAAACATGTTAGAGCCATTTCTTTTACTGGTATCCTGTATGCATCTAATATTATTTGTTGTATGTATACACATGTTTATGCAAATATCAGTATCAGAATCTGAATCTGAATTGCCCTAGGCATTACAACTTATTACCGCAAAATATGGTGACTGCTATAAGTTATTTATAAAACTGTTAAACATAACGTTACACAACACTACACTTTCAATAAGTCAGTGACAAAAAGCTGTCTTTGCGACTCGGTGACACTTCAGTATTCCGGTGGCACTGTACGAGTATTTATTTAGGCGCCTTTATTGGGCCGGGCGTAATGCATGGACTTCATTATTTTGGATATGGCCTACGGCTGTTGATTGTGATTGTCTGGTGCGACGTTTAAGGGGTCGGTGAAAGGTTATTTAGATATCTTATTGGTAGATGTTTTTACCCGACTGCCAAGGAGGGTAATGTGTTTATTAGTCTATGTATGTATGTTTGTGCCTATGTGGCGTTTTAGAGACCAAACGCATTGGCCGATTTTGATGATTCTTACGTCAATCGATTAATCTTAACCTTGCGAGTGTCACTAGCTACATTAAAATTGTAAAATAGAAAAAAACGGCTTGCGGCCATATTGTGGGGGCTTATTTTTTGGGGAGCGAATATTTTTCCTCCAACTGCACAGCAGAATTTCCTCATGTGGTATAGTGCTCATAGGAGAAAATATCATCATAATTACAGCCGAAAGACGTCCGCTGCTGGACATAGGCCTCCACACTGATCGGTCCTGTGCGTTTTGCATCCACCGGACTCCCGCGGTCTTGACCAGGTCGTAGCTCCACCTAGAGGGGGAGCTTCCAACACTGCGTTTTCCGGTACGCGGTCTCCACTCCAAAACTTTTCGGCCCCAACGGCCATCCTTACTGCGTGCCATGTGCCCTGCCCACTGCCACATAAGTTTGGTAATTCTTCGGGCTTTATCGGTAACCTTGGTTCTGTTGCGTATGACTTTAAGCCTTATGATGAGGCCCATTGAGAGCGACCACGTCAGGAGTATCTATAACATAAAATAAAAACGATGATCGCCATAATAATTATTTTTTTTCGAGTATGTCTTACTAATATTTAGCTAACCAACAGTACAAATGTGTAGCAACCAAGCTCATCAAAGGCTTTCGTGTTACAAAGAAATTAGGTTGTTGATATCAGATAAGCTTCATGTAAAACACTAGCATTAACCTCTTGAGTGCCCGAAATGTGAATCCACGCAAGACACAAGCTGGTTAATCTGTTTCTGGTGAAGCCGACCACACATAGGCAGTTGGGAAAAGTGGAGATAATGATGTTGCTGTCTAGACCCACGGCTTCATCTAATTCTCAAGAAGAATAAGACTAAAGGTAAATTTTATTAAATTTTTTGGTAGTTCATTGACGCTTTTTTTATTAGTTGTCTACCGTTTCTGAAGTAAATAAGAGAATAATATAGAATTCAACAACGCAGTAAAAAAGCAAACAATTATGCCTGAAAATATAACTGATATATCTTAGAAAAAGGAAGGGTATCCGAACACACTTTACAGTCAGTCAGATAAGATTAGATTATATTAGTAAACATTATATATTTAAGAAAAAATGGGCACTTACACAACAATTAAAATAGCATTAAGTCGGTTGAATCGAACTTCTGCCGTCCCTCACTACCACCACTGCTGAAGCCCGACGGGTCACTGGCCCACTCTGCTGAGGAGAAAGCAAACTTGTTTGCCTCTCTTTTTGCGGCATCTTCGCGTCTGGATTCTGGTGACGCGCGGCCCACTCCTTCTCCTGATTGTTGCGAGACGAGTATGTCGGACATTCGCATACATCAAAAGGACGTTCGTAGGGTGCTGCGCAATCTTGACGTGAACAAAGCTAGTGGCCCCGACGGAATTCCAGCAATTGTTCTCAGAACCTGTGCGCCTGAATTGTCTCCGATCCTGACACGCCTGTTTCGCCTTTCATATGAGACGGGAAAAGTGCCGAATGCCTGGAAGCAAGCTAACGTTCAGCCTGTGCCCAAGAAGGGCAGTCGGGCTGACCCGGCCAATTACAGACCCATTTCAATAACGTCCATCCTCTGCAAGAGTATGGAACGAGTGCTTAATTCCAAGCTCCTGGCATACCTAGAAGCTAACGACATCCTCAGTGACCGCCAATATGGCTTCCGCCAAAATCGGTCAACTGGGGATCTTCTAGCGTATGCCATTCACATCTGGAGTGAGGCCATAGAGAGACACGGGGAAGCGCTTGCCGTCTCCCTCGACATCTCGAAGGCTTTTGACAGGGTCTGGCATGAAAGCCTTATTGGTAAGCTTCCTTCATTCGGTTTGCCCAGTGGTCTGTGCGATTGGATTGCAGACTTCCTGAGGGGCCGGTCCATTCGAGTGGTTATTGATGGCCACTCGTCTGAACTACTGGATATTAATGCCGGGGTCCCACAGGGGTCGGTACTCTCAGCAACGTTGTTCTTGCTGCACATAAATGATCTGCTGATCTGCCGGCACCTTTGGGTATGCAGACGACAGCACTGTAGCTGAGAGATACGTGTCCGACGCGCGCGCTACTGGACCTCAGATCCAGTCTCTCCGGGAGGCCATGGTTGGGCGCTTGAATCTGTCCTTGGAGGCAGTCTCCGAATGGGGCGATGCCAATCTGGTCAAGTTCAATGCCGCTAAGACCCAGGCGTGTCTTTTTTCCGCTAAAAGGAGCCAATTCCACCCGGCTCCTTCTTTCAGAGGTGTGACCGTGCCGATAACTGACCATCTTGAGATTCTTGGCATCACGTTGACATCGACGCTCAATTTTGGTCCATTCATTGAGGCAAAAGCTCAGCTGGCTGCCAAAAAATTGGGGATCCTCGCGAAGGTGAGACGGTACTTCACGCCAGAACAGCTGCTCAACTTATATCAAGCGCAAGTTCGATCATGCATGGAATACTGCTCTCATCTCTGGGACGGATCTGCCAAGTACCAGCTGGATGCACTTGATGCGATCGAAAGACGGGCTAAGAGGCTCATCGACAATGAAGTATTGGCCGAATCTAGGCTCCTGAACCTCGAACATCGGCGCCGAGTTGCCAGTCTGTCGGTTTTTTATCGGTTGCATTTCGGGGAGTGTGCGTTGGAATTGCATGAACTAATTCCTCCTAGCCCGTTCCATCATCGGACTACAAGACGTACGGCGTTGCGTCATCGGTACATGGTGGACATCCCACCCATACGCACCAAACGTTTTGGGAATTCTTTTATTATGCGTACTGCAAAGGAGTGGAATTCCCTGCCGGAGTCTGTATTTCCTGATAGCTACAATCTGGGAGTCTTTAAGTCAAGAGTGAATAGGTTTCTTCTAGGCAAGAGTGCTTCATCGTCGACCACATCATCGCTTACCATCAGGTGAGATAGTGGTCAAACGCAAGCCTATCAATAATAAAAAAAAAAAAAAAAAAAGCATTACGGAAGGAAACATTACCAAAATTACTACACCCGAAATAATAACTGGTAATTTCTTCACTCATAATGACAACATTCCCTCAACACTTTACCTCAACAATAATATTAACCCAGTCACCAATAATAACACACAAGATATACAATTTTACCAAGACACACCAAACTTGACGCCAACATAAAACAGCTCAAAAACTTTACCAATACATGCATAATTAATTCTCTCAGATAAAAAAGATAATAATAATCTTTACAAACCACTGGATAGTTCCACATCAAATATGTAAATCTCTTATTGAAATATTAACCAAGTTGATATAAAAACTTGTAATATATTCAATGGGGAAACTTCGCAGCGCCCAAGAACCGTAGTTCTGTAGCAACTTTAAATTATTTAAGTTTTTTAATGCTGACTTTTTTCGTTCGTGTATTAAGGAATTGTATTGATTTTGTAAGGAGTGGCTAAGATTTCTTGATTTTTTAACTTGGTAGGTATAGGAACTTTGCAAGTTTTCCTATTTAGAAGATATATTAGATTAGCAGTGGTGACTTACAAGTTGTAGGTCGTGGGTTTGAACTCAGGCAGACGCTTTAAACTATTTCAACACCACTGCTCTCAAAACGGTGAAGGCAAACATCGTGAGGGTTTACCGGCATGTCCTAGAACCAAAAATTCGAAGACATGTGACATCCACCAACCCGCACTGGGCCCGCGTGGTGGATTAGGGCCCATTCCCTCCCACAGAGAGGCCTGTGTCCCAACACAGTGGAGACATTAAAAGATTGATGAAGATGATGATTAGAATGCACGGTGTGCTACACTTTATACTTACAAAGTGACGTCACAAGCCTCTAAACTTTGATGCGCTATATCTTTGTCAATTGTTATTTATTTGATAAAACAAAAAATATGGCTTCAATATTATTTGATAATCCATACCCAGGAAACATCCCTATTACAACGCACGCACACATTGTGCCGCGCGCACAGGTGAGTTGAACTAAGAGATAGTTCAACTCAGCTCTACAGCTACAGCTCATAACTACAGCTGCATCAATTTATACTGAAAGCAAACCCCACTATACTTTAGAGAAACCTAGGCAGACACTGATTCAATTGTTTTTCAAGTACAAGAAATAACTCACAACTTTGAACATTTGTCAGAAGTTTCACAAAGTTTTAATTATTTTTTCGTAAGCTTTGCATATCTGGAGAACTAAAAGGATTTGTCTCGTTTGGTTATAGTTAAAGTATCCTTTGTCCTACTCCATGGCCCAATAGAAATATATCTTTATAACAATATTTTTTTCGTTCTTTATAAAGACAGAGATATTTACCATACACAT
Organism: Orthosia cruda; assembly: GCA_964057195.1. NCBI lineage: Eukaryota > Metazoa > Arthropoda > Insecta > Lepidoptera > Noctuidae > Orthosia > Orthosia cruda. The sequence continues at coordinate 39,099,831 of OZ059839.1, read as the reverse complement.
ATTTTTTTGTCTACCAATGTTGTCCCACCGCTGAACAAAGTTTACCCCATAGCTTTTCACTTATTCCGGTGTGTTGCCTTCTCCGACTAATCCTTCGAAATTGCCTGCAATATAAGTGTCGGGGTACTTCGCGAGGTGTCGGTGTTTTTGAGATGAAACAAAGTTTACAGGAAACACTGTTAATTTCTCTACACTCAAATGTTCTTAATGACTAAAAGGTTACAAAATTTTAATGAATGTTGAATGATATGTTTGAATACACCCGGCTAACGCGGTAGACAAAAGTGCATTGATTATATTATATTGAAACTAGGTTAACGCGTCAGGCAGATATTGCAAAGTAAGGTGTTAAATGAAAACACCGAACAATAAGTATTGACTAGAAATCATCGCAACACCTTCAAAATAACTTCTACTTACCAAAACAGACCAACACAACACATACATACCAAAAATCTTTCCACGAGTTCTCATAACCCATTCTCATAAGAAAGCCATTAGAGCCTGGTATACAATCGTCACGTTCGCCCCAGAGGACCGAATGGGCCACAGGACCAACATACAACAGTATCGCATTAACGGATCCAATATATTTATATATACGATGTTTGGGTCAACCGGTATTGAAAGCCTACTTATATATTGTACACGAATCTTTTTGTATTATTTTTCTATAGTTCTTTTTTTTTGTAGTACATGGAATCACACTTAAGAGTTTTTTTTGTGTGTACTACTTAGTATTTTTAACACGTTATTGATAAGCAAGTTGAAAAGAAATTCAACAATAGTTGGGAAATGGACAGAATAAAACATATAGATAAATAATGAAAAAGTTGATTTACGCCTGGTATGATGCCTACCAAAAACAAATGAAAACCATAACTGTATACAAATAGAGAATGTAGATTGTCTATGTTGCTTTTTTGTTAAATTGAATGTTAATAGCTTTGATTATATACTTGTCTAGATAGAAAAATGCAAACAAACGACGCGCTAAAACTGTCTCCAATTGCGTGGTATGTGTGAGTACCGCTCGTGTACTTATTGTCGTCAAACTGTCAATGTATGCGTGTTTAGGGATGCCTGCTCCAAACTATTAACCTACCTTTTCTGAATTATTTAATATGATGAAAGTTAAACAAAACAGGTTAAATTTAAAAAAATATTAGATTAGTGTATCATTTATTTTAGTAACAACAAAAAATACAATTAAAAAATTTACAGTAATTTATAGATTAAAACCCATCTCTTTGTGTTTGTTCTCGGAATATTTTCTCTATGATTTTATTGCCTGGGCTGCGTTAAGGTAAGTTGTTATTTACTGATCACATATATAATGTAATTTTTAAAATAATAATGTTCTTCTGATCGAAAGATTATGTAATGCTATTTGTATTTTGTATCCCATAGTTTCGTTAAATCTCCCTAGTAATAAACTGACAACACTGGCTAAATCAGACTAACCTACAAAGTAACGAATTAAAATTGTGTGTTCTTATATTAATAGTGGTTAAATAACAAAACGCACCGGTGAAAAGTGCTCTTGGTTTTATTATACGGTTTTCCCACATAATTGCTATACAGTCTGACGGCACAAACCGACATAATTAATTATTTTTCGTGAACACGTTACCCTTAGGTGTTTCAAATGACACTGACATAAATAAGAAGCGAGTCTACCAATTTTAGTAGACTTTATTTGGGCCGTTCAGGTAGAGTCAATGTGGCAACTAGACAAGTATATAATCAATGGTTAATAGTATAAAAATTTTAGTTTTTTATTCTAATAATATTTGTGAACGCGCACGAGTGTCGGCAAGTAAAACACAGCGGTAGAACATGAGTTTGTTTATGTTTTGGACAAAACTCCGTGAAAGCTACCAAAAAAGTTGCCGCCATTTTACTGGGGCCTAACTAGGACATTAGACTAAAAATTAAAGTAACTAAAACTTCTAAATGTGACACTGGCTAAATGCACAAAAGGGGAGAAGCAAAAAAATAAAATATGCGCCATAATAATACGTAGGTACAGACAAGTACTATTACTTTTGAAGAAGGATGCCGTGATTTGAGGTTAATTAAGTTATTGCCCTTAATCTATTATACCGATGTCGGTCCAAAATGGTTGACCATCGAATACATGCCGAAACCCCTCCCTGCCTCAGAAAGCACGTAAAGTTTTTGGTTCTAGCTATCATTGCAGATCTTTGATAGTCTAACAAAGAGTCTTGCCAAAAAGTCCACCACACTACCCAGTTACAGTGTTATTTATGGAGGTCAGATATTCAGTAGCTTCATGTAAGATACTGACTTTCAGATGCATCTAGTCAGACTGGCAGCCGACTGGTAATTAGATTGCAGGGGTTAGGAAGAAGAAAGTGCGTAAAATAAAGAGCTTCAACCGCATGTGTTTGGACTGGAAACCGAACTTCAAATTAATGGTCAATAGAAAAGGAGGCCTACTAGGTACAATCAATTATTTATTTCTGTAAGTTAGTTTGTACAAACACTTTTATATGTCGATCATATTTTTAAACTAGATGAGATCGGTGTTTCCTATCTGACTACTCTGTGAAGAAAGCCCGAAACAATCTCAGAGCTCACAGTCTCTTTTAAAGTCCAGACAAAATCTTGGTTAGATCATGTGAATAACATGTAGATTGATGTCTGAAATAGTCTTTTGAGGAAATAACCAGGCAGATTGAGTGGACCTGTCCAGTCAGTGCACGTATTTGTTAATAACCGTGTCACCGTGTCGCTCAACTCAGTATTTAAGGAGCTCAACGATTTGAAGAAAAATACCAAAGAAAGGACATACATCCAAACTAGTATTATAAAAAGATACAATTGTTTGTTTATACAGATACATAAACTCAACGCAACCTCCTATGAACACCTACCTACAACCTACCTATGCACACAGGCGTCCTCTCTGTAAGAGTTAATGCACCGTAATCCAGTCCCACACAATCCCAGTGCGGGTTAGTGGACGTCACATGTCTTCAAATTTTCGGTTCTAGGACGTGTCGGTTCCCTCACGATGTTTTGCCTGCACCGTTTTGAGAGCAGTGGTGATGAAATAATTTACACAAAGTAAAGCGCCTGCCTGGGTTCCAACCCACCACCTACCTACAACTTTCAACAGTAAATCTTAGGTTTTACCGGCAAACCGTAGGTTTTACAATAGTTCGGGTTTTTACAGTAACATGTATATGATATCAAAGAGCAAAGAATAATAACAAAATAATCACCCTAACTCATTTTACAAGCAGACATATATTTTGTATTTAAACATGGTCCGAGAAGGTCCACAAAGGGACTCCATAAATCCTAATGCTCCGTTATAGCCTACGGGGCAATATTATCTTATTATAGGTTGATATGTGTATAAGTAACTGGACACGAATGGGCTATGTTTTTGGTCCTTTGAGGCTCGATATACTCGTAGATACTTCGCTTATTTTTAAATATGGAGGTCATGTCTGTATTTAGATATTCAGGATATTGATATATAAGCGTTGCTTAACCTTGAAGATATACTCGTTATCTTCAAGGTTAAGCAACGCTTGATGAGGTCGGTCCGTAGATGGGTGACCATTATATATCAACTCTTCCGTGCCACGGCAAGCATGTCAAGCTATTGATCCCGGCTGTCAATTGTAGTTTTATTACAGTCATTACGGGTATTTAATACCCTGAAATCTGGCATCAGTCTTGCCAAGGCTTACAAAGATAGTGGGTTCAAAGTCAAAGTCAAATGAAATTTACAAGTAATAAAAATTTAGTCTACCGTGCATTCGGAATAGTAGCTTGTTATGGAGAAGAACGCACAAGAAACTCCAAACTTACTTTTTTTTAAATAAGTGTTTTACAGTATTTGCATAAGTGCATACATTAATAATTTCATATAAATGAGGACGATGCACCCAGAATAGCACTACACTCTATACTACGTACAGGTATAAAGTATTTAAAGCATTAACGGGTAATTTCGTTAATTTGATAAATAGGAACATGGTTCTCACATACTTACAAATATTGCAAACAGGTTAACAGGTAGGTTGTGATGAACAGATTAGTACCAACCCGAAATCGCGAAAAAAATCAAATGCTGAACAACTGATTATTTTATTTACGCAATTTTTGGTTTGGTTACATAGTAAAAACTGTTCATAATGATGAGTACTATGCCCCTTTTCAGATTTTGCATTGGTCAGAGATTTCAAATAATTTAGACGACAAAAATAGGTACTTATAATAACAGCCTGTTACTGCCTCACTGCAGAGCAAAGATCTCTTCTCATACACAGAAGGCACGAACATTAATCTTACGTACTTACATAGATACTTAACTATTTGTTTCTATATTCTTTCTAATTAAACATAAAACTTTTAGACGTTTTTCTACAACAATGTTTGTTTGCAAGCCACCAGTTACGACCCTCGACTTTTGTGTCACGTTCTACTTTTATGTATTTCTGTTTCCTGCCGAATATGTGAGGCCTTCAATTGTGTATTATGTATTATTTTGTTTGTGGCTATTGTCCGAGTTCGGGCTAAAAGACCCACGGTTGTGACGAGGGGATTGCTAATTTTTGAGGCTTTCTTTGCTTTTTATGAGTGAAAGCTTTTCTTTATGGCTTATGAAAAGATGTTTTATTGACTATTTATTTATTTAATACTTTAAGCACACAAACGTACAGAGGCTGACTTAATGCCCTAGGCATTTTCTACCAAACTATGTAGAGTGCATTCTTTCATCCAAAAACATTGTAGAATTCTCTGCCGGACTCTGCGGAATGCTCGTCCCTCTCTGAGTCTTTATGCTATAATCTGGGAGTTTTTAAGTCAAGAGTGAGTTACTTAGAGGCAAGCATGCTACATAGTGCAACGCATCACTGCTTACCATCAGATGATACATAATTTAATAAAAAATGGATACAGCACAATCATTTAATCTTATTTATATACCAATCTCATTATATTTATTTTTTCTTTATCTAATATAGGCTCGCGCTTGACCACTTTCTCACCTGATAGTAAGCGATGATATGGTAGACGGTGTAGCACGCTTGCCTAGAAATAACCTATTTACTCTTGACTTAAAGACCCCTAGATTGTAGCTATCGGGAAACACAAACTCCGGCTGGGAATTCTACTCCTTAGCTGTACGCATAATAAAAGTATTCTCAAAACATTTAGTGTGTATGGTTGGGATGTCCACCATTTATCGATGACGCACCGCCGTTCGTCTCGTCTGTTAGTCCGATGATGGAACGGGTTTGGTGGAATTAAATCTTGCAATTCCATCGCACACTCCCCGAAATGTAACCGATAAAAAACCGACAAGCTGGCAATTCAGCGATGATGTTCAAGGCTCTGGAGCTTTGACTTAACCAGTGTCTCATCGCCGATGAGCTTCTTGGCCCGCTTTTCGATCGACTCTAGTGCATCAAGCTGGTATTTGGCAGATCCGTCCCAGAGATGAGAACAGTACTCCATGCTTGATCGAACTTGCGCTTGATACAAGCTAAGCAGCTGTTCTGGCGTAAAGTTCCTTCTCACCTTTGCAAGCCCCAGCTTTTTGGTAGCCAGCTGAAACTTTGCCTCAATGTATGGGCCAAAATTGAGAGTCAATGTCAACATAATGCCAAGAAGCTCAAGATGGTCAGTTATTGGCACGGTCATATCTCGGAAAGTTGGAGCTGGGTATATATAGGCATATATTAAACTAAAAACATACAATTGGTGGATCTCTTTCAGGCAACCTGGAATGGACAGGGATTTTTTATTATGTCAGAGAGGTGGATAACTTACATAAAATTACCAGCAAAGCATGGCATATCACAAATAAATAAGATGCAGACTCCACTATATGAAAATCAACCTTTACAGGAGCCATAATAGGCAAAGGGGTTGCCTAACATAGCCGGTAACCACACTAAAGGTCTAATTTTCGTCGGATCCCATACCTTTCAAACCGGAACGTAACAATATTGCTAACGGCAGAAACGGGTACCTACCTCCAACCTTTACCGAAAATTGTAGTTTAGTTGGGGTGCATTTTGACATGATAATACATGGCACTCATTATTCGAACAATAAAATAGATATTCATAATACATAAATAAACTCACGCCTTTTCCCATGGAGGTAGGCAGAAACTACAGAACGCGAACTGTTACGACGATTTTAAACTTTCAAAAAAATATTCACGATCACTATAGATCTCGATTTAGGATGTAAAGGGAGTTTATTTCCGTTTTTGAACAACGATGTGAGAGCGAAGAGCAAAGAAACGGGAAGGACTGAACATTTGAATAATGTTATTTTCAAAAAGTAATTTTCCCATGTCTTTAGTTTCTGATTTTGTAATTTCAACATCATCAGCCTGTTAATGTTTCCACTGCTGGGACACAGGCTTCTTCTCTGTGAAATGGGTGTAATCAACCACGCAGGCCTAGTGCGGGTTGGTAGATGTCACACATGTCTTTGAATTCTTGGTTCTAGGACATGCCGGTTTCCTCACGATGTTATCCTTCACCGTTTTTGAAAACTGTGGTGATGAAATAATGTACAGAAAGTAAAGCGTTCGAACCCACGACCTACAACTTGTAAGTCGTGGCCAATAACACCGGGCCACCACTGCTCTCCTTTTCAATTTTGTAATTCAACTTGTATATATAAATATATTTGTTAATTGTATGCGTCTATAAAAGTATTTTTTTTGGGTCACCCAGTAAATTTCTAGGCGTATTCTTTTCAAAAGAACCCCTATTGCAGCATACATTACAGCATTGTCATACTACCCTATACAACATCAAAGCGATCCCTATCCAGCTTGAATACAGCCCAATAACATAAACAGCTAATAATTCAGGCAGATAATCTTAATGAGACCGTTGTACCTACATCACAGAGGTAGCGAGGCTATAAACACGTGATAGCATCTTGTTTTAGTCAGGAGTTATGTCTGTTACTATATCTGAATGATCTTCATTGGTTAGTAGCTGATAGATGATTTGATCTATTGCCAAATATCGTGTTCTATGATTTGATTAGCTTTTGATTGTTAGATCAGAGGATGCAAGCGAACTCGAGGCTTAAAGTACCTACCTAAATAGTAACAGCTACACGGGATGATCTTCTGACCGATGACTTGGTTATGTTCGCGTGTATTAGCTGGATGCGAGACGCGCGGGTTCGGTCAGTGTGGCGACGCCTGGGGAAGCTCTATGTCCAGCAGTGGATGTCTTTCGGCTAAAATGATGATGATGGTGTGATCTTCATAGTTAAGCATCATTTGCCAATGTTAGTCCGTGGATGGGTGACCATTTTAACATACCGAGATTCATCCGTGCTTCAGAAAGCACGATGTGGTTGGTTTCGGTACTCAGCAGCATTCAAAGTATTGGAAGCCGACCTCAATATAGTTGGTCAAGGGTACAGACTGATTTGTACCTAAATCATAGAGGTAGTGTAGCTGTAAACACGTGATCGCATCTTGTTTTCGACACGAACTATGTCGGTTGCTATACCTGCCTGATTGTTATTGGTGGATGTTATAGATAACGGCTAGATGTGCGTGTTTAAAGATATGATTGACTAATGAGTTTTCGGTGAAGACAGCAGATTTAATCAGGCTGTTAGAATAGGTACAATTTACAACCTATTCAAAAGAAAAGGTACATTATATCCACATCAAAATGGGAGAATGACTTAGAAGATCCCGCAAAACCCACTGACCAGGCAAGCAATGCACATAAAGAAGGAGACATATACCACTCACTCAGCAGTGGGCGGATCATGGCTGCCTAGTTGATGAAGGTGATGCTATATTCGCCAGTAACAAATGATACTTAGTTAGGTAGGTACAACTTAGTAGGTACAAGCGTTTGTGGAAAATGGATAAGCGATCAAAGTATGGAAGATAGAGGTAAGGAGAACGATCTCTATATATGAAAAAGTGTCCTTGAAAATGTACTAAATGAAACAATAATTTTATGTTATGTTTACAAACTAGTCACCATACTAGTCACTCAACATATTAAATTTTCTAAGTCGGCATACTTTATCCCGTTAACAACTGCAATATTCATACGACACCATTCGGTTTTTGAACTTTTATTTTTAGTGTACAAAGCTAGACACTTATTCAACTTTCGCCCCTTATGAGTTCGTTCTCCTTACCTCTACCCTCCATAGTTCAAAGGTAAAATAGCGACCAGATTCATGTCAAAGGACCGGATGGCAATTTAGAAAGTTAAGATTGGCAGGTAAAGTTTTGGCCTTTAGGTAGGACATAGACGACTTGTACTGAAATTCAAAAACAAAGTCATGCTACTAAAAATAAGGTCTTCATTCAGGCGTTTGGGCGTTCCGGAGTTTTTATTATAATCAAAGATGAATTTTATATGCTTTTGAAAAACTATTCTATGTTTAAATTATAGTTTTATTAAACTTTGAACCATTTGACTATTTCTATTTCAAAACTACCCAGTTCTTCTAATCCAATCATCTGAAACAGTCAACTACACGGTTAGCGTTAAGACTACCGTGTACGACAAAGTGGCAATCTCACGAGATTCAGCGACGATTGTGTTGATAACTGTACAGGTAAGTCTTTAGTTAGTAGAAATATTTAGTGCTTACGACCATTTTCATTTGTCAATAGTGAATAGGTAACTTCTAGGCAAGCATCAGGTGAGATAGTGGTCAAACGGGAGAATATGGTTAATATAAAATAAAAATATTTGGGTTTGATTTTCAATGGAACGAACTTGCGAAGTAAATGAACAATTTTTTTTAAATACTTTATTAGTAATAACAAAATTGTTAATAATTCATTACGATCTAGCCTAAAAGACTAATAAGCAATTTAACTCTAACTTAATATGTTACGTGATAGATGTTAAAACTAAGAATAGTGTCCATTTACACTTTTACACAAGTCCGTAGCACTTTCTTAGAGTCTGATATAATTTATAAAAACACTATGTTCATGTGTTATATGTACAGCACAGCATTGTCACTATTATTTATTCACGTTGTACACTACACTAATTCAGAAGGTTTAGCTCTTTTTAGCCTACGCACTAATTAAACTACGTCTGTATTGTCTAGCAGCTGGATAGCCTCAACATTCACGTGTCGATTAAGTCTGTGTTCGAGGGCTTCAGCAAATTTTTGGATGATGGTGGTGACGGATTCCGTTTTAAGGTCACGGTGATGAAATGAACAATGAAAAATACAATGGCAATTAAAATGAATCTTAGCTAACATTGTGATTTTGTACTTCCATACACGCAAACCGTAATACACTCCATTCTATATATAATTTTAAATGGCTATAAATGATACTACCGTGTACCAGAAGACTCAGCGGTGGCAGGCCTCTAGTTGGACCGAAGACCTGGGTAAGGTTGCGGGAATCCGCATGGCATCCATGCCAGACGCAAAGGACTGATTGATGTGTTGACACTTGGGGTGACTTATGTCCAGCAGTGGACGGCTTCCAGGTTAAATAATGATGATCCGTCATCTGGCTACCTACCTACCCTACCTTACATACCCTATACCTACCCCACCCTTCCTAACCTACCCTAGCTTCCCTACCTACTAGTAGTAGTAATACTTACCTACCTTTTTTTACTTACCTACCTTAACAATTTCGTTAGTTTTTCGGATGTTTTAATAGTTATTATGTTATTCGGGAAGGAGATAAATCGAACCAATTAAAATTTTCGTAAATCGGTCCAGCCGTTCTCTAGTTATAAATGGTGTCACTAACCCGACTTTGTTTTATATATAAAGATTTGATACTTCATATATTAGTAGACTAACATACCATAATCCCATTCGTAAATTGCCAGAGCACACAAAACGTAAATACAATCGTATCGTTCTCGTGACGTATGCGCTAAATTATCTGCTACCTTGTTCGGACAATCGAAGTGCAATTAGATGCCCCGGTATGTAGCGTTAGCAGAATAAGTGTGTTAAATTATTCCCTAAATGTTAAAGGTATTTATTTACTCCAAACTGTATGCACAAAGGTCCAGTGGCGGTCTTAATGGCTAAGGCATTCTCTACCAATCAAGAAGTTTAGTTTTGAAAATATAACATGTCATATATTGTATGAGGAGCTTATCTTTACAAAAAGCTGATTTTGTATTTTAGAGTAAAAATAATTTAGAATCAATAATGTGAGACTGTTTGGTTGATAAAACTGCGAACATTTACATTATATAGAATAAATTTAAGGGAATAGCGTTACCAATCAAATGAAACCAAGATTTGGCCTACCTGGCATGCGATTGACGAGATCACTTAGGCCTAGAACTGGCAGCAGATAATTATTCAATTTATAGCTTTTTCAAATAACAGTTGACCCAAGATTACAAAATTTTATTCTTACATAACACACAAGTAACAGCAAAAGAAAACTCTCCAAACAACTCAGCACCGAAATAATATTCCAACTTCCTTAATTACAAAACTTTCTCCCCAACTATTCTGCTACCACTACCTGCAATTGATACATCCACACGCCAGATACGGCTAATTGAGGGTAGGCAAAGAAAAATCGATTACATCCCCCATTTGGGGGTAATTTAGATCCTTTAGACGGAATTCTGGTGCCGTAATACTGGCTAGTTGAAAGTCATTGGATTATGGTACCGTCGGTTTTGAATTTCGAACGCAGCCGCCATATTTGAAATTCTTTGTGGTGGAGGTGAATGTTTGTTTTGATGGTTTTGTTGTAGACTGTACATTGCGTTGTGTGTGTTTGACGGATGCGGGCTAGTATGAGAGTAACATTTTGATAGTAAAGCTACGGTCACACACAGCGATTAGGCATTCACAGCGAGAACTCGCTGTGTGTGATAGGCTATTCGCTGCGAATAGATTCATTGGCCGCTAGGCGAGTTCACCGAGCCCTAGCTAGAATTGAAGCTGAGAGGAATGTTTATAGTATATGATCACGACAGTATTCCCCGAAGGGTTGGGCAGTGGTGCACCTACATGTAAGGTTTAATTGAAGCTCGTTGTGAATGTGCTGTGGTACAAGCTTACATACATAAACTCCTGCCGTTTTCCCTTGGGGTAAGCAGAAACTACAGAACGCCACTACTCCTTTGCTTCATTTACGTTCATACATGTAGTCATACACGCACACAGGTTATGAGTACTGCGCACCTGGCCTTTCTGAAGATTATCACCAATAAGATGAGTGACCATAATATCATAAATATTTATTTATTTAGACTTCATGCAAAGGTGCAATGTGACGGTTTTAACGCCTTAGGCATTCTCTACCAGTCAACCAAGGGTAGTGGTCTATTGGAAGTCAAAAAGTATTGGAAAGATATCATAAATAATCGTTGTAAAGGAATATAGGGGTATATCAACAAAGGTGATACGATTTTCAGAACAATCCCAGAGTCTGAATTTGTATCCACTTGATGGCGCTAAACTCTCACCTGTTACTTGGAATTTGTTGAGATGTATGTGTGTCACCGGAAGACGCAGCATTGGAAGGCCTCCCTCTAGGTAGAGCGACGACCTGGTCAAGACTGCGGGAGTCCGGTGGATTTGAAACGCACAGGACCGATCAGTTTGGCGACGCTTGGGGGAGGCCTTTGTCTAGCATTGGTCGTCTTTCGGCTGAAATGAGGAGTGCTACATACTAGTACTTATAAATAAATATCTAAACTGCTCTACGTGTTTTGAAATTCTAATGTATTTATTTGATATTTGTCATAGGTAGGTACACGTAAATAAAATTAAGCCCTTCTCCCATGCGGGTAGACGGAAACTACAGTTCACATGCTACGATCCTTATATACTCTCCAAAAGCCTGTAGTATTTGTCAAGTCATAAAAGAATAAAGAAACCATATTTGTCACGTCATGACAAAGAAAAGCGTGCAACTTTTCACTTCAGAATGTGACTCCACAAAGTATAATGACAGCTTATTATACGTAACGTTTTACATAAGTAAGTGAGCAGGCAGTTAGGATTACAACACGCAAAACTAACATTAATAATTAATATTTACTGCTCGTATTATGGTTATTAAGGGAATAATTTACACGGAAGAAATTCTTGAGGGTTAGTTCGTTTTATTTGCTGTTGGTTTCAATAGTTTATAATAAGTTTTGTAGAAAATAATATCCTGTAAAGAAATAACACAATAAATATTAGTTTTAGCATATTTAGAGCATAACCAACATATTACGTAACAAGTATGCATGTTTCCTAAGGCGGTACCTTGTCCGTTTTCAATAGAACTGAGGTGAAGAGATTAAGTAGTATTGCAAAAGTTTTTTGAACAAAGTTTAGACCTTGTCCGTTTTCAATATAACTGAGGCGAAGAGAAGTATTCATGCAAAAGTTTTTTGGAAAAAGCGTAGGTGCTTTGGGTAGAATCATGGTAGCATGCTATGGTCACAAAACTTACTTCAGTTTCCTAAATCCAAAGTAATATTATAAAGAGACTAACTTCTGCCAGCAGCTTCGTCCGCGTGTAAAGTATTTTCTTATTCCAAAGGAATATTATACACGGATGAAAAATCACCTATGTCCTATTCCAGACTATAATCCATTTCTGTGCCAAATTTCATCCAGAGCGGTTTAGCCGTGATTGAGTAAGAAACATACATCCATCCATACAAACTTTCGCATTTATAATATTAGTAAGATTAAATTGTTTGTTTCTGTTATGGAATTGGAAATTCAAAAGATTCCCTTTTGCAGTTCCAATTTGATTAACAAAATGCAAGGTTCCTGGTATAACCACGAGATCAAAACCATTGGAAAAAGCTAGTTACTAACAAAATCAAATTACGTTCTCGGCAGTATTTTGTTGTTGTTGTGAACGGTACAAGTAAACTTCACAGAATACCTCCATGTTTACACAACGCATTTTCCTGTACACACTTTTCAAAATGTTTCGTGGAATATCATTGAATTACCTACTACCTACTACGACCTACTCCTCAAATGCACAGGTGATTGTAGTCCAACCTCTTTGTGAAGAGGGATGAATGGAAGCCTAGTTGTCTGCTTGTTGAATGAGTGTGTTCGTGTATAGTAGATGATTTTGGTTCTGAAATATTACATGAACAATGTGTGCAAGGATTAGGAATATTGTAGCCATGGATTTATGATTAAAGAATTGAAGGTTTAAATATATTGTGATGAACAGTTTGTTCATATAAAACCTGCTATTGTTGTTAGTTTTACTGTATGAAAAAAGAGGTCATGATAACTGTTTTTTATTAAATTATAGATAGGCTCGGGTTTGACCACTATCTCACCTGATGGTAAGCGATGACGTGGTCGACGATAAAGCACGCTTGCCTAGAAGTAACCTATTCACTCTTGACTTAAGAACCCCGAGGTTGTAGCTATCGGGAAACACAGACTCCGGTAGGGAATTCTACTCCTTAGCTGTACGCATAATGAAAGTATTTCCAAAACGTTTAGTGCGTTTGAGTACCGAGGGCGCATCGCCGTACGTCTGGTAGTCCAATGATGAAACGGGCTAAGTGGAATTAGATCATGCAATTCCATCAAACACCTCCGAAATGCAACCGATAAAAAACCGACAACTTGACAATTCGGCGACCATGTTCAAGGCTCAAATGATTCCGGTATTTAGAAAGAAAGAATATTTATTTGTGACATTGTTTTAGCGTTCAATGTACCAATACAGTGGGCCCTATCAGAATATCAGCGCAGCGTTATTTTCTTTTTAATATCGTTGCGCAAGCTGAGATAGGAGCCTTTTTGGTCTGGCACGAGGTTATTTATTTTATTTTTTTAATATTGTTGGTGTTGCTTATCTCGTGTCTCCTGTGTGGGTCACAAATAAATATTTTTCTTTCTTTCAATTTCTGCTTATTGGCATAAGCAAGTCTTGAAGTCCTTCTATTGATACAAAAAAAATAACCATACACCTCATTTTTACCATAGAAAAATCCAACCATATTTCTCGTACAACATGAAAACCTCGTGTCTCCCTCGTCGGCTTACCACTTTTTCAAAGTCGGTAACACGGCGCCGATGGCAAAGCCGTTAATCCTTGGCTCTGTAGAGTTGGGATCGCAGTTCGGAACTGAAAGCCTGGGTTAACCTGATACGTGACTTGCTCGTGAGTTGTCGTCGCGTGATCGTGTCGGTAGGTGTGAATGAACTTTTTGTTTTGGTTTGCTTTGTATTGCTTTGTAAGTGGGGGATGAATGGATGATTGAATAGTGTTAGACTGTATCCATCTGCTGGGCACAAGCCTCTTTCTCCTCTTGAATGACGGTCTGATCTTAATTTATTTATAAGTCTATGAAAGTCTAAAATACTTTAAAGATCCTATAAATGCAATATGATACTATATAATAGAATCCAATACTATAAATGTGAAAGTTTATATTATCCATGTGTGACAATGAAAGGATTTCGGTGAAATTTGGAACATAGTGAGTCCATGCCCTGTATTAGGAAATATGATACATTTTATTCCGGTGGTAAATGCGATCTCGTGGGATAGTTTTTGACATTCATGCGACCGAAATAATAAAAAACTTTTTAGTGATATATAATGGACAAGTTCTATAGTAAGGTACCTGTAATGGCCACAGTGATGCCAGAATAGATTACCCGTATAACATGTAACTTGAACATAACCGGTGGCATGAGAGTGTACCGGGGTGAACTGTACACATCTGTGTACTTGTTCAGAGCATACTGGCGTGTAAACATTAAACAGACATGCGATTGCAGCAATCCCGAGAGATTTGCCGTCATTGATTGAGAAGATAGATAAATAATTTATTTAGTGCACACAAAAGACACAGCACAACACACAAAATCTTAATTAAATTATTACAATTTTTATGTATGTTTAAAAACAAGGTGCCAACATAAAAAGAAAAAGGAAACCATACCATAGAAGAGTTCTGATGTAGGTATATCTCCGAAGTTCTTCATCAGAATTTTACCAAATTTGATTGGGACTATTTCGGAATAAACTTCTTTCGAACAAAAAAGGAATTTTACAAATCATTTTATATTTGACGGAGTTATGCCCGAACACACATAAAAAGAAAAAAAGTAGCCATCCGAATTGAGAAACTCCTCCTTTTGGGAAGTCGGTTAAAAATGTATTTAAACCATTCGGAGTAACCAAGCTGCGCACTTGTTATGGCTCTAAAGATTTTATTGTTACATTATGAAGAAATTTCGATTAACGAAGACTTCGAACAAGACTTTTCACTATTTGTCGTTAAAGCCATTAGCACAATAACATACACATTTTTTTCGATTATACATTTTGAAATAGTGGTCAAGCGCAAGCCAATAATAAGAATAAAAGAAGCACAATCTTCAGACAAAATAATGTAGCATCTATCTAAAGACACTTAGTTCTAGTTTTATGAAAATAATTATAAATTACTATTTCTAGAGTTGCCACACTATTTTGTCACATTAAAACTCCAATCACATTAAGCCTTACTGCTATAATTATAGCGGCAACAAACAAATAGAAACTGTTTAGAATGTAACATGCAATACAATAATTTACAATGTTCGTTTCATTGCTGGTATGTTAATTAGCGATATTTTACGTAGCGTTAAACTCTGTGTTTATTTTAATAGATTTGATCAACGTTACTGTGTTACTAATGGTCATTAGGTATGCCGAATTTTAATTTACGGCAGAATTTGATCGGTAAATCAGTTGTCAAATTCACTAATAGAGATGTTTACTAAAATAGTTTTTTGTCCGTCAGGTAGATAGGTAGATTAATAAAAAATATTGGACACGTATACATAAAGTGACGAAGATAGCGTTGATATATCGCGTGACGTCACGCCGTTAGTACACTTTATACTGACATAGTGACGTCACACTCCTGAACTTTAATGCGCTTTATCTTGATTTGGTAAAGCAAAAAAATACGTGTCCAATATTATTTGATAATCTCACTGACGGACTAATTAGAATTATCATTTTTCTACCGAGCAAACATCCCTATTGTCATTGTGGAGTGTCATATTTATAAACAAAGAACATAGAAGTTTATGCAACGGTCATATAATAGGGGTTATTAAAACACGAGTGTGTTGGCTTGGACACGAGAGTTTATCACACGAGGCGAAACCGAGTGTGACAATAGATCACACAAGTGTTTTAATACTTAATTTTTTCGCCAATGCATACTCTATTTTATCTTCACTCATACAGTTGAAATAAAACAAAAGTGGAAACGGAAAAAATATGTGGTATGGCGGGAAATTTAGATTCTCAATCCGCAAGATAGACCTCAGAAACGAAGTTACAACTATAAGCAATATGGCTGACATTGAATACTATTGCATATTCCCGGCGAATAATTCGATTCGACAGGAGAAAGTTTCCTTCAAAAAGATTTTGAATTAGGGCTCAAAAGTCGAATCTTATTCTGAAAGGAAAACTTAGTTCTTGCTAGTTTCTCCGAGTCAATCATCTGCCTAGCCTTTCACCAATTATGTTAGGGTCACTTCCAATCTAACCGGATTCAGCTAAGTACCAGTATTTTACATGGAGCGACTGCCTATCTGACCTCCACAACACAGTAACTGGGTAACCCAATACCCATTGGCAGGACTGATGTCAGAACTCAGGCTTCTGACTACCCATAACGACTGTCAAAGATCGTCAAATGACATCCGGGACCAACGGCTTAACTTGTTTGCCGAGGCACGGAGGATTCTTGCTATGTAAGATGTCACCCATCCACGGACCGACGCCGGCAAGCGTTGGTTAACCTTGAAGATCGAGTCACAAATCAATTTTGTAATCTATAAGAGCCATTATAGTAACTTCCTACACCTCGACCTACGTCGACAAATTCACGCGACCTCAACTATTAATCACAAACGTTATATTATTAAATATAGCCTAACATTATTAAGCCTTTGAACCCGAGAACATTTAGAAGGAACTTTGTTTTTACCCGACTGCACGAAAAGG
The DNA here is from genome assembly GCA_964057195.1 of Orthosia cruda. NCBI lineage: Eukaryota > Metazoa > Arthropoda > Insecta > Lepidoptera > Noctuidae > Orthosia > Orthosia cruda. The sequence goes on along the minus strand of OZ059839.1, from coordinate 39,082,817 downwards.
TTTTGCGCGTATCTTGTATGTTTGTATGTATTTAATATTCTTTATTAGCAGTCTTGTCTTGGATATGGGTTTGGTCAGGCAGGTCGTAAATAATTTTGTATCCTCCAACTCATAGCATGTTTTTTTTTGTTTACATTAATTTTACTTGTGTCTAGACTAGACGAGACGAGACTAGATTGTCAATGTTCTTTGATCTCTGTCTCTCCCTTTTATGATTTATACCGTAAGCAAAAGATTATAAATCTTACTTGTAAACACTTTTCATCAGGCTTTATTTTTGACAGTTAACCTGCAATATTTTTTCATAATCTGACATAAATCCTGCTAAAATTGTCACATAATTCATGCAAAAAATAATTCGCCACCACCCTTAAAATTTAAAATGAAATTCCAAATCTAAATTACAAAACCAGCGGTCCGTTGACAACAAATCTCAGAAATCGTAATAAAAAATTACTTAGTTTGTAAACTTAATTAAATCCCTTATCACGCTGTATCGAGATAAGAGGAGAAAGTTGAAATTAAATTACACTCCCCCGCTTTGGGGATCCAGAGGAATTCATCTTTCCTTATCTCTGATTAATATGAGTTTCTGGGAAGACATTTTTATATTTAAGATGCAATTGTTTGGTCCTAAAATTAGATTGGTCTTTAGGTATAGAACACCTTTATCTTATCTTGTTCAGGGGCCGAGAAATGACTCTGACACTTCGAACCACAAAAGATTCCTTTTGTGGTTTTAGATAAGTTACTTCTCTCCAATGTCGTTGAAAACCTACTTTAAATTACAACGAGATTAGGAGATATGAGCGTATAATCTTCTGGTCTCGGATATCCTACTCTAGAAGACTCATTCGCTTACTAGCCAGTGAAACGCACGTGCACAGAAGGTGCTCCATGCGTTTTGTATGTTCCCCGCAGAACCTGCACATGGGAGTCGCGGTTAGACCCATCTGCATGAGTATTTCGTTGGTTCTAAAGTGGCAAGTAAAGGCCACAAGCAGGTAGTGGATTTGCCCCCTGCTCATATTCCAAATACAATCCCGTGCTTTGAACACCTTAACTTTAAAAAGCGACTCACAAGCTTATACTTTGTAAACCAAAAATCTGTCAACCGGGCATATCATGGCAGCCCGAAGTCTCACTGCAACATAGTGATCACGACTGCTTTGCCAAAAGTGTACAGACGAACGAGAAGAAGAAGTATCTGGGTTGAAGTAATCAGATTAGCAGAAGCTCTATATAAAATACTGGTATACAGTTACACTGATTAAGACCCCTGCATATTTCATAAAAAGGCTTGAAAAATTTAAGCTATACTTAGCAGAATAACAATAACCAAGCGATATTTATACGAGTAATGCAATCACTACATCAAAAAACTCATCATCGTCATCATTTTAGTCGAAAGAAGTCCACTACTGGACAAAGGCCTCCCCAGGCGTCTCCACATTGACCGATCTCGTGCGTCTCACATCCAGCGCATTCCCGCAACCAACATCATCGGTCCATTTAGTGGGAGGCCTTCAAACGCATCGTCTTGCGGTTCGCGGTCGCCATTCCAGTACCTTTCGGTCCCATCGGCCATCCGTTCTTCGAGCAATGTGTCCTGGCCACTGCCACTTAAGTTTCGCAATTCTTCGGGCTATGTCGGTAACTTTGGTTCTCCTGTGGATAACGTCATTTCTGATGCGATCACGCAAGCAAACTCCGGGCATGGACTTTTACTTTTATGACGTTATCAAATTCAAATTAAACTAAAAAATCGAACCTCACAATAAAATGCCTTCATATTTTTTAATAACAACACAAGAAATAATAGCGACACAAGAATGCCGATCAAAGTTAAGGGCAAAATTTACAAAACAGCTATAAGACCCGCAATGATGTACGGTGCCGAATGCTGGGCCATAAAAAAGGTGCATGAACAGAGGCTGTATGTGGCTGAGATGAAGATGCTGAGATGGGCAGCGGGCGTAACAAGACTTGATAAAGTGCGAAATGAACACATCAGAGGTAGTTACAAAGTTGCGGCCATCACAGACAAACTAACTGAAGGTAGGCTTCGTTGGTATGGCCACGTGATGAGACGTCCTGAAAACTACGTGGTTTGGCAAGCCCTGGCACTACCGAACACAACAAAGAAAAGAGGAAGACCTCAAGCCACATGGTGGTCTACAGTAACCCGCGACTTGGAACGAGCCCAACTTACAGAACAGACAACCCAGGACAGACCATCCTGGCGCATCAGAACGAGGAGAGCCGACCCCAGATAATGGGATAAGGCAAAGAGAAAGAAGAAGATATTTTTTAATAACTCCCCTAAAAAAAAATCACATTCAATCGAACAGAAATCTTGATATACATAATTGAATAATTCCCCAAGACTTTCTTCTAATAATCCCACTAATTCACCCGTCTTCCCCCAATTACCCCTCGGGGGTGGTAAAAGAATATTCGACAGGATCCCCTTGCCAACTAACTCCGACTCGAATTATGAGTATTCTCGGATATTTAGCTGAGACGCTTTGGCTGTTTGTTACACCGAAGTGTTATAATGAAAAATGAAGTGTTATTAGTATCATAATAAATTATGTTTCTTGTAGTTATCCACTTTAACACGTCATATTCGTTGAAGACACGAGTAAAATCTTGTTCTTAATCCTAACTATTCTTATTACAAATACCAGCTTTTTTTTTAAGAATTAGATAATTTCGTTTCTCATAAAATTTTAAAGGATTTCCTATATTGCGCAGTACTTTAATTTTCCTTCTGAGCTTTGTTATCTTAGACCTAGTTTTTTGATTCGTAGCTAACTTAACTAATGGTTAAATTAGCAACCAGTGGTTAAAATTTTCGGTAAAATGCGTTTTCCATCAAAAGTCAGCCTAACAACAGATCAAATAAGTTTGAGAGTTAAATTAATATTTACTAAAAATAACAATAATAAGTATCTTAAAACAAACTATGCAACTTTGACTAACTCTGAATTTATTCACTGTATATTAACAGAGAAGCTACAAGAAAACTAAAAAATATTTAACTGAAAATAGAAAAACAAGTACTAGGCATAATTTTATACATATAGGTATGAGGTGCTGCCAGCGGTGACAATCTAAGTTTTGATAGGTTTTTCTATAATTTGTGTTTGTCCCCGCCTGCCCCAATACTGTCCTAATGCTGCTATAGAAATGGACATACATATACGTACATACATACGCTCGAAGAACATTTACCTCCCGCAGTCGGGTACAATTATTTTATTTGTGGTCGGGTATAATTACCGACCACAAATAAAAATTCAACAACATTTATCTATTTTCTGCTTTTTCTTGCATTAACGGGATTAACAACGTCTTTAAACTAAATATAAGAAAACTGCACAAAGATAAACACATTTTTCTGTCTTCATTCCGGTCTGCGAAAGAAATCCAATTTCCGTCCAGTCTCCTCCACTTTGGCCAGTTTCTCAGCGATTACAGCGAACAAGATTATTTTTACAAGAATTCCCTGAGCTCTATAAAATACTTCTTCTATTCTAGTCTATGGTGATTTAAACCTTAAACAGTTTGGACCCAACAGGTGGCCATGCTTATAGCGGTATCAGTGGCGTTCATCAAGTCCTTAAAAGTGCAGGTTTATAGGCACTTGGAGCACCCTGTCAAGAAGGTCATGCGTTGGCACCGCACTTACAATTTGTATCAGACTGGTCTGTAAAACCCCATTTTGTCAAGTTGTATTTGCAGCGGCCTACCTGGGTCGGAAATCGACGAGTACGACTTTCCGTACGCCACTGCAGTTCATGTCCAGGTGGCAGGTGATCGTGGGGTTTCAAGAAGGTGGTGGGTGAAGTTGTCCCTACAATATGCTTCTCATTGTAGGTAATGTAGTAGCGTAGAAAGCTATTATAAAAGATAAATTCGGTGTAAATAGCGGCCGGAACAATACAGTTGAAAGGAGACACAACTTAGCAACGGAGAATTAAAAACTTTTTGATTTTTTGTGTCTCCTACACAACGACAGTTTCTTTACCATTTCTGTTTTCCTGGTAGCCTGGTAGCTATGATTAAAATACGCCCTTTGTTTTAAGCCGAGAAATACTTTGACAAATATCTTTTAAACGATTTATGACTACTCGGAATTGGAAATTGGAGGTAGGAAAGTAATCAGTGTTTATTAGAATATGCTTTTAATAAAACCAGAATTTTCTGTGAAATTATTGAACATGAAACCTTTGAAGGCTTCTACAGACAAGTGCGAACAGTAATCGCAGAGTTGTCAAAACAACGCTGCGATTACAGTTTTCACAGAAATGTGTCCTGTCTATGGAGCAATTTTAAAACAATTTCTATGAAAACGTATCGTTGCATTGTCACGTCGCAACTGTCTGCGACCCAATAGGCGTTTACTATCTACTGACTACCTAGAAAAGCTTTGTATACTCCATAAAACTGGGTAGTTCCATTTTCTTGTTCTTAGTTGCAAGTTACCGCTCGCAAAATATGGATTTGTGATAGCTCTTTGGTATGAGTGGTACGGGAAGTCGAAATCAAAATCCATCTGTGTACTGTACTTGTTTGTATTCCAAACAAAATGTACAGGTGGATTTTGATTTTTTTGAGTTAAGCCAAATTTAGTTAAGAGTGATATCTTATCAAAATTAAATAGGAAAAGCTGTGAAACCTTTACACGAAGGTCCTTCGTAGGGATAAAATAAGACAAATTCAATGTTATGCCAAAAGGGAACTGAGAATTGCTTCACTAAATTTTTGGGTCACAAGAAAAAATAATTGACAACTCTGCCTAGGTTCTCCCAATGATGTTGTAGTCAGCTTCCAGTCTATCCGGATGCAAATGCCTATCTGACCTTCACAACCCTTGCCTTTTATGTAATAAACAACTGGGTACCAAGGTAGGCCTTAGAAAGACTTTTGTGTGTCTACTATGGGGGCACATTTCACCATTCCACTCACCGTGGATTGGACATATTTTTGGAGTGTAGTGAGTGGCTTAGTGGGTGCATTGGTGGCCTAGTGGTATCGGCCATGATTTATAACTTGTAGTTCGTGGGGTCAAACCCAGGCAGGCGCTTTACTTTACGTAAATTATTTCATCAACACTGCTTTGAAAACGGTGAAGAAAAACATCGTGAGGAAACTGGCATGTCCTTGAACCAAACATTCGAATACATGTGACATCCACCAACCCACATAGGGCCCGCGTAGTGGATTTCGCCCAGTCCCTCTCACAGAGAGGATGCCAGAGTCCCAGCAGTGGGAACATTAAAAAAGGCTGAAGATGATAATACGTTTGGAGGTACAAAGCTGCCTAATTGCAATCACCAGACATAATTTCAGAAATCTAATAGAGAATTTCAATTACACGGTCTTTGAAAGCCAAAAAATCTAATTGTAGCCAGGTAATATGAAGATTAGCATGCCTAGACCGTCTCTAGTACACCTTAAGTGCTCTTACAGAGATAAGCCTTAATCCATAAGCCTTAATTCGTCCTGGATCGGCATGCAAATGCGTCCTTAAAAAGTTATCCACATCAATATGCCAATGACGTCACGAAATTACACCTACCCTCATTATGCGAACTGTAATCATGAACATAATGGCATACGTGACGATAGCAACAATTTTATCTCCAACAAAACTCAAGGTGAAACCGCCTTTGGGACTTGGAGATAGAGTTGAGCTAAGGTGTATAATTTAAGATTGTTTTTAGAGGACATGACATGCAGTACCAATATATCTTGAGCTTTAAGCTTAAACATTATTTATGTGTATATAGGTCAAGTTATATCGGTCCTGAGAATGCGGGTCATATAGCTACGAATGTACTAGTAAATCATAATAAAACTTGACTTTTATTGTTATACAGTTTTATCCCGCGGTTTTACCCGTTTCGATCTCAATAAATATTTGGTTTGTTTTATTGTGAAGTGGAAACCGTTTACTATCATTTATATTTGTCTTTTTATTAGGTACAAGGTAGAAAAAGCCCGTTGGAGAAAAACGTTTGAAATAAAATATATAGAGGGTAAAATGGACGTTTCTAGATAGTTTTATTTGATAACAAATTGGACGTAAAAGGCTTTTTTATCGCGTTGTTAACATGCATACGAGTACTTTTATTGCTATTGGGTTTTTTAGATAAACAATAAATTCCCAAAGTGGTAAGATTTTCGGTGTGGTCGTTGTGCTATGCGAGTATACAATAAAACCCGAAGTAAATGCAAAAGAAAGCTACTAGGAACCTATAAGCTTTCTAGGCACAGGCCATTGTAATTATAGACCTGGTTTTTCTCGACGTTTCTCTAAATAAATTAATCTGCCTGCCGTTGGCCAACTACATTATATGTTAGGGATCGGCTTCTTGTCCGGATGCAGAAGTTTTCCTGAATGGTAACTGAAAATTCCAACAAATCCTATACTTCTCGAATGCAGATTCAAATTATTGTATAGCGCTCAAAGAGATCTTTCGCAGAATACCAGAACATAATAGTTGCAGTTAGCAAACGGTTTAAAATATCATCATCATATCAGCCAAAAGACGTCCACTGCTGGGCATAGGCCTTACCCAAGCGTAGCAACATTGATCAGCGGATACCCGTAACCTTCACCAGGTCATCGGTCCACTTGGTGGGAGGCCTTCCAACGCAACGTCTTCCGGTTTGCGGTCACCACTCCAGAAACTTTCTGCCCCATCGGCAATTCGATCTGCGAGCAATGTGCCCTGTCCACTGCCACTTAAGTTTGGCAATTCTTCGGGCTATGTCGATAACCCTGGTTCTCTTGCGGATGTCAACATTTCTGATTCGATCACGCAAGGAAACTCCGAGCACAGCCCTCTCCATAGCTCTTAGGGTGACTTTTAGCTTTCTGATGAGCCCCATTGTGAGCGACCACGTCTCAGAGCCATATGTCATCACTGGTATTACACACTTTCGTCTCGAGACACTGTGGTAACTTGAACAAGAAAATACCGTGCAACTTCCCATTCGCTGCCCAGCCGAGTTGGATTCGACGGTTGACCTCTTTCTCGAAGTTGGCCCTACACAACTGGATCATCGTTACAGTTAGCAAAAGGTTCAAAATATATTGACAACAAATGGAATTGGTATTCAGAAACCCTTCTGTTTATAACGACTAGAGGCTCAAGGTAAGTGACATTCGATTTCAGCAATGGTGACGGTCGAAATGCTAAAATTTTAGGGATTCTTCACGTGACAGTGCGATAGCGTTTGAATAGCCTTGAAAGCGACACTTTCGTTGAAAGAATGACAAGTGTCTAGAGCCTCGGTTCCCTTCTTCTATTCCTCTCAATAAAAAAAACAAAACAAAACCCCTGTCACTACTATAACTCCCGTACCCAAAACCAACCAATCACAATGCTACTCATAACCAGAACCAAGATGGCCGCCCAAAAAACAGACCACTTACAATTGGACGAGAATAAATCACCTCTCTGACACACATTCGGTACATATCTTAGAACCGGAGTAAAATTCACAATGGACGGGGGATAACCTGACTATAATTCATCCCCTCCCGATATTAGGGGGATAGGATTTACATACCACATTTCATTCGGCCTACCCATCGGATGGTTGATTTATGCCGTGTCTCCCCTGGTCTTGAGTTTTGGGGTCCAAGTTTTGGGTGGCAGAGATTCTTATTGGATGCTGATATTTGCTAATAGGTATTTCTTTATAGCAACCAAGCAGCCACTTCTGAAACATAGACGACACGGTTGGCGTAGTGGTTGAGAGACCGGCTGCTGCGCTGCGTGTCGCGGGTTCGATTCCCGCACGGATCAAAATATATGTATGGCCTACAGACAGTTGTACTGGATCTGGGTGTCTTGTGTATGTGAGTTTAAAAGTTTGAAAACGCACCCACGATACAGGAAGAAATTTCTAGCGCGGGGCAAAGATAAAAAAAAATACTTTGACAGGAAATGATAACCCAAATTCACTATAAACTAAGCAGTGCTTACCTACGCTAGTTCTATTTCTGTAATAGAAATTATTTTTAGCATAGCATTAGGGCATATAATTTTTCTCTTAACATTATCCCAACTAATTCAGGGTCGGTTTAACATTGTCTTCGAAATGAAATTCTTCTAGAACTTTTTGTATCAGTCGTCATCAAAGTCAAAGTAAAATTCGTTATTTCAATTAGTCCACTAAGCGGCACTTACGCAGGTCAAAAAAAACACAATTAATAATAATTGATTCTACCGTCCTTTCGGGAAAGTAGCTTGTTATGGAAAACAACGGACAAGAAACTCCACACTTACTCGTATAAAAATGTATTTTACAGTATTATATACATAAACTAATTCATATACGTGAGGACGAAGCACCCAGAATAACACAACTATTCTACGTATGGATATAAAGTATTACAAGCACTAACAGATCCTAGTACCTATCATCCCTTTTCTATACTTCATCTTTCGAACAGTTCATCTATAGTTTCTGTGTTATTTTAGGATAGCATAACACTCTTACGTTACTGGCATTATTGAAAATTTTCATCCGCTCCCTCTCACAAATCGCACCAGCTATGACTCCCAACATTTGCGGTGGACCGTCGAATAAATTTTATTTTTTCTCACCGCGCGACGTTCGATTGTGGCCTGATTTATGTCATACCAGATGGATTTGTAATTGGACGATGCGCCAGTATTTACCTTCCTTTTTGTAGAAGAGGTGATTTACAAGCCGTTTTATGTGGCGAAGGACCATTTGAATTTGCTTGTTGAGTATGTTTTTATAATTCAGTCTTTGCTACTCCCTGTTCTGACTTGGTACTTTATTTACATTTATTGATACCTGATTTTTCAGTAGCCTTTTTTTGAAATTTGTTTGTGTCGTGACCGTGTCTCGGAAGGCGCAACAATGGAAGACCTTCACAAGTTTGACCGATGATCTATTAATTGAGGGCCTCAGGAGACCGCTGTTGTGGATTGTCTAGTTCTTATGCTGGCAAAAAGTATTGGGCTAGACGCTCGGGGAAACCCTATGTCCAGCAGTGAGAAATGATGATAATGTCAATAGGGTAGTGAACAAAAAATATCTATTTAGTCCGTCAGTTAGACAATTTAAAAATATTGGACACGCCTTTTTTCTTTTGCCACGTAAACAAAAAATTACGGCGTTGAAATATCGTGTGATGTCACGGTGTGCTACACTTTATACTGACAAAGTGACGTCACAAGCCCTTAGTCCTGAACTTTGATGCGCTTTATCTTTGTCAGTTTGTATTTATTTGATTAAGCAAAACATACGGGTCTAATATTATTCGATAGTCTCACTGACAGACTAAATAGAATTATCATATTACTACCCAGGTCCGTGCGTACTAGACAGATAAGACATGAACTTTGGTGCATTCCATGTAATATAGGCCTATATTTCTCAACCTCAAGGAGAAAACACTAAATAACCGTCGTTGATACATAACAAACATGTCCTCAAAACCTTCAAAGCCTTAAAACATCTATTACACAAACTGTACTAATAAAATCAAACATGAAAAAATCTCTCAACACGAGTTCGCGTGGCAACGTTAAGGAAAACCTTACAAATTTAAATTATAATTAATGAGTCGTTCATTAATGAGTATCCGAGGTGGTATGGCTGTTACCGGGCTATTTAAATACCTTCACGTCATACATCCTTTTGAACACGTTTTTCGTTGATGTTAAAAGGTTATGAAAGTAAGGTTTTTTACTACGTTGGTACACTTTTGGCAGAGCGGTCATGATCATCATGTTGCAGTCAGACTACGGACTGACACGATTCACCTCACAAAGCGTCGCTGTACCTCTCTGTCGGCTCTTTTGCACTCATGCAATGGACCACCCACTGCAGACTTGGTCTTTGGTT